>JAPKLW010000590.1:74681-153966 GCA_026898455.1 Plectranthus barbatus | reverse complement strand
GGGCCGTCTTGTCGATTGGGCCTGGGCTCGTGGGCCTGGCCCCAACAATAGCCCCTTTTGGTTGTAGGGTCTGCACGGGGCAGGCCATGGAATCAAAACTATGAGTTAAGATTCAATACAGAGTGCGTAAAATCGAGGTGTCCAAGAGACTATCCTCGGGCCCGAGAGATACTTCCTAAGAGAGTAGCTCTGTTGGGGAATAGCCGGGATACTACTCCGGGTCGATACGAAGGTTCCAGGGGAGCGCAAGCGTATGACCGTACAGGGAATACAGGAGTATTGCCCTATGGGCTAAGGTGTGAGTCCGGGGGTCACGCGGATTAGAACTATTCCGGGGAATGTTCTCTTGCGCGAAGCGAGGCTCTCGCGCGTGCACTCTGTTTTGGCTCCGTAGAGCACTTGTGGGGTGAGTTATAGCGGATCGTAGGACACATGGTGAGTTCTCGGGGAGGATACTCACATTCCCGTTTATGGTGTCGATCGCGTTACAGTTCTCCCACGATGGGGTGTTATTGTTTTAGGTTTCCTTGAGCGGCTCGCGCCAGGGGCTCCTCGATGGTCTAAACCGACCCTTAAGGCAGATCGATGCCGAGGCGCTTTCCTAGAGACTTTAAGTTTTGCCGCCCACAGAGTGGCGGGATCGTAATTTCGGCCAACTCTGGGGGCGAAGCTGGGGGCGCGAGCGGTTTCTCCTCAATTTCTTATAGATACTCAATCTCTTCCTCAGTCTGCCACTTTACCTCTCCGAGAGCCCCAATTTCTTCTCTAATTATCACTATTCCGGCGATTACCAGTGAATTTCCTTCGAAGATTGTTCCGGCGGCCGTAATCTCGATAATCGCATCTTCCTCTTGCCTTTCTGTGACGGTTCCGGTGTTCGTTCTCGCTCGTCTTGTTCGCCGCGACTACCAGGTAAACTTCTCAGATTCGTTCGTCTTTCCTTTGTATATGCATGTCTGTCGATCGTGTTTACTCTTTATTCTCGGATTGGTATGCGCCTTAATCTGGGTTTTTGGGTTAGAATTTGTTGATCGCTATTTGCTGTGAAATCATCGCGAATGCTTCATGCGTAACTCATTCGTATGTTTTCGACTTTGCGCTTGGGGTGTCTGATTCTGATGGGCGTTTCTTTGATTTATCTTCTGGGTTGTGTGTTCGTGTCGTGGGGCATGTCGGATTGCCGGGTGCGTGGTTAGCCTTGATGTTGGTTTGATGATATTGGCCCCGGGTGCGCCTTTGATTTGGTCATTAGGGGTAAATGGCACGTTTCGTTGGGGTTCTTTGGTCATGCATATGCGTTTTTCCTTGCTTTATCTGGAATTGGGATTTGCCGGTTTGCATGAGCGGGTCGATTATGTCTGATTTGTGTTGGGTTTTGTTTGAGGGTCCCTTTCCTTCATTTTCGTGCGCACGTCTTTCGGTTTCATCTTTCGTTTCCTTGTTCGTGGGGGTGGAAATCTCTTTCCTTGCCAATTTTCTTTTTGTTTTGAATTCCGCGTAGTTACAGTTTTTTCAATGAGTTCGCCGGTTGAGATTTGGGAGGAGAATTCCTCTTCGTCGAGCTCTAAGGAATCGCCGATGAGGGAGTCGCCATATCGAGAAGATGCTACTTCGGGCACCGGAGGGGGACGGCACCGCGCCGAACAGCCAATCCTCGATGTCGACCCCGAGGAGATTCCCGATGAAGAGGGGTTATTCGGGGTCAGTGAGGGCAGTAGTGACTCGTTCGTACCCCTGGAGGTCGACATGTCCTTCGTGGAGAAGGATCAGATCAATCCTGACGACCCGGTGCGAACTGCTGTGTCCCTCGCTACCGAGGAGGTAGTGATGAGGAACGCCGTGGGAGTGGCTTGTCATAAGATGACATATACTATACCGAAGCGTAGTGAAAGATGTTGTCGACCACCGAACATCGATGAGGTGGCGTTCTTTCTTCCCGTTATTAAGTACGGGATCGGTTGGCCGCTTCATGCGTGGTTTCAGGCCGTCCTACTTTCCTATGGGCTGGCGCCGTTTCAAATCGCACCGATCAGCTGGTGCCATATGCTGGGGACGCTGCTCGTCTTCTATGACGCCGGGCTAGGATTCCCAACTCTAAGGGAGTGGCATTATCTATATAGGTTGGCGAGGTACGAGGCCGGCTATTACTATCTGTCGAAGAGGGATAACTTGGCCGAGGCGATGGTTACAGGTTGCAGGCAAAATACCCCGGGTTGGAAGAACCTGTGGGTGTGGGTGCCTATGAGCCACTCTAGTCCTGAGTGTTTGTCTGAGGGTGGTGTTCCAATAAGTGCGGTTCTATGCGTTTGTTAAGTATGAACCTCTATATCTACCCACTTGTGCTAACTTTACTTGTCTTGCAGGGTATAAACAGACGGTCCTTACCACCGAGGAGGAGGGCCGGATCGACATCGCTTACACGAGGGAGGATCGCAAGTTCTCCTCAATCCGAGGCAAAAGAAGCATCGGTGCCGAGTTCTGGACAAACGAAAGAGGCAAAAAGGAAAAGCTTCCGGCTGAGATGGCTAATTTGTCACCCTTGGATTTATTGGCGGCGATGAAGGCTCAGAAACGTCCGAGGGAGGTTTCCTCTTCGACTCCTACTGCTGAAGGTCCCTCGTCCAAGAGGGCTAATGTTGAGGCGCCACGCGTGTCTCCGATCGTGCAGGCCGTGGAGAGGGTCGTGACTGAACCGACTGAGTTGCTTGTTCAAGAGGTCAACCCTGTCCCTGCTCCTCCGGTCAAGCCAACGAGGGTTGCGACCTCCCCGCCTCGAACGGCTCGTGACGAACGGAGGAGGAAGAGGGCCCGCGACACGAGCGTGGATTCCAGGGCTCGGTCGGGCTCGACGGGACAACCGAAGGAGTTGGACCTAGTTCTGGTCGGTTCTGGCTCGACTAGCATCGCTTCCTCCACAGCTGCCTACGCTTTCCACGTGAAGAAGGTGTTAGACGGGGAGATACGCGCCGAGGACTTCGATAGCGAGTATGCTCGCGAGAATTTTACTATGGCAAAGGATCTTCAGGTGGTGCTAGCTCTCACGCTTCTTGGCAACTTTCATACCCATCGTTTGCTCTTCTAACTACTTTCTCAATCTCTTGCAGACTACCCGGAGGTTCGCCGTCTACTCCGAGCAACTCATCAAGTCCTTGGACTCGGCTAGCGAGGGGCTTAACCGATCCCGGAAGGAGTTGCAATCAGAAAGGGATAAGCGGGCCGACATAGCTGGCAAGCTCGCGGCGGTCTCGGAAGAGCTTAAGGACTCGCGGCTGGAAAGCCAAAAATGGAAGGAAAAGTACGAGGACCTGAAGAAAGATCGGCAGGAGTTGTCAAAGCGATGCAAGGGCTTGGAAGCCGAGCTGAAGGCCTCGGTCGAGAGGTTCGAGGAATCGGCCCGAAAGACCGAAATGGAGCTCGAGTCGTATAAGGGTCGGTTCCACAAGAGTCAAGAGGAGCGGCTGAAGGAGCAGAAAGCTCATGAGGAGGAAGTGGAGGCACTGAAGATGGGTAGTGGGGTCGACTATCAGCAGGTCGTGGCCAATCCTGAGTTCAAGTCGACCTTCGATCTCCTCGTACAGATGGTCACTGGTTCCATCTGTGCAGTAGTTGGTCGGAGGTGTCCTGACTTTGATTTGAGCAACATTACTCGCCCTGCCACGCCTCTATCTTCTCCTCCGGTCGCCACTGAAGGGCAGCTCCTCGATGCAGAGGCGCAAGAGCCTAACAAGGAGCCGACCCGTCTCGAGCCGATTCCTGAAACCGAGGTCGAGAGAAGCGCTGAAGAGAAGGAGGCTGACAGCTTCCTCAACGAAGATGGTGGTACAGAGGGCCACAGGAAGGCTGAGGAAGAGGTCGCTGCCGAGAAGTAGTCGCTTCTGATTTACTTTGTAATTTTGATTAGAAATCTCCGTCGATGTATAGTCTCACTAATACTGTCCACTTTTTACCTTTGGTTTGAGTATCGATTGTGCTTGAGTACTCCCTGAGTTGGATCGCTTTCGTTAATATTGAATTGCTTTCGTTAACGTGCGCGTATGCTGATTTTGTACTTCGCCTTTTGGTTTATCAATTTGCAGTTCGCCTGTTTGGTCGATCGGATCGAGTTAGGGGAACATAGGGGTCGATGCTGAATAGCTTAGCGTGTCGACATCGAGCCTCTGATTTAGCTGCGAGACAAGTGATATAGGGTCAGGTTGGGCGATGCATACGCATCGCCCCTCCGACGCTCAAGTTAGTAAGGGTGTTATGAATAAATAACAATAAAAAGTGAAATTAGAAGAAAAGTGTAAGGGTACGCGTATCTGTATACTAGTGATAGTACTTCTTCAGGTGTTTGACGTTCCAGCTGTTTTGTACCCTTCTTCCCTCTAATGTTTCTAGTTGGTAGGCCCCGTGTCCCACTACTTTTAGAATTTTGTAGGGGCCTTCCCAGTTAGGGGCTAGTTTCCCTGCTCCGGATTCTTTCGTGTTTTGAAACACTCGTCTTAGGACCAGGTCCCCTTCTTGGAAGCTTCGGAGCTTTAGCCTTCTATTGTAGAACCTTTCTACTTGGCGCCGTCTTTGTGAGGCTTTGGATGCTGCGTTTTCTCGTATCTCGTCTATGAACTCGAGGTTCTTCTCAAGTAGATCTGCGTTCGTTGCCTCGTTTGCGAACTCCGCTCGAGGGCTATGTGCAGCGATCTCAATGGGCGCTACGGCTTCGATCCCGTAGGCTAGTGAGAATGGTGTAGCTCCAGTTGCGGTCCTTGGGGTGGTTCGATAGGACCAAAGGATGGCGGGAAGTTCTTCTACCCACCTGGATCCGTGTGGGCTTAGCTTCTTTTTTCAATGTGGCCATTACGGTTTTGTTGGTTGATTCTGCCAGGCCGTTTGCTTCGGGGTATCGTGGTGTTGAGAACACCAACTTTATCCCGTAGGTATCGCAAAAGGCTCGCATCCTTCCACTGGCGAATTGCTGCCCGTTGTCTGTTCGTATCTCTTTTGGTATTCCGAAGCGGCACAGGACGTGTTTCCACAAAAACTTGATTACTTCCAGGTCGCGAGTTCTCCCTAGGGCTTCGCCCTCCACCCATTTGGTAAAATAATCTGTCACCATGAGGATGTGATCTTTTTGGCCCGTTCCTTTCGGCAGAGGCCCCACTAGATCCATCCCCCACACCATGAACGGCCAGGGAGTGACGGTGGCATGGAGGGGTTCTGCGTTCCTATGGGTAGAAGCTTCAAAGCGCTGGCAGCTGTCGCATCTCTTTACGTGGTTAACCGCGTCCTGCTTTAGGGTAGGCCAATAGAAACCGGCTGAGATTATTTTGTGGGACAATGATCGAGCCCCGGCGTGGTTCCCACAATCGCCTCCGTGTACTTCTGAGAGTATTTCTTCTGTCTCGGGAGGGGCGACGCATCGAAGGAGAGGTCCTCCGAATGAGCGTTTATACAGTTTCTATTCAATGAGGGTGTAGCGGGCGGCTGCTCTTTTTATTTTAATTTCATCATTCTTATCGCCAACTGGGGGTTCTCCGGATAAATATCGAACGAAGGGGATTCTCCAGTCGTTCCCGTCTTGATTGATGGGCGCGACATTATCTTGTGCTGAGAAGGATGGTGCTAGCAACCAAGTTTCTGGGATTGGCCGGATATTTTGAGAGGAGCTTGTAGTAGCCAAGCTAGCCAGAGCGTCTGCCCGGGCGTTTGATTCCCTGGGGATATGGCGGAGATCCCATTCCTCGATTCTCTCTTTGAGCCCTTTGATCGCGGAATGGTATAGCTTTAGGCGTTCCTCTTTTACGGCATAAGTACCATTTAGTTGGTTGACGACAAGTTGGGAGTCGCTCTCGGCGCGTACTCTGCGAGCCCCGAGTTCCAAGGCTAGCTGCATGCCTTGGACGAGTGCCTCGTACTCGGCCTCGTTATTTGTTGCTGGGAAATCGAGTCTGATAGCTCGTTCGTAATTATCTCCATGCGGATCCGTCAGGACTATACCGGCTCCGTTACCGTGCACGTTGCTGGCTCCGTCAATCTTTAATGACCAAACGCCAGTGTCAACGTCTGTCTGTGTCATGTGGGCCACTTCGCGTTCTGCCCTTAGCTGTAGGTTTGTTGAGAAGTCTGCGACGAAGTCGGCTAGTACTTGTGACTTGATTGCAGTTCTTGGCTCGTACTGAATCCCATAACCGCCTACTTCAACTGCCCACTTGAGCAGACGTCCGGAAAGATCTGGTTTTGACAGTACGGCTCTGATGGGGTATGCCGTGATCACCTTTATGGGGTGCGATTCGAAGTAAGGTCGCAGCTTTCGGGCGGCGTTTACGAGTGCCAAGGCGAGTTTTTCCAAGGCGGTGTATCGTGTTTCGGCGTCTAGTAACGACTTGCTGGCGTAGTGGACTGGATGTTGTCTGCCATTTTCTTCGCGTACTAGAACGGCTCCAACCGCGTGCTCTGACACGGATAGATAGAGTAACAAAGATTCGCCGTTGGTTGGTTTTGACAGCAAAGGCGGGCTGGTCAGGTAGGCTTTCAATTCCTCAAGTGCCTTTGCACACTCCTCAGTCCATTCGAACCGCTTTCCTTTTCGTAATGTGTTGAAGAAGGAGTGGGTCCTCTCAGAGTAGCGTGATATGAACCGGCTAAGGGCGGCAAGGCGCCCGGTTAGCTTTTGGACCTCTTTTGGAGACCTTGGATGTTCTATGTCTTGGATGGCCTTAATTTGCGTAGGGTCCGCCTCTATTCCCCTTTGGGTTACTATGTGGCCGAGGAACTTGCCAGATGCTACCCCGAATGAGCATTTCGCGGGATTCAACTTCATGTTATACCTTTCCAAGGTTTGAAAAGCTTCTTCCAAATGGATTACGTGATCCTGGGAATTGAGCGATTTGACGAGCATGTCGTCAATATAGACCTCCATCGTTTTGCCGATTCTTTCTTGGAACATAGAATTGACGAGGCGTTGGTATGTTGAGCCCGCGTTCTTTAATCCGAAAGGCATCACCTTGTAACAGTAGATGCCCTGGCTGGTGATGAAGGCTGTCTTTTCTTGATCATCGGGGTGCATTTGGATCTGGTTGTACCCCGAGAACGCGTCCATGAAGCTCAGAAGTTCGTGTCCTGCAGTTGCATTGACTATGGCGTCAATGTGTGGCAGAGGATACGGGTCTTTCGGGCACGCTTTGTTCAGGTCCGTGAAGTCGATGCAAACCCTATTCTTGCCGTTCTTCTTTTTCACGACCACCACGTTGGCAAGCCAAGTGGGGTAGTGCACTTCGCGCACTGATCCAATGTCGATCAGTTTCTGCACTTCCTCATTAATGGCCTGGTTTTTCTCCACGGAGAATTTTCTTCGCCGCTGTTGCACCGGTCTGCAATTTGGGTCTACTTGAAGGCGGTGTGTGATGATAGACGGGTCTATTCCGGTCATATCGCGGTGTGACCAAGCAAAGACGTGGATCTTCTTCCGAAGGAACCCTAGAAGAGCATTCCTGACGTCGGCGGGGAGCTCTGCCCCTAGAAAGGTGGTGCGAGATGGATCCGACTCGTCGAGGGTCACTTCTTCTAACTCCTCGGCTTCTGGTCGACCCGTAGGGGTAAATATCGAGCCATGTTGTTGCGAGCAGACGGCTCGGAAGCTCGCGTAATAACAATCCCTAGATGCTTTTTGTTCCCCTCGTATAGTCTGAATTCCCCAGGGGGTGGGGAATTTGATTGCTTGGTGGTAAGACGAGGGAACTGCTTTGAGTTCGTGGATCCAAGGCCTTCCTAGGATAGCGTTGTGTGCGGATGTCGCATCCACAACTTGGAATTTTACGTCTAGGTTCAGGCCCCCGCAGTACATGGGAAGAGTGATCTCTCCGACAGTTTGTTGTTGGCCCCCGTTGAAGCCATAGAGGGTCATGGTCACCGGTTCCATCTTGTTCAAGGGGATCTGCATCTCCTTTAAAGTCCGAAGAAACGTGATGTTTGCAGAGCTTCCGTTATCCACGAGCAGTCTCTTTACCAGACAATTTGATATCAGGAGTGAGATCACGAGCGCGTCGTGATGGGGATGAACGAGCCCCGGTGTGTCATCTGCGGTGAATTCGATGGCTTCATGTTGTTGCATGGGGCCAACATACTGGATCTCGTTATTCAAGATCCTCCGGGCTCTTTTTGCCGCTGAGCGCGACCTTCCACTGATCTCTGACCCCCCAACGATCACGTGAATCGTTCGCTCGGCGGGCGGTGGCTTGTTCTGTGGTTCCGCATTCCCGGTTGGGTTGGCTTGCTTACCCCTGGTCCACGTATTCTTTCCTTTGT
The DNA here is from genome assembly GCA_026898455.1 of Plectranthus barbatus. Lineage (NCBI taxonomy): Eukaryota > Viridiplantae > Streptophyta > Magnoliopsida > Lamiales > Lamiaceae > Plectranthus > Plectranthus barbatus. The sequence continues at coordinate 145,683 of JAPKLW010000590.1, read as the reverse complement.
TGGTGAGGTACTCGGTGAGGAAGCCATTTTTTAGAAGTTCGAGTACCTCCAAGCGTAGGGCCTGACATTCTTCTGTTTTGTGACCGTGGTCGTTGTGGAAACCACAAAATTTCTTCGTGTCCCGCGTCTTGGGGTCGGATTTCATCTTGGTGGGCCATTTCACGACGTTGCCGAGCCCTTTGAGTACGTTGTTGACCAGGTAATTCTGGTCGATACAGAGGCTGTATGGGACTTCACCCGTTCGCGGTGTACGGCTATAAGGGTGATCTCGTCTGGAGCGTCGCTCATCACGAAAGTCCTTGCGGTCCACATACCTCGACGTGGAGGAGCCTCCTCTATATCGAGGCTCTCTTTGCTGATTGGCGAGTTCGTAGACCTTTTGTTCGTTCAAACGCGCGATGCGGTTCGGCTCATCCTCTTCCCAGTTGATCTCAGCCCAAGCTTGCGAGAGGACCGAATCCATGTCGTAGCAAGGATGGCTGGTTAGGTCTCGGTAAAGTTTCGAGGACACGTCCAGGCCGTTCTTGAAGGCGAAGACTGCAGTGAGAGGAGGGCAGTTCGGTATCGAGGCGAGTTCTTGATTGAAGCGCCCAACGTATGACCGTAGCGATTCCCCCTTCTTGATGCGTATGCTGTTCAGGGCATCAGGATGCTTAGCTATGCGTCGGCAATTGGAGTATTGCTTCCTAAATGCCATGTGGAGTTCCGAGAATGTCGAGAAAGAACTTCTCGGCAGATTGACAAACCACTGGAGCGCTGGACCAGTTAGACTCGCTGCGAAGCTCTTGCACATGCAGGCTTCGCGTAGTTCGCCCGGGATCGAGGTGGTCAGCATCTTCTGCTTATAGAGGGCTACGTGGTCCTCCGGGTCAGTCGTCCCATCGTAGAGCTGGAACGAAGGCGGTACGAACCTTGCCGGGACATCGGTGTTAGTGATGTCGGGTGTAAAAGGCGAGTCGGCGTAGCTGTCACGTGGTATCAACGAGTCTGGGGGAATGATCCCCGGGATGCGGCAAATGAGCTTTTCGAGTCCAGCCATGCGCGCCTCGAGACGCCGCTCGTACTCGCCACGGGGTGGTTCGGTAGCGAGGCGTTCGGTCGGATGGTATGTTGTCAATCCTTCGGGTTTTCGTCCGAGGCCAGATGTGGTAGGTGTGTTGAGATCGACGGCCTCTTCCAGGTCGAGGGCTAGATTCTTGCGAGGATCTGGGAGTTTCTCGCCAGTGGGGGGCTCCTCGACGATGGGCTGCTTCTGGGATGCCTTTTCCTTTCGGAGTTGGTCGTTCTCTTTTCGCAGAGCATGATTGGTGGCGTGCAGCTCCATGATTCTGGAGTCCGTCTCCTTCGCTCGCCGACGGTTCTCCTCGGCTTCCTCGGCTAATCGGGCCAGGATGGTATTCAACAGTTCTGGGGGTACTGCCTGAGCACCGCTAGCTTGCAAAGTCTGACGCACCAACTCATCGACGGGAACGAGCTCCTGCGACGTCGAAGAGGTCGGGGGGCGAGGCCCAGGAGCCTTCCCTGTTTTCCCGCTATTGCCTGTCATAGATTCAACGAAAGATACAAAGAAAAATAGTTCCAAGGGCCCCACGGTGGGCGCCAAATGTTGAGGTTCGATTTTAGAGAAAACGAGGCCCTCAGAACTTTTTGAACATACCACGGATAATAACGGGAAATAAAGTAACAGACAAGAATTAAATGCAGAAAATCGAAAATAAGAGAATATAGTAAAATTGATATAACCGTCGTTAATTGCGAATGAATTCCACCGGGAATTTGACAGAGTTTCGGCTATGTAATACTATCTGAAAAATCGATACAAAAAATGAGTCTTCTTCCCCTATTTATAGACAAGATAGGGGTAGATAGACAATAGTTAACCCTAGCCGTCGAGCAGTAACGGTTCGCCGCAAATATCGGGCCGCTCGCGGACTTTCCGGAGGAGGTTGGGGCCTAACGTTCGGGCGCCGTCAGTGAGCTAGGGTTTCCCTTCTCTAAACTCCTCGATGCCGACCCTCATAGCTCCTCGATGGCGAGGCTCTCTCTTGGTCAATAGCGAAGCCTAGACTTGGTGGGTTTTCAGTGTCTCGTTGGCGTTGAAGGGCAAGCTTTACGAATTAGACTTGTTTGTGTGGGCCGTCTTGTCGATTGGGCCTGGGCTCGTGGGCCTGGCCCCAACAGAAACAACTTTAATAAAGTAAATTTTGTCTTGTAGCCGAAAATGGAAGAGAGAAAAAGACAAAAGTACAAAGTGGCTAGAAAACTTATATTTTTATCCTTGTGGCTATAAAACATACTCACTTATTCAAAGTGGCTAGTTGTATCCATTCCCACAAATAATATCATACCATACTAAAAAGTAAGAAAATATTAGTGAATATTATAAGTTATAGTAGCATGAATACTATAGAGTGATGTTCTCTGACTCTGCACCATAACTTCTAACCTTTGAATCATAATTCCATAAACCTTGGACCACAATGTACAAAAGTCTATGAAATTATGTAATTATATTTGTTAAGTTATTATTTAATTATAAATTTAAATAATAAGCTCTCATCATTATATAATTAAGTAAAGTTATGTAAACTTTACTATCATCTTCTAATTACAAAATGTTGACATTATATTGTAGATTTTTGGTATTTTGTGATTTTTTATGTATGATGCAGTCTTGGTATTTATTTTGCAATGATAACCTATTTCAATTATATTATTTAACATATTAATACTTGAAATGGAAAGTTGAAACATCTGAATATGTGATTAGATGTATATATTTAAATTAGTATAATACTATTAAAAAAATATTTCATATAAATTTAGCTCAGCAGTCGAGAAGAGAAGATCATTATTTCAATTTATAGCCACTTCTTTTTAATACTCCTACTAATCAATATGGAGGGCATTATCATACTTTTCATATTTCATTTCCAATTAATTATATTAATTACTATATGCCAGAATCTGGGCCATTAAGCAGCACTGTAAAATATTAATGCTACTTTTGACATTTTTGTCTGAAATTTATGTAGATTTATTATTTCCGAAAAGATTCATCAATTTGCACTATGAACTCGCCGATAATAATATATCTATGGCGCGCCAGTCAATGAAAATATAAATTACTCAGAAAATATATTTTTATTTTTGAGAGTAAAAAGAATATTTTAAAAGTAAAAAAAAATAAATAAATAAAAGGTTTGTCCGAATATTGGTGCTTGTAAATGTATACTCCCTCCTCCCGGTCAAATTGTCCACATTTGACCGGACACGATAACCAATGTATGTGAGTGGTAGTGAGAGTGAGTGGTAGTGGGAGTTTTATTTAATTGATGAGTGTAGAGAATTTGCTATTTTAGGAAAGTGGACTAATATTGTAGGACAGACGAAAAAGGAAATGCGGACAATTTACTAAGACGAAGGGAGTACATTAAAAGCTCCACGTATATTAATCAACTGATAAGACCAGTCCAGACTATAGCACGTTAACAAGACGATTTAGAATTAGCAGCACCCAAGAATGTATAATTTTAATCTAAAAAAAACTTTGGGAAATGAAATGATGCGTTACATTCGACGTTTAGAATAATTATTAAGATCAAATTCATGATTAAGCGAGTGATTTTTCAGTGAGAAATGGCGTAGAAGTGAGTTAATTAAAACGCCCATTTTATATATTCCTCCATTATGATTATTTGTTTAAATTTTATGTTGCAAGAATATCAAAAATCATTTATAAATACTAAATATTTTAACAAACTTACTGAAATACTTATCAATAATAGAACTTATTAATCATGTTTAACTTACAAAATTGTTTTAAGGGTAGATTTATAAATACATATAAAAAGTAATTCTAAATTTAAATATAAGATCATATGAATGGGGCATCCAAAAAAATAACATGAACCAAATAATTGGAATGGAGTATATATTTCTTTAAATTTTACATTAATTTAAATGTGCGTACCCTACATATTTTTATAAAAGCTCAAACTCATGATTTCTTAGTCATAGACTCATAGGTAAAGTGCCTAATAAATCTCGAACTCATAAACTATTAATCATTATTATAGTATACTTTCACCAATGTATTCCGAACAAGGTATAACCCATTTTATATTTGGAGTTGCATTGGCAAGTTGTCAACTAATTAACGCCTTGATGCTAGGTTGTAATTGGGATACTCTAGCTAGTTTGACAAAAAATAGTGCATCTATATAACTTTTATTGAACAAAAGTTTTTTTTTTTTTTTTTATGATTTGGTAAATGAAAGAAGATTCAAGACAATAACATTAAATCACAAAAAAAAAAAAAAAAAAAAAACTCTAGTGCATGATTTGTGCAATTTTCTTTTAGTATTGAAAAATGGTACTCCCTTTGTCCCATTAAAGTAGTCTCATTTTCTATTTTTGTTTGTCCCATAAATTAGTCCCATTTTCCTAAAATGACAAATTTTTTCACACTCACTAATAAAATATTAATTTCACTACACTCACAACCTTAATCTCCGTGCCGAAAAGAAATGGGACTACTCTAATGGAAGGAGGGAGTAGTATTTTTTTCCCAACCCGACAAACTTAAAAAATAAACATATACCAACGGGCTGAAACTGGGCCTTCCCATCCGGCGCACTTCACCTAATACTTTGCCAATATAAATATAAATACGACTAAAATTCATTAATTTATATGAAGGATTTTAAATGATGGATTTCATAAGACTGCGCGCAGCAATGACATTTGCCACAATGTCATCAATATTTTATTAATAAACTGAATTAAAGAAATTGTAAAATGAAAGGAAAAGGAAGGAGTGTCATGACTCCGTTGCTGTCGGCCAATCTATAGTGTCATCCTCTCACATGCTGCCACTTGGCAGCATGTGATTGGATACTCGTATTTTTTGGATAAATACACAAAATAATTTATAAAAAAAAAAAAAAATTTATACCAAAATTCATAATTTTTTTTTCTCTATAAAATGAACCTAATATTGATACATTTTCATTCACAACCAAAACTTCTATTTTCTCTAGTATTTCTTCATTTCGATATCTTGTTATGGATCCAAATGATCCCAATTACTTCTTCTCTTCCCAAAGTTATCCAAGCCAACAAGATTATCCATTCTCCCAAAACTATTCGAACTACCAAAATTCACAACAATTTCCAAATGTTGATTATCAAAATTTTTCATATTCTCCTAATTTGAATAACCCTCATTCCTCTGAAGATGTTGAATCTATGAATACCAAAATGCCAAAAGGTTCAAAAACTAGCTGGTGTGTAAAAGAAGATGTAGCCCTCATGTCTTCATGGATCTATGTTAGTGAGGATAAGGTACGTGGAAAAAATCAGAAGGGAGGCTCGTTATGGGGTCGTGTACATAAATTGTATCACGATCGCCAAGCAGAAAACCCAAATGAGCTCAACGAAAGGAACGTTGAATCGATGAAAGGTCGTTGGAAACGACTTAGTGAAAACGTAAACCGGTGGGTGGGTGCTTACAAGGAGGCGTATGCTCGAAGAAGGAGTGGAATGAGCGAGACTGACATTGAGAAAGAAGCTCAGACAATTTATGAAGAAGGTGGCACTAGAGGCAAGTTTCAGGATTTTGTTGTATTCAAGGAAGTTATGAGCAAACATCCAAAGTGGGATATAACATCACTCCGGTGTGAAAATGAAGAGGACAATGATGAAGATGATGGTAGAAGCCACAAGAGATCAAAAACATCTGAAGATGGGGGATATTCTGTGCCTTCTGGTGAAGAAACTCCATCTCACTGATGGCATTTACCCTTCATGGGCTGCATTTGTCAAGTCAATAGTTGCCCCACAGACCAGAAAACATAAGTTATTTGCTCAACACCAAGAGTCTGCTAGAAAAGATGTCGAGAGAGCCTTTGGTGTTCTGCAAGCTCGTTTTGCTTTTCTTCGACGCCCATGCCTTATTTGGGACAAGGTTTTGATAGGAAAAATCATGATGGCATGCATCATTTTGCATAATATGATAGTAGAAGATGAACGACATACATATCAGAACTATCATGATCCCACAGAGTTTCTCATGGATACCCCTACAGAAGTGCAAGGTGAAGATGTTGAATCGCTCAACTACTCTACACAACGCATTTCCAGTTTGTCTGATTATATATGAAAATAAAATAAATTTTAGGTTGTGTGATGTCATTGCTGTGAGTGAAATTGAGTTGGGTTGTGGGTTGTGTAGGTGGATGAGAGAGAAATTATTATTTTATTATTAGGTTGGGTTGTGGAGTGTCATTAGTAGGAGTAGTCTAATCCACTGCCCCTCCTTTATTTTTCAATTCACAACAAAAAGATGGTCAACTTTTCCCTTTTTAAAATTTGTTAAGGCTCATTGAATGTTTGGATAAAGCTTAGTGTCTAGATAGTCAAGGTGAGATTTAAAAATTGATTTACTGGTAAGTTAGTTTTTTATTGTTAAGATTTAAAATATATAACTAGTAATAAATAAAAATAATATTATATAAATAATTATTTTAAAAATATATATATAAATAACCATGGCTAAGGCCCGCCTTTAGTGCCAAATAATTGCTGCTCCACCTAAAGATATCAATTTGATGATTTCCGATTCCATTGGAGGACGCCTTGGCTATTTTTTTTTACAACAATTATCAAATAGGAAAATATGAAATAAATAGTATAATATATTGGGCAATTATGAAAATATCTTAATATTTCTCCATCACTAAATTATACCTTAATGTTTAATTTTATCAATTAAAATAGTGTTAAATTTTAATTAATCATACATTAAATCATGCATGACAATTCTTTTTTTTATGCATATATGTTTCGTACATTTAATTAAAATTAACGTATGATTCATTAAGATTATAATATCGGTATTTTTAATTGACAAAATCAAATGCTAGGGTACGCATAATTTAGTGACAAGAGAAATATTGAGATATTTTTCATGGTAAAATGTATTTTTAATCGACACTATCAAATATTATGGTATAATTCAGTGAGAGAAATATAAGGACATTTTTCATAATTGACTAATACATTAAGATATTTTTTATAATTTTTCATGATCTAATTATAATAAACATTCCATGTAAAAATATAGTCTTTGTTAGGAAATTAGTTAGAAATTTCCTTTTCTTGTTTTAGTTTTGGTGGTTCAAAGCTGATGTGTAGATCTAACCAGTATGTCTCTAGATTAATTCTAGTACAGTCTTAAAATGTAAAATCATGTATAGGCCTTTTTATCGAGTTGTAAACTTGAGCTGATCAAAGACCTGACTGAAGGATCAGTCTGGATACGCAAGACTCAACAGACTAAGGTTCAAACCGAACTTACAAGTTTGTGATACATAAGTCTGGAACTGACAAGTTTGGTCTACACCAAGTATGAGACTGACTAGTCTCAGACTGACCAGTTTAGGGACTCACCAGTCCATATGCCAAACTCAAAAGTCCGGATACCAATTTTGCCAGTCTGGGGACAAAGCCTGAACTGGTTGATGATGTCATCAGCATGGTCTTACAAGCATGATGGCATCAACACAAATTTATAGTCTCAATCCCGACGCACAGTGACAGGAAGAATATTCTGAGGAACTTACTGACAAGTACTGACTTTAAGGATTCAAGATTCTTAAAAGTTTGCAAGTTCAAGACTTCAGTTTTGATACCTTGGACTACCAGTCCAAGATTCCTCAGATTGACAGACTGTCGTTCTAACAAAAGGTGAACAGTCACCATCTCTTTCAGAAAGAGCCGAAAAACGGGAGAAAGTACTGTAGCTTTTTGGAAAGCCGACCTACCCGCTCAGAGGACAGAAACATCGAATTGATCGAAAATCCGATATGTCTAACGACTAGTAGACTCAAACCTTAAGATTCCTCACCTATAAATACAGGAGGACTCCAACAAATGAAGTAACTGAACATTTTACCAATCTTACGATTATCAAAGAGTAGAAACTCTGTCAAACTCACGACCGTTCGAGGCTTTTAAGCCATTCCGTGTGTCTATCTTAAATGAACACGAAACTCAAAACTCCTAAGTTATTGAGTTATGTCTTGGCAATTTTTCTCTCTAAGAAAGATTACAACAGTCAAGCATGTCTAGTACTTTGACTCTTACGGGCAATCTACCACCAAGCTGATAGTTTCGGGGAAACTTTAAACACCCTATTTCGGCAATGAGGAGGCTGTGTGGTGTGCTCTCACTCTCAGGAGCTGCGAAGAGAAGGACGAGCAAGGACCAGGCGAGTGAGCTTGTGGATCGACGGACAAGGCATTCACCGAAAAGCAATAGATCATAGGAACACCTGTATAATCCTAATCTTAGTGGATTTCAAGGCTCCAAGTCTGAAGATTGGACGTAGGACCTATAGAGTCCAAACCACTATAATCCTTGTCTTATTTATTGCTTTAATTTTATCAGTTTACTCATCTTTAAAACTCAACAATCAACTGTTGAAGTATATACTGAAACTGAAATAAAGCATAGTTAGACTTATAACCTGAACTAAGATTTGACAAACCAAACTAGCACATCATCATCAGTTTAGGTAAGTGCAAGCTTATTAAACAATTTTCTTTGTTTTATCTTCGATTTCTTTCATTTTATTTTACGCATTCAATTTTTCCTAAAATGTGTTCGCTTTTAACTTAAATTTTGGTCATTTTATCTAAAAATTAGTTGATTATTTATTCTCATTTCTCACGTTAAGAACAATTCCCATATAATCAAATATATACATATATATCCATAAAATAATATAATTTGAGAATGCATAAAGATAATTTTAAACACAATGGTAAAATTGCTCTTTGTAGCCTCCAAAATTAATTATAATATAAACATATTATTTTAGGACCATTTTATCCTTATAGCTAATTATTTTAAAAAAATTAAAGCAAAATACATCCCCCATTCTCATTCTCGCCGGTCTTCTTCGAAATTACCTTCTAAAAAAACAAATCATTATTAGAAAATTTAAGAATGTACCCATTATTTGATATTGTTAAATTAGACATTAATTCTTCCTTTGAACAAATCCTTTTCTGATATTTGGAGCACTCTTTTTATAAGAAATTTGCATAAAAATTTCACTATATATCCAAAATAATGAAAAGGATATGTGACTTGTGAGATAGATTACAAAGTTGTTAGGTGATAAAGAGTAGTGGTGTTTATGGTTCACCATTGATGCATTGATTTGTCCATGGGGTGAAGTAAAAATGTTTTCAAATTCTTTGAAACCATTCATGCACCCTTCTTTATAAATAGGATTCCATCATTTTTAGTCCCTGACGGTAGAGATGGGGCTTGCACGGAACTTGCTATGGACATATTTTAATTAATTTGAAGGCTACAAAGAACAATTTTAGAGCTATGATTAAAATTATCCATACATAAATTGCTTGAGTAAAATTGAAATTTCACATAACTTTTTCCCTACATTGTTTTAAGCCTTCCTTCTAAGATAAAATGAAGGAAACATTCTCCTCCTTTGCTTACAACCAATTCATTACTTGTAACATAAGTCATAAACCACTTATAAAAGTACCCTTCATTTTTTCTCTCTCTCTCTCAACCCTAATTTAGATACATTCTTTAAAATTATATGTTGATTAGTTCATTCAAAAGAAAGTGTTCAAAGTTTTTTTTTTTTTCTCCCTGTTTTTGGTTTACAATTTTCAATCAAAGTCTCGATAAATAACTGGATCTAACAACGGGGGATGACGATCAATTTTCGTTCAGGCATCAAGAACTTGTTTGTATGCAATTGTAAGTCTCATTTTCTAGAAGGTTCTTTTTCTTTTGTTAATACTAAGAGAAATTCATCATGGGCATTGCAGATTACAAGTAGACATCTATATTCTTCTAGTTTTATCTTCTACCATAATTAATAATGTTCATATTTGTCACAATATTTTCTTGGGATAAGGGTCAATTTAGCCCTCCGACTATTCTGATAGAAACATTTTAACCCCTGCATGACTATTTGGCTCAATTAAGCCCTTTGACTTTTAAATTTGGCTCAATTTAACCCTTCATCCTATAAAATTATTGTTTTACCCCTAATAGGAGAAATAATGTATTTACTTTATAATTTTATTTTAATTTCTCATTGGTTATTACTTTGTATATATTTTAAATTAGTTATTTTTTTATTTATATTTGTAATATTCATGAGTAAAAATAATTAATATAAAATATAAATAATAAATACCTCAATATTATTCTAAATTTAATTAAACTTTAATGGGTGGTTATACTGTTTATTTAATTATATTTGTATTTTGAGTATTTTAAATGTTTTTGTTTAATTTGCTATTTTCAAAGAGTTTTTAAATTTTAAATTGATTTATATATATAACATATATCAAATGTTAATTATATTTTAAGTGTAGTTCTGCCACGAGGATAATGCAATCTTTTTTTTTATGGTGGATAAATTTTATAAATTACAATCCTTTTTAAACATATATACATAATATATATGTTCTTTTTAACATGTAACATCAGTCTTTTTTTAAAATTATTATTTAATTAATATTATAACTTAGAATCCTTATTTATATTATAAAACTGTATAAACTATGACTAATAAAAAATTAAATTTATCCATTAAAAATATTTAAGATTAAAATAAATGTAAACAAACGATAATAATTTAGATTTTTATGAATAATTTTAATTCATCATTTTGGATAAAAAAATTCGTTGTATGATCATCGTCCAAATTAAATGGTGAAACAAGTCAAGAACAATAACATCACAAATTCACAATTATCTGTTAATTAATGGCATGTTCATATCGTGTTATAGAATTAGTTTTAAAATTAGAGTTTGAAATATAAATTATTGGAGTAGTTCAATTAAATAAGTTTGAAAATAATATTTATTTCAACTCATGTTTTATTGATAGATTAATTTATTATTTTGTATTTTTTAAATTATTAAGTATAAATTCATTTTATTATTTAGATAAATTAAATGTATAAATAACAAACAATTAAATTAATATTAAAAATGATAATTAATTGAAAAATAAAGATAAAATTATAAAGCTAATATGCTCTCTCTCCTAATTAGGGTAAAACTGTCAATTTTTAAGATGAATGGTTAAATTGAACCAAATTTAAAAGTTAAAGGGTTTAATTGAGCCAAATAGTCAAGTAGGGGCTAAAATGCTCCTGTCAGAATAGTCGGAGGGCTAAATTGATCCTTATCCCTATTTTCTTGTGTAGCGACCCAAACAAATAACCCGAACCCGCAAGTTGTGGATCTCCGAGAAGAATATGCCAAAGCATTTCGGACCGAATCTTATACCGATTTTTGGACACACGTTCTTGCCCTAAATCGAGGGAATCTCACCCCTCACAGAAGTCTTGGCTCCACCTCCGCAGCTCGCCTCTCCTCCTACCGCCTCTTCGCCGAGAATCTTTTGGATCCGGATCAGTCCACCGTTAAACGGATCTTGACCACGACCCGGATCCACCCCAAGATCTTACCTCTCATCACTCACTATTTTTCTACCACTTCTGATGCTTCTTATTTATGTGGATTAATCCTCAAAGACATCGACTACATGAGAAGAAAATTCAAATCCTTCAAAACCCCATCTGCCCCCCATCAAAACGGGTCGTCTCAGAAAATAAACCATTTACCCGTAGTAGTGACCCGTGTCACTCAACTCTCGAGATCCAACCCGTTTTCGCTGTTGGGCCCATCCATGAGCCGTTTCCGAGCCGTGCAGGACGCCTGCTCCGACTTGCTCAAACAGCTCGAGTCGCGGCGCGACAAGACACAGTCCAAGATCCGTCGGCTGAAGAAGCTCAAGTTTGGCTCGTCCATTATTCTGGTAGCTCTCACGGCTACTTTGGTAGTGGTGGTGGCAGCTCATGCTTTCGTCATGCTGGTGGCTGCGCCGGGAATCATGGTGGGCTCGGTGGAGCTGGTTTCGATAGAGCAGTTAGCGAGGTGGTCAGCTCAGGTGGACGCGGCGGCTAAAGGGACGTACATACTGATGAGGGACTTGGACACTATCAGCCGGCTGTTGGCTCGGCTAAGCAACGAGCTGGAGCGTGTGGATGGGCTGATGCGGCTTTGGGTGGAGAGAGGAGATGATCGGAGCGAAGAAGTGGGGTGGCAGCTAACGAGAAATAACCAGAGCTTCATGGAACAGCTGGATGAGTTGGAAGAGCATTTATATCTATGTTTCATGACCATAAACAGAGCCAGAAATCTTGTTACCAAAGAAATTCTGAATTCTGGGACTACCCTAAGTTCATTGAATATGTAGGCAGCCCATGTCACACACTATTAATTCTTTCATAATATATTATACAGCTTATCATACATACAAGTAGCATGAATTAGTTTTCTTTAATACAAAAGTATTATGTAGCTTATAGGTCATTTGATAATAAGCACCTTTAACATAACAAGAAACTATTTCAAACATAATAAAAAATAAAATGCAGAAGATGCAAAAGCTATGGAATTTTTATTTATTTATTTTTGAAATTGAGGTATATAATTTAAATAGGAAGATGGTATTTGTTTGCGTTTCTGTACTTATTCGAACTGTCGAATTCATGACCAATAAATCGGAGATAGAAATTAATGTAATATTGATAAATTGGTGTAACTGTACCATGTCAATCCCACATGGGGCTGTACGACAAAGGTAGTGGGCCCACTGTTTGGCCCAATATTGTTATCCTATGAATAAATAGTCAAAATTCTGTGCTAAAATTATTAGGATAAAATAAAAGGAAGTACTATTTCCATTTTCCAACCGACAATCATGTCAGCCGAAGTCCTTCACTCAATGATTTCAAACAAATTCTTGGCAACAACCCTCCACCGCTTGACTTCCAGATTTTCTATTAGTTATTAATTTTGTTTAATAACTCTTTATAATTTATGCTAATTTTATAGATTCAAAATATAATTTTCTATATATTAATTCTTAGCTTTTAATTTGGGTTTTATATTAACTAAATACTTATATAATAAATATAATTCTTAATTTAAGTTGTTGGGGTCGCGGGCCGCAAAACTCACTGAAGAGGCCCAAACGAGCTCAACCACCCTCAGGACGGTCCAACCGCGAGCTGACTTAGGACCACTTTGCAGTTCGATCTGCGAGCCAACAACAAGAAAGAGTAGTTCGCAATGGAGGCAAAGCTCACTCAAAATAGAGAAACTACTTGACAGTGACCACTGAACTCGGAAAGCAGTTTGACAAGAGGAGAGGCCATTCTTGAGAAGATTGACGGGTGAGGTACCAACTCTACCGAAGTGCTTAACGATCAAAAGGGAGGACAAGATATACCCAGAAATCGCTGGTGATAGAGACATTGCAACAACCCCGAAAAAGCTGCCGAGCTACTCGTAACCACTCCCGCGCATGCCCTAGAAACCCAACATCACTATGAGCCCTATTCCTTTATCTCTGTCATCTAATTTAGTGTTATATTTTTGCATACTTAATCGTTTGTTGAGCATTAATTTATATTTATTGTGCCTTTATCTTATTGAATTGTATATGTTTTAGTCGAATTGTCGTCGATATGTAATCTCCTGTTCAACTGCGAATTATTTGATCCACTTGTTCTCGGGATCATATCCGTACGAATCGAACCTCAACATAATTTATTTGTAAATATTAACCATAGTATATTAGATCATAATTAACTTTTATTTCCATAATAATTTTTTTAGACTTACTAAATATATTTAAGAGAAAAATTTCCCCATTTTTACATATCATCTACGGATCATACTCTGCAAAGACTAAATTTAACAATAACAAGGAGTAAGAAGCACAAGTTGAGTCCCCCTACTCTGGACCAATATGTCACAAATTCGAACTTTTTCGAAAATATTTGATGTGTGAATTTAAATAAATATATTTCTATTTTAAAAAAGAACAAATTAAGTTAGAATTAAAAGTATTGTTGTCTACATTCTAAAGATATTCCTCATCCATAAGTAAGTGAGAGATCCAAAGTCAAATTCTCACGGATCCTAATTTAAAATTATAATTCAAGTTAAAAAAAACACACACAAACTGTAGTCGAAGGAATTAATGATTGTAATTGGTTATGGTTGAATACAGTTTGCTTATAGTTCAAACACGTCACATTCAGCCTAACACAATTTATTTCTCCAATTAATATATTTTTCAAATCATATATTATTATTACAATAGGGGGACCTCGATCAATTTATTATGTAACACATGCAATATTATCATAATTTAATATGTTGGGACGTCATGTATGTGTATATATATGTTTGTGTATTTCAAAACTCAGTAATACAAACTTAGGAAGAAATGACAATATGGATATATGTGTGGTTGCATGAGTCATAAATAATACTAATATGATTGGCCCACAACTCCAGTAATATGAATATGATTATTGAATAATGAATTGGATTCACAACAACACAATCATGTTGCTAGGTGTTGACTGTTGACAGCTAGGTTTACTACTTTACTTCTCGTCAAACTGTTCGTTGGAAGCCCATCCTCTATTTCTGCTGCTTAATTAATTTTCACCATTTTTTTAATTCACTTTATACAATATTTATATTTTATATATATATATATATACGTATATTATAGAATGTTGATATTAGAAACTGAACGCCGAACATTTAATCTCAAGATGGCCGGCCCTCACAGCCACCATGCGCCAGCTATACATCCAATTCTGCCTCGCTCTCTCCACCCTAACTTATCGCCCCGGAAAAAGCTATTAACTTTTGTGGAATTTATTTTAAATAAAAAAAATTAAACATATTATAAAAATACTTAAAACATTAAACACATTCAAGAAATATCTAATTTTGAGTCGAAATCGACAAATTGTTAATACATAAAATCGATGATATAATTAAGTTAATTGATATGAATCGATGAATGCAACTCAGAAACTCAAGAACTTGAACATGAACTCGAACACAACAAATTTAACGTGGTTCGGTTAAATCAACCTACATCCACGGAAGGTGAGAAGTGATTTTACTATATGGGAGAATTTTTACACAGATACAACTCTTCATTGAATATACACTGAAAATTTCTACAAAAACACGATCAGCTAAAACTGCCTTTCCTCTCTATTTTTCTGGTTATTCTTAGCTCGCCCGATGAAGATGAAGACGACCCCAAACAAATATAACAACCCCTTTTCATCCAGCCAATCCCGAACGTCCACGACTCATTTATCTACTTACTCCACCAACAAAATCGAATAGCAATTCTTTTAGTAGAAACTCGACTTATCCATCCTCAACCTCATTCAATACACACTAGCAATCTCAAGCAAATATGAGATGATACACGAGCTGTAAACCTTCGAGCCTCCCATGTAGTGGCAGTCACATTTCAAATTTCCCTTCTGACTGCGACTGCACAACCATCATCTTCCCTTCAAGCCAGCTCCAAACAACATACACCTAACTCTCTCTAATAGAGTTCGGTTCATCCTTTTCACTAAGCCGTTTTGTTGTGGATTGTACGGTGTGGTACGATGTCTATTTATACATTTAGTTCTACAAAATGCATCGATCTCCTCCGATATAAACTCAAGACCATTGTCAGTCCTCAAACATCTCATGTTTAGCCCCTTTTCAGTTTCAACCAATGCACACCACTCTTTCATTTTTTGAGCGGTCTGGTCTTTACTTCTCAATATGTAGGACCACACTCTCCTTCAGTAGTCGTCGATCACCGAGAGGAAGTACCTTCCTCCTCCCATTGTTTCGGTTCTTGAGGGCCCCCACAAATCCGCGTGTACATAGTCAAGAGGCTTGGAGCTTCTATAGTGGCTGAGATTATATGGTTGTTTTTTACTTTTGGAGAATAGGCACTCTTCACACTTGCTCAAATCAGATTCGGTTGTTATACCAATCAAGCCTTGCCTTCGTAGTTCATCAAGGCCTCTATGACTAATGTGGCCCGTTCTTAGGTGCCACAGTTTGGAATCAACCTCAGTGACTGTATTAACACTTCCCAAAATTGTCCTTGCATAGAGGTAGTATTTATTCTTTACTCTCTTAAAAATAAGGACCACATCATCCTCTCTACACACAGTGATTACTCTTTCACTGCCAACAAATGGATAGCCTCGAGCTTCCAGAGTTCCCAAGGAAATTAAGTTCCTTTGTATTTGGGGTATGTACCTAACTTCAGCAAGTTTCTTCACTTCACCCTTGTGATTTTGAATCTTGATTGAACCGACACCTTCTATCTTGCATATGTTATTGTTCTCCAACATTACAGTCCCCATGTTCTTCAACTCAATATCTTCGAACCATTCCAAGTGCGGGCACATATGAAATGAACAGCCGGAGTCCAGGATCCAGTGATCATCACTCTTTTTCTCAGATATGTTCAGCACTTCATCGGGAAAGTCATCGATTGTCCTCACCATGTTAGGACCCCTAGTGTGGTAGGCATTCTTTTGCTTCAAAATGGTGCATTCCCTTATTAGATGACCAAGTTTCTTGCAGTAGTGGCATATTCGTGGATCTTGTTCACTGCCTTGGGGCTTCGAATCACTTTGTTGGGTCTGCGATTAAGGTTTCTTTTGTACGAAGGGTGTCTTGTTCTCCTTTGTAAATTCTCTTTTCTGAAATGAGTTCCCTTTCTCAAAGGTTGCAGGCTTCGATGCGTTATAGGGTTTCTTCTGGGACTTTCACTTCTGACCCTTCTTGGCAAAGAGATCCAAGCTAGCATGGTCATGCCCGCCACTTTCTGCCAGCTTCTCCATTTCCCTTTGCTTGATTGGCAGCCAACACATCCTCTAGAGCTATACCATCGGACTTCCCGTATACCATAGCATCCCTGATACTTGTGTAGGATTTTGGCAGGGCATTAAGTAGATGGATGGCCTTGTCTTCATCCTCAATCTCCACCCCGATGCTTTGTAGTTCATCTACTGATTTATGAAACCCATCCAACTGGTCCAGTAGACTTTTATCATCGCTGAACTTGAAGCTGTAGAGTCTTCGCTTCATGTATATGCGGTTTGCTATAGAATTTGTCATATAGAGACTCTGAAGCTTCTTCCATAAACTTGCAGGTGTCTTCTCCTTGGACACCTCACACAGGACTTTATCATCAAGGCTAAGCAACAAAGTGCTTATTGCACTGTCCATCAATTTGGCCTTCTTCTCGGCTGTTTCTCCCACAAATGCCTTGTCTTCATCTTGTAAAAGGGCATCCGCCAACCCTTCCTTTGTCAGGATGGCTCGTATTTTGATTTTCCATAATTCAAAATCATTCTTCCCAGATAACTTGTCGATCTCAAATCGACCCCCAGCCATATCATACAATTTTGACAACCAGTACCAATCTCAACTGTGTCTTAGGTAACACTCAATCAAGCAGACTCAAGGCTATGCAGTTCACACAAAATTACAGAATCAACTTTAGGGTTGGGGGTTGAAGTCGACTTATAAGGATGTATCAGAGATGGGTAGCGTCTTCACCCTTCTTGGTATAATAGCAGTTGCATCCGTCGTTGAAAGATTCCCACAGACGGCGCCACATGGTATGAATCGATGAATGCAACTCAGAAACTCAAGAACTTGAACAAGAACTCGAACACAACAAATTTAACGTGGTTCGATTAAATCAACCTACATCCACGGAAGGTGAGAAGTGATTTTACTATATGGGAGTAATTTTTACACAGATACAACTCTTCACTGAATATACACTGAAAATTTCTACAAAAATACGATCAGCTAAAACTGTCTTTTCTCTCTATTTTTCTGGTTATTCTTATCTCGCTCGATGAAGATGAA
The DNA here is from genome assembly GCA_026898455.1 of Plectranthus barbatus. Classification (NCBI taxonomy): domain Eukaryota; kingdom Viridiplantae; phylum Streptophyta; class Magnoliopsida; order Lamiales; family Lamiaceae; genus Plectranthus; species Plectranthus barbatus. The sequence continues at coordinate 127,833 of JAPKLW010000590.1, read as the reverse complement.
GACGAACCCAAACAAATATAACAACCCCTTTTCATCCAGCCAATCCCGAACATCCACGTGTCATTTATCTACTTCACCAACAAAACCGAATAGCAATTCTTTTAGTAGAAACACTACTTATCCATCCTCAACCTCATTCAATACACACCAGCAATCTCAAGCAAATATGAGATGATACACGAGCTGTAAACCTTCGAGCCTCCCATGTAGTGGCAGTCACATTTCATTAATGATAATCAAATAATTAACAAATATCAAATAATTTTTTTTCAATAATTTCAGTTGAAAAAATAATATTAAACTCGATCGGTGTGGCACCGACCAAGACGTGTACCACAATTCTAATTTATATAAGATTATATTCGGTGTTCGGGTATTAACACTAACCCGGACACTGAACCATTCCTTTTTTTATTATTTTTGTTTAAAATAATGAAAGAAAATAAATTAAGGTGATAGCGGACCCCGATCGATGCTACCATGATCAGTGTCTGGAAGACACCGACCCACTATATTTATTTTTATGATTATTTTAAATAAAATAAAATAAATGGATGGTGGACCCCGGTCGGTACCATGGTAAGTGTCGCGTAAAGACACTGACTTTATTTATTTAGTTATTTATTATTAATTTTAAAATTATTACAATTGAATAATAATATTGTGATAGTAGGCCATGTATGCATGTGAATCTTATTTGATAATATAAGTGAATGCATTCTGCACCAAAATACAGATGAGTGTTACTGTTTTCATAAATGAGATCGAATTATAAATCAGTTGTCATTCACACTTACACGCGCGTTCGAAAAAAATTCAAGTCTATGTGTCATTTTTTGTGCTTCATCTTCACGATATTCATTCTTCTTTCATTCTTTCACTATTTTTTATCATGAAGATGAAGAACTAATGCTCTGTATTGTTCATTACAATGGTTAGTTGGATGAATTGTCCAATTATAGTGATGGAGAAGAACGATTAATTTACATTCCATCCACCAATATATCCTTAAATTATTTAAGAGCAACATCCAACAGACTTCAATGCCAAATATAGATTTGATGAGTATAGTTTGTATTATATGTTAGAAAGGTATTACAATCTGAGATACACGAGGCACACGGTAAACAAGTACAATGAATTTAAAATGAAACAACAAGAAACAACAAGCAAGCCGAGTCGAGAGAACTCTTCCCGCAAGACAACATATGCCTCTGTAGTGCTCGAAATAAGACAGTCTGTCCCCAAAGGTAAAATGGCTTTCGTCTCGATCGAAGCAATACCACAATCGATAGAGCTCCGACAAACTGGAGTGGAGCAGGAGCAGAGTTGACAGGAAAATAGAGTGCAGGAGCTAAGGGAGCAAAATGCAGCTAAGAGCTATTTTTGGAACGTTGATGCATGCCACCTGAATGCCTATTTATAGGCATTCCACACTTGAGGGAGCATGTCGGACAATAAAGGCCCGACAGTGGTTACACCTGCGCACATGATGGCGCTGACGGTTACGGCGGGAGATACGGGCTCGAGCAGCCATTACGGGCGATAATCACGGAGTTTGAAGGCTCGTTTGAATTCAAACATGAGTGTAACTGTCCCGACACCTCAATGCGCACGTGTGCTGACTCATCAGCCACGTCGCAAGCCACGTGTGCATACGTATTGACTAGACCTGACCTAATCAACTGACCCACTCCGATAAGCCCATCAAGCTCATTTCTGTTGACCAAAAAGACAAGGTCGTAACGGGCCAAGGCCAAAGGCCCAAAGATCACCCAAAGACCAATTGCCAAGAAATGGGAACCGGAGTCCAGGGCTCGGGGCACGGGACATGGGCCCGAGCTCGGCCTGCGGCCTCGCAGAGGCCGAAAACCGAGACGAGGCGAGGCGGGCGGCGCGCGTGGGCACATTTTGGGCACGTTATACAACGTCCCTAGCACACTCTGTTATTACACCATATCAGTGTAAATGTATTTAAATCTGTTAAGATAAGGTTAGATTCCCAATGTGGGATGTCTTAATTATTACATGTCTTTAATTAATACTTGTCTTAATTAATCGCGTAATAATGACGCCACGTGTCACCTTCGCGGATTAATTTCTCACTCACCGGAATACGGATCTGAGAAAATAAATATACTACGATCATCTACTCGCAACGTAGTTTGACCTCGTAATATTTAATTACAACAAAATTAAATATTTTCACACGAGTAATTAACTCGAACTTGTCTGGATTCCAACATTATACATCCCTAACTCTGAAGTAGATGAATTGTGAATCACTGTTGACAACTGATATCGCGTTGTAGCGTCTTTGCGCTCTATATTCGGAGCCCAATATTTATGCCACTATGAAGGGTGATGTTGTTGGGACTTCACAACGGGAGCCCTCCTCCTACAGACCGTTCATATATTCAATGAGTCCACCACCAAACCAGCACTTTAGTTGCATCTCCGAACAATATTTACGATTCACATAGTGAAGGTCTTTTCAATACTTTTGTTGATTAACGTGCAAGCTGGAGTGACTCACAACTTCCCAACCTAAACGAAGAGGCTCCTATTGATGAAAATCAACCAACAGAAAACGAGGGTGAGGAAGAGCATGCTCACAACTAAGAGGAAGAGGTTGTTGTTGTAACCCAAGAAGTTGCAAACGACCAAACTGAAATTGTTGATAGTGGTCATGTGGATCTTTATGACGGTGTTGAAGTAAATCTTGACGAGGAGTCATATGATTCGGAAGATGAGCCTTTTAAATTCGAATTGTTTGTTGTCGTTGTGAGGAGAGTCGATGACTGAAGTCAAATGGTTTCTTAATATTATTTGTGCCCAATTTATATATTTTTTTAAAAATGGGTCCCGGACGCTCGGTTGTTGCCGAGTCGGTGACGTGTGCTAGGACACCGACCAACATGACAAATAAATATTTTTTTGCAAATTTTCACGTTGGTCGGTGTCGATGGTCCATGACAAAGGCATCGACCCATGTGGAATTTCAATATGTTTTTACAAAAATTTACACGTCGATCGGTGTCTAAGGTCGGATTTGGAACAGAGACACCGACCACACGTAGCACCGACCGCATGATTTCATGTTTTCTTTTACAATTTTGTTCAATTATATTTCTGTTTTTAAAAATAAGGAGGTTGGATCCCCATTATTTCATTGTACTAATTTATTTTTTTTCGTGAAAAAACAATAATAGAATTATGAAAAAGTATCAGAATACTGCAGTGAGTATTTTGTGAATGCATATAATATTTTGGGTATTCTCATTATACACAATAATGAAAGTGAGTATTAATAAATCTCACTGTTAATTTTTTGTTTTATAATAATGTATTTATTTTAAACTTACACGCATACATATGTACCCATATATGGGAATGGAGAAAAAATTTGAAAAATATCGAATATCTAGTATACCAAATTTTTGGTAAGTTATTCATACCGTACCAAAATTTTTTGGTACGATAACGATATGATTGTCTTAATATTTAAGGTATACCGGCACATACCTTATCGAAAATATAATAATATTTTTTATTAATTTTATTTTAAAAGATTTAAATTAAAAATAGAATCATATCTTCTTTCTTCACCTAGCAATATTATTGATATAAACATATTTCTTGAATAAATATTAACAGAAAAAATCATAAAAATTAAATTATATAAAAAGAATTCTGGTATGTTAACGGTATAGTGAAAGAATGATAAGATAAATCATATATAAATTTCTCATACCAACATCATTCTGAAAATTCGATATATATACCACATTGAAATCATACCAAAAACTTGGGTATGATAATGGTATAAGTCTTTCTCATACCATAAATTTTGGTATGATATAAAATATAGTGAAAAAAGTCGGATATCGAATCATTCATCCTACTAATATTAAAATGAAAAGATGGATCTCAAAATCTTTTAATTGAGAGTTTTTTTTTTAGATCCGCAGACTATTTGTGTACTACATTCGTAAATAATTGCTCAAAATTTAGTTAGCACAGCCTATATCTTTACCTCAGTGACTTTATACGCATACATAATTTTGGTTGATTTTCAGCATTAATGTGTACTTGCTATTAATAAATAAGTTATACAATTTTGTTGTATAATACGGTATAAAGGATGTACAATCTAATTTTCCATCATTTCGAAAATTATGTCGTATATTGACATCATTAAAGGGAGGCCCATTTTATAAAATTATTAGGAAAAAACGAGTGGATGAATGTTTAAATTAGGGTTAATGGACATTATTTTATGCCATTAATATCGACGGATGAAAGTAAAGAAAGAGATTAATGCATTTGTGAATTATGTATTTATTATTGGGCATGGTAAATTATATTAGCCGCGGATATAGGTTAGCAATGTCTCAATTCTAGCTATAAATCTAAATTTAATATTGGTTGCTTTTTTTTTTCTTTTCTTTTTTCCCCTTTCAAATTGCATATACGTACCGATATACGTTTGTTTGCCTGTCTACTCATTTTCATGAAATATAAATCCTTTTTGATGAATATTGATTTACTGCTAGGGTGAAATTACAAGCTAGGGACACTAAATTGGTTTTCATATTTCCAATTGTAATGATTGAGTATATATATAATTAGATTTCCTTTTTATAATATGTAAATAGTAAGTTTTATGTGGTATATATACGAAATTTACATATTAAATAATGTATAATTAGAAAATTGCATGGTATAAATATGTGTAATTGAAACATGTCAATTTATGAAAACTAGTAAAAGAGGGGCCAATAACATTATCTGTATGATAGAAAAGAGTGATTCACTCATAATCATAATCGAAATATGGAAAATTATGAACTTTACTCTAAACTAATTTTGAAGTTTATTCTGAATTTTTTTTTATATTAGTGGAGTATATTTACCCTTTAATATTTGATAAATTAGGGAATTTTACCCAACATTTTGTATTGTGAAATTTGACTCTTATATTTACTTTTATTAGTTAAACATATCCTGAATGATTGAAGCAGTCAAAATACGTTAAGTCACACATCATTAAAATTGATTAATTTGTGTTTTTATAATATATGACTCGACGTATTTTTATCCTCGTCAATTACTTGAAATATTTTTAACTAATAAAGAAAATTTTTGGTTGTATAATATGACAATATTGCGAAAAATTTCTCTAATCTATCAAATATTAGGGTATAATAAATAATTTAACAAAAATATTAGAATAAATTCGAAAATTAACCAATACATTAAAAATAAAATCCATAATTTTCTCTAAAAATAATTAAGAGTAGAGGGCATGGGGGAGAGAGAGCCATGCACATGAAGCATCTTCACTCATCAACTCCCACCAAAAAAATCAGTGTAATAAATGTCACACAACTGCACCCATGAAAACCATTGAATGCATATCAATCTTCACCACATAAAATTTCACAAATAAATAGGTGCAATACACCATTCACAAAGAGTCACATTAACACCAACTATTAAAGATTCATTTTCAACAGGTAAGATCAACGATGGGTGAAATTGGAAACGATGAGAAGAAAATCGAAGGAAATCTCAAATTCCTCAACACTACATTTGTTAAGCCCAATAAACCGATCGGAAGGAAAGAGTGCCAATTAGTCACTTTCGACCTTCCCTACCTCGCCTTCTACTACAACCAGAAGCTCCTCCTCTACAAAGGCGCCGACGATTTCGACGCCGTCGTCGGCAAACTCAAAGACGGCCTGGCCGTGGTGTTGGAGGACTTTCATCAGCTCGCCGGCAAGCTTGAGAAAGATGAGGATGGGGTGTTCAAGGTGGTGTACGATGATCACATGGAGGGCGTCGAGGTGGCGGCTGCCGTCGCGGACGGACTGGAGGTGGCGGAGCTCACGGCGGAGGAGGGATTCTCTAGGTTCAAGGAGCTGTTGCCGTACAACGGAGTCTTGAATTTGGAGGGGCTGCAGCGACCGTTGCTGGCGGTGCAGGTAATTAACCTTTTTTTTTTCCTCTGAATTTATTGCATGCCATACTTTCCACCAACTTTTGCTTTCTCAAATTATCAACAATATTAAATTTTCCTATCAAATTCCCCGTTGCTCCATTTAATATTTCATTATATAATTTATATAACTAATTTTAATAATAATTAATTTAAAAATAAAATTATGATGTAAATGTAATGTTCTCTAACTGTTATTTATGAATATAAATCAAATTTTAAGATATTTATTTAAGAAATTCTATTATGAATTAATCAATATTAATGATGAAATATTGACTGAAAATTGAAAATTAAAATCTAGAAATTATTAGACATACTAATGAAGTGATTGAGCAGTACATAGAATTTGTAAAATTAGCATATACTATGATGAGAAAATGTTAAAAGATATCAAATACTTTTAATAATGAAGTAGGAAGAAGGTTAGAGAAATTAGAGTGGAGGATCTTATTCCATTGGATTTTACAATAGTGATACCACTAAATTTCAACTTGTTAATTTAGAATTTAATTTTAATGCTAGTGAAACTCCTCCCAGTAATTAGGAAATGTTGTACTCATGTATATTTCAAAATCAAATCATGATTTTAAATTCAAGTTAGGAAGAGTTTGATTAGGATCGCTAGCTAGTCTACCTAAAATTACACAGCTTCCTAATTATATTGCATAGAAAAAAAAAAGTTAAATTTGCTAATATATACTCCCTCCGTCCCATATGAATTGTCCACTTTGTTTTTGGCACAATAATCAATACGAGTAGAGATAGAGGAAATTAATATTTTATTAGTGAGTGGGTATTATTTTTCCATTTTAAGTAAGTGAACAATTAAATGGAACAGACAAAAAAGAAAAGGTGGATAACTGAAGTGGGACGAATGCAGTATGATATGATTGAAAATAAGATGAAATAATTTAGCGATTTGTGGTTGTGGTGGATCCATTCATTTCATTTACTCCAATCTAATTTGATTTAATTTTACAGCTCACCAAACTCAAGGATGGAGTGGCAATGGGCTGTGCCTTCAACCACGCTGTACTCGACGGCACCTCCACGTGGCACTTCATGAGCTCCTGGGCCGCCATCTGCAGCGGCGCCACCTCCGTCGCAGTCCCGCCGTTCCTCGACCGCACCAAGGCTCGAGACACGCGGGTGAAGCTGGACCTCTCCCAGCCATCCGACGCTCCGGAGCACGCCAACTCAGCACCCAATGCGCTCCGCGGGAAGGTCTTCAAGTTCTCCGAGTCCGCCATTGACCAAATCAAGTCCAAAGTGAACGCCGGCGGCCCCTCGAAGCCGTTCTCCACTTTCCAGTCGCTGTCCGCGCACGTGTGGCAGGCCGTCACGCGTGCCCGGGAGCTGGGCCCCACCGACTACACCGTTTTCACGGTGTTCGCCGACTGCCGGAAGCGGGTCGACCCGCCCATGCCGGAGAGCTACTTCGGGAACCTGATCCAGGCGATCTTCACGGTGACGGGGGCGGGACTGATCCTGGCGAACCCGGTTGAGTTCGGGGCAGGGCTGATTCAGAGCGCGATCGAGTCGCACAATGCGGAGGCGATCAAGAAGAGGAACGAGGAGTGGGAGAGCAAGCCGGTGATATTCCAGTACAAGGATGCCGGGGTGAACTGCGTGGCGGTGGGGAGCTCGCCCCGCTTCCAGGTATACGGGGTGGACTTCGGGTGGGGCAGCCCGGAAAGCGTGAGGAGCGGGCTGAACAACCGGTTCGATGGGATGGTGTATTTGTATCCGGGAAAGAGTGGGGGGAGGAGCATCGATGTGGAGATCAGCTTGGAAGCTAAGACCATGGAGAAGCTCGAGAAAGATAACGACTTCTTGATGGAGGCGGCTTGAGCATACCATACATACCTCTCTTCCCCTCTCTCTCCCCACCCCTCCCTTTATTTGGTTTGGTGTTTGTTTGTTGAATTCAGACTAATTATCTGAGTTTAATTTGATTTTAATTAATAAGGAGATTTGTCCTTACAGAGTTATATTTTCTGAGTTGGTTAGCTAGTTAAGAAATAGTACAACATGATAAATGATTTTACTGAATGAATAATTTGAACACTGGAAAAAAATCAAATAGCAGGTAATAAATACATAACAGTAATCTGGAAATTCTGGCTCCATCTATAAATATTTACTAAAAGTAGAACGAATGCAAAAAACACTAGAACAATTATCGCTCAAAGTTGACACAATTAAGGACTGGCTGTATCTTCTACATCATCCACCTCTCACACATAACATAATTCTTGCTCCTAAGTTTCAACTCTGTGTATCAGTGGTCGCAGCTGAGGCTTCTTGAAGAGAATTGCTTTGGGGATTCTCCGGGGGAGGAGTAGCTTCTTCTAGAGTTTCAGAAGTATCTGCAAAATATGGCCATAAATGTGGGTGCAAGTGAGAGAGAGTGCATTTTACTGACCATGAGAGGTAGTCTGCGGTTCCACTTGCTGTCTCTCCTTCTGTAGTGCAGTAAGAGCGCCTCTAAATCGGTCAGCCCTCAGGCTTAAGGAGTTATCAGTTGAATCTTCTACTTGTACAGTTTCTGGAGAGGAGCCATCTAAATGAATCTCAGTAAGAAGCCGAGTTCAACCAACGAGCTTTATAACACAGCATTACATACAGCATCACCACGAATGATAATTCAAGAGGTGTATATATATAGTTACATAAGAGTCAATAAAGCAATTCTCCATTATCAGGAAATTACAAGCTCCAAACAGCATCGGTTATGCTTAATGAATTTTATTTAAGAAAATTACCACTCACTCGGTTCAATATTTGTCCCTGAGGTGGGGTTGGAACTTTTTGGTAATGGATTTGGATTATCAATATCATCGAGACCAATTTCTCGTTCAAGGGTGCTCTTGAATTCCCTCGAGACCTCCTGTAAGAATTAAGGTATTATCTTTGTTTTCAGCATTGTACAACTAACAAGACAGCATGAATATTAGATACCTACCTGAAGTTCTCTTATAGTAGGTTGGAATGCACGCAAAGTCTTTCCCAGGTTACGCGCAACCTGTCACCACCAAGTAAGCAGGATTAATGGGATGACTCAAAGAGACTGTCGCGTAAAGTTTCTTGAACCAAACTGTAGAAAGGAGATAGCTTCGTCAACTGACAACTCCTCAGCCAAAAATTTCTTCTGATCCAAGGACAGTGGGCAAAGTTGTTAATATCAATCTTTCCTAACACCTAGCCTTTTGCAAACAAACGAGATAAAATGCACTTTCACCCCCTTCTGATGAGGAGTTTTCTTCACTTTTACCGGACAGATTGTGAAGCTTCTTCCTTCTACTTTTCTTTTTCGACACCACTCAACCCAAAAAACATTATGATACTAACATTATGGAGATGGAGGTAACCTCAGATATGAAAAACAAAAATTATTACCTGATCAGTCTCTTTCTCCCATTTTTCTTTTGCAAATTTATGACGTTGCATATGAAAAAAGATTTCATATTTTTTCCAAATACATCTTATTCATTCTTTTCGGTTAGAAACTTATTTTGATATTTCCAGTGCCAAAGATTACAGAAACATTACTGCCATATTCTCAAGTTACAAGGGAATGAAATAAAGTTGTCCAAGTAAAACTCCTTCAGTTGGCTCACCAATTTGGAACATCAGAATATCTACAAATTGGTGGTGCTGCTTGGCTACGAAAGTAGCTTACAACTAAATATGTACATTTCCAAATCTTAAGATCCCGTGCAAATAGCACGACTCATTTAAATTTACAAGGCAAGAACCAAGAGACACTCAAGAATCATAAATCCCAATGCAGAAAACTTTCTTTATGTTCTTAACCCTTTTAAACTATTAGTTTATTACCAAATAATATATTCCTCAGGTTTTCATGTAAACTGGAGAATTTTAACTACCAGTAGACTAAAGTAAATAACTTTTATGTTTCATTGATGATGCTTCGATAGACCAATCCATGATAGAACTCTCCACTGTGCTCTACAACCATGCAAGGACTATATTACAGCCCCAAGCTACGACTTGAGTAAAAAGATTGGTGTCTTGACAGTAAAATTGAATTCATCTTCACGAGGCCAAATATAAAAAACTATTCACCGTACTGAAAGCTTTTGCCATCATAATGTACTGTGATAGTGACAGAGAGTCTAATAGGGACAGGATTATGTGGTGCTGGGGCTCAAAGTAACTACCATCCAAACGCTTGTAACCAGAGTTTTCTAAGTTCCAGCAACTATAGTAGTGATGATGGAACGCAGATTAACAAAGGACTAATATTTGAACAAAGTTCGATCCTACTAACTTTTTTTCAAAGGATTCAGTCACAATTTGATAAATGATGACTTCACAATAAATTCCACAGTTTTGAAAGTGGCTGTCGTATGAGCAGAAATAAGTACCCCCAAATCTGACAAAATTATCTAATTTCATATTCTGCAGATCAACCAACTCAAGTTATCATATTTCAGCTGAAAATTTTGGAGGTCTAGAATACCATAGATAGACTCTATATAAAAACTATCTATGCCAAAGCATATTAACAATGAGCAGCTAGTCATTTCGAGCAGACTCAAAAGGCAAGAATCTATATGACACTAGTACTTATCGAGGCAATGAAGTTCAGCCAGAAATGAATAAAACCCGTTTCGTGTTATTCAATCACGCTCCTAACATATACATACACGCCCTTTAAACAACCCAGCACATAAAAGAAACAAAGAAAGCTAACCTCAGCAAGACCTTTTGGCCCAAAAACTAACAGAGCCACCACCCCTATGACCAGAACCTCAGGTGCCCCAACTCCAAATAGAGAAGCATAAACTCCTTTACCAGAACGTTTCCCCTTCCTCTCTGCAAAACACAACACTTCACATATACTTTGGATAAGCTTTGTTTCAAATGATATCACCCAACTCAGGCATGTGTCGCCAATGAGTCAAGAAACAACAAAAGCTGACAAATTATAATAAGGACGATTACCCATCTTCACAGAATACTGTGAAATCGAGACGCCGATGTTCTTCAGACCATTCCACTGAGAAAAAGGAGTAAGACCCAACTGGGGAACACATTTAATATGCTGAAAGATTGCGTTTTTAGGGACTGAAATTGCAGAATTCGAGAAAGAACACAAAGATGAGATCTTCCCACCAGAAGATATAGATGATGTGGGCGTGGAAATACCAATAGACATTGAAGTGGACATTTGGGAGTCAATACACTAGCTTGATTTTTGGAGGTTTTTCAGACATGAAACTAGCAGAGCAGCAGGGATATGATGTTTGTCTTGAATCTTGATTAGTTTAGTTCTCTCTCGTTTCTATGTGAAAAAGTTTATTGCTATTTTAGCTTATATATTTTCATCCTAATTGGATGAGCTTTAAATCCACAAATTATTCAATTATGCTTGGGCTCATTAACTAGTATACATGTCATTGGCCCAATATATAAGCAAATATTAAATATTATAAATCTTTAATTGTTTAAGGCCCAATTTACTGAGACTTCAACCAAAAAAAAAGGAAGTTTTTTTTTTCTTTAGAAGATAGAAACGAAGTTCATATGTTTCTTTTTTTTTTTTAACAAAAAAATAGTGGAGAAATGTTATTTCCATTACTGGTCAATTAATTATAAATAAATCACTTGTTAGGAAATTGAGCTTGAACAACCAACAATGGCAGATGAATGAACAGGAACACAAAATTCTATTACTTGTCTTCAACGAATACAAATTGAGAAAGTAGATCTCAAAACAAAATTGACCAGAATATCTTTCTTTCTCTCTCTAAAATTCTATCTGTAGATTCTAAAACTCACTCACTGAAGATCTTCTCTTCCTCACTTTTTATATTACAATTCAAAACAAAAAAACTGATCGAGAATGAAACAGAAGCTCGATCCTAACGGCCCAACGATTATAACGGATTCGACCAACCACGCCTTGACACGTGTCAATCACTCAACTAACCCACTAAGTAGAATAACAATTCAATATCCTGCTGAGTCTCCTAGCATCTGTTGAGTCCAGCATCGGACTTCAGCAGTCGCACACACATATCTCTAATGCTGAGCAAATACCATCTTGCTAAGCAAACATACATCCTTGCTGAGCAAACAGTCTCAACATATTTCTCCAGCAAACATGTGTCAGCAGACATGACTCAACAAATTGCTACTTCTCAGCAGAATGCTAACCCTTAGCATAATGCTAACTCTGAGCAGAATGCTAACTCTTAGCATACGAAAACAATCTCAGCAATCTCTCTTAGCAGATTGCTGCCACAACTTAGCATACTCACGATTTGCTGAATCCTCAATTTCTCAATCACTAAGTCAGCATACCAACACCATTCTTCCCGAATGCAGATCTCAACTTCGATTTCCAAATTATTTCTGTTCCAAAACAATTGAACACATAATCTAAATTCGATCCTTTCCTTCCCACATTTGAGGCATAATTCATAAGATACCTCAAAACACCTTCAAGTGATTTCCTTGGAGCTGTCAAGAAACTGAGTATCATCCTAACACATATCATCAGCAACATTAAAAACCTTTCCAGACATTGAATAACAAATTTTATTTTCACCTTATATTTCCAATTGCACCCAATTGATTTATGCCCTTCAACTGATCGCCGCAAATTTTCTTCCTTGCTGATAACATCTCCTTCACAATTTTAGGATTCCACACTTCCTCTCTTTTCAGCCATATTCAAACTCAAGAATTTCATAATAGCATTACTAGAATGTTTAGGAGAATGCATCTCCCTCCTAACTCTATCACATGCAGCCTTGTTTTTTTAATTTAGTTTGCTCACACTAAGTTGCCTCTGATTCACTTACACCCTTTTTAATGTTTGTCTGACCAACTACTGTTTTTGCAAACAGATAGTAAATGTTGTTCATTCTTTTTCCCTTTTAGAGTGACTCGATCACCTCGACTTATGTAATTTTGCCTTATAATCCTTCAAATTTATATCCCTTGGATTCAAGTACTCCAAGAGATATGAGATTTCTTTTCACCTCTGGAATGTATCTCACATCCTTCAGCAGCTTAGGTTCTCCATTGTGATTCAGAATTCTAATTGAACCAATTCCTCTTATCTTGCAGATGTTGTTATTCCCTAGTACAACTGAACTTTGCTCCATTGGTTTCAAATCAATAAACCATTCCAATTGGTAGCACATATGGAACGAACAACCTGAATCAAGAATCCATCCTCCACTTCCTTTTTCTTCAGCAATGTTCAGTATTTCATCGTGCAGAATGTCCATAGCTTCCACAGTATTACTTCGATTATGAACTAATTCCTTACCCTTCAAAGTGTAGCAATCCTTAATCAAGTGCCCTGGCTTCTTGCAATAGTTGTAAGTCCTTGTTTCCTTTTAATGCTGAAAATTCTTATTCTCAAACGAATCATAGGATGGCTTGCCTCTTCCTTGAAATTGAGATGATAAAAAATCCCCCTTTTTAAAGAATTCCTTTCTGTAACCATCATTTTTCTTTGTTGCGATTCATCTTATTAACAAACAAACTAGCCCCCATTATATCACTAGACTGGTTATCAGACTGCCTCTCAATTTCCTTGCCTTGTTGCCCCCGCTTAGCAAACAACCCCATATCTGACTGTTCAAAACTTCTTCCATTTAACAGCTTTTCCATTTCCCTTTGTTTAATAGCAGCCAACACTTCTTCGAGAGTTATACCCTCGGACTTGCCATATACCATTGCATCGTGAACGTTCGAGTAGGACTTTGGAAGGGCGTTGAGAAGATGTATCGTCTTGTCTTCATCATCAATTTCTACCCCAATTCCTTCAAGCTCATCTATAGCCTTGTAGAACTCATCCAGCTGGTCCAGGAGGTTCTTCTCGTCTGTGAACTTGAAACTATACAACCGTTTCTTCATGTATATACGGTTGGCAATGGATTTCGTCATGTATAGGCTCTGCAATTTCTTCCATATTTCGGCCGGTATCTTTTCCCTCGACACTTCTCGTAGTACCTTGTCATCAAGGCTAAGTAGTAATGTGCTCATCGCACTGTCCATTAGCTTTGCCTTCTTCTCAGCAATTTCTCCCACAAATGCTTTGTCAGCATCAGGTAGGAGAGCATCGGCAAGCCCTTCTTTGGTTAAGATAGCTTTGATCTTGATTTTCCACAGCCCGAAGTCATTCTTCCCAGTAAACTTTTTGATCTCAAATCGACTCCCTGCCATTGCCCACAATCTTGATGCTAGAGCTCACGACGTCAATGTCAATTCCTAATATTCTCTAACATAACCAAACTTGGCATCAAACCGCCCAAGTATCAGTATTCAAGCCTCAACCTTCACTCTAATTTCCAGAATCAATTAACAGAAACAACGCCAAAATCAAGAACACATGAACGTGTCCTAACAAGTCGCAGGGGTTTTACAAAGATGAAGAAATCCCAAAAAATAAGAACAGAATACTTAATACGAGCCTTGCCCTTAGGCGCTTCCGACAGACGACGCCACTTGTTAGGAAATTGAGCTTGAACAACCAACAATGGTAGATGAATGAACAAGAACACAAAATTCTATTACTTATCTTCAACGAATACAAATTGAGAAAGTAGATCTCAAAACAAAATTGACCAAAATATCTTTCTTTCTCTCTCTAAAATTCTATCTGTAGATTCTAAAACTCACTCACTGAAGATCTTCTCTTCCTCACTTTTTATATTACAATTCAAAACAGAAAAACTGATCGAGAATGAAACAGGAAGCTCTATCCTAACGGCCCAACGATTATAACTGATTCGACCAACCACGCCTTGACACGTGTCAATCACTCAACTAACCCACTAAGTAGAATAACAATTCAATATCCTGCTGAGTCTCCTAGCATCTGTTGAGTCCAATATCGGACTTCAGCAGCCGCACACACATATCTCTAATGCTGAGCAAATACCATCTTGCTAAGCAAACATGCATCCTTGCTGAGCAAACAGTCTCAACATATTTCTCCAGCAAACATGTGTCAGCAGACATGACTCAGCAAATTTACTTCTCAGCAGAATGCTAACCCTTAGCATAATGCTAACTCTGAGCAGAATGCTAACTCTTAGCATACGAAAACAATCTCAGCAATCTCTCTTAGCAGATTGCTGCCACAACTTAGCATACTCACGATTTGCTGAATCCTCAATTTCTCAATCACTAAGTCAGCATATCAACATCACTTAAGGACTGTGTTTGAGGTTGAGGACAAATAAGATAAAAAATCGAAAGACTTGTAGAACCTCTAACCACTTTAAGGATGACCTGTTGTATGGTGAGTAACGGTTGGTTCGGTCTGAAAATTGAACTGAATCGTTCAAATCGTCAAAATGAAAATTCAAAAACTCATATCAAACCGAACCGTTAATTTTTTACAAATCGAACCGCACCGAATTGGTGATATTTTTAGGTTCCGTTTGGCGGTTTGAACCGAACAAAACCAAACCAGCAGTTTCAATTTTAAGTAAAATTTTAGGTACATTTTTATAAAATACTTAAACCAAAACATATATATTTAATATTCTAACACACATAAACTTGAAAACAATCCAAATGTATCAAATCTACAAATCTAAATCCACAACTTTAGTGCAAATCTAAGTTCAAATCCACAATTTGATTGTTTTATGGAAAATATGAAGTACACTATTCTATATATAATAATACATTAGATTATAATATATAATAAAATATAAAAAACTACATGTATTACAAATAGGGGTGTTCGCGGTTTGGCCGAAACCGGTCAAACCGGCCGAACAGGATTTATTTGGCCGGTTTAAATTATGATTTTTAAACCGGCAGTTCGAAAAATTTGAAACCGGACAAAATTGGTCCGGTTACAGTTTGGTGGCCCAAACCAGCCGTTTCGGCCGGACCGGCCGGATACGTCGATATATATATTTAGCTATGTATTTTACAATTATAAGGTTCAGTTCAGTTGGTCAGCGTCTGGTGTCCATCTTTCTTCCATTCAGGTTCGATCCCTGATGCTTGCTTTTCCTTAGGCATTTTTCTTTTAGAAACAAAAATCCTTTAACATTCAAACAATAATCCATTTGATTTGATTTTTTTTTTCTTTTGGAATCTATATATATTGAAACAAAACCACACTCTATATATGAAAAATAAACTTACATTAATTTAACTATTTAGTTTATTGATTAGTTCAATAATTAGTACATTGTTTAATAATTATGGAGACAGTAATTATATTCTACTATTTAAAATGCATGACTATTTAGATATTCAATATTTGAAACTATGTAATATTGTACAATAAAAAATAATTTATAACTAATTTTAATTAAAAGAGTATTTAATACATAGTTAAATTTATATTAAAATTATATCAAAGATAAATCTTACAAAAATTGAGTGGTATTAATTAAATATAAAATGAACCATGTAATTGGTAAATGTAGGGTAAATTAAAAATGTATAATCTATAAATAGATATATATAAGAAAGTAAAGTCATACTCAAACTATAAAAATGTATAATTGTATTAATATAATAAGAAAGAATTTGAATGAAATAATGAATAGTTTTCTTAGTTTTAGCAAAATAGAAAGTACGTTGAAATTCATGTGAGGATATATTTTGTCATTTTATAAAATATGAAATTTATCAATTATATTAGACTAACATAATGAAATTACGTACACTTTTATTAATCTTGATATGTAATATAATTACAAATGAAATAATTACTTAATTATAAACAAAATATAATTCTTGTGTATCGCGCGAGTGATATGCTAGTATATATATAGTGTATTGTTGAAATTTTAAATATGTTTCATTTTAAACCGCAAAACCGGCCGGACCGAACCGTTTTTATACGGTTTGGCCGGTTTGGTTTGGCTAAATTAGTTGGCCGGTTTGGTTTGAAAAAATCTCAAACCGTACTTATTGGTTTGGCCGGGATTTTCCTCCAAAACCGGCCGAACCGGACCACGAACACCCCTAATTACAAATATCAAAATAACATAAATATAAAGTTTTTTTCTTATTAATTATTTATCATCTCAAATTTTTTTCTAAATGATTATCGAAACTACATACTATATGATTATGAGTAAATCAAGTTAAAAGACTTAATTTATATAATTTGTTTTAGTTTGGTCTATTTTTAAATATGTAAAATTTTCACTTATTTTTATTTCTCACATTTAGTTATAATTCTATTTTCTATTGGACGTTTTGTGAAAACTAAATTGATTAAAAGTTGATGATATCATTTCAAAAAAGTTGATGATATATAATTATTTTTAGTAAAAATAAATTTTAATGCATTATATAGTCATTTTCATTTTGGCAGTAAATATTTGAGTATTATTTTGGGAGAAATTTATCCAAAACAATTATAAAAATATATATAAAAAATTAATTTTTCCTAAATTAAATTATTTTTTAAGTATATATATACTAATTTCATAGTTGTTTTAGATTTTCCAAATTAATCTTGGAGATACATATAATTCAGAAGAATATGTGAGTGATTCACACACAACATTTTTTTTCCTTTATTGAGGGTTCCTCTACCAATTGATATCTTTTCAAAAATAATTGAAATTCGATTTCATATTCATATTTAATTATATTTTTGAATAATTAGACATGCCATGGAAATTGAATTGATTAAAACTTGATATATATGAAACAAAAATGTTTAAAGTTATGTATTTTAAAATAAAGTATTAAAAATATGGCAAATAATATATATAAAGTTTGTCATTTAAGGTAATTAAATAATAATATTACAAAATAATTTTCTATGTTCGAAATCTGGACTTATTTTGGAGAAAATTATCCAATATAAAGACATATTACAAAAAATAATTCAATGGTCATAAAAATAAAATAATATGCATAGTGAATTATATATTTATGTTTCATTTTTACAACTATAGTCGGGTTTACTATATTAGCACGTGATAAAGATATATTTAGTGTGATAATGATATATTTAGAGTGTAATATATTACTAATATTATAAAGTGTATTTCAAAATATATAAATGACACAATATTTTTTACTTACGATATTAGTTTTATTTATTTAGAATGATACTTATATGAGTATAAGAAGATGAATAGTTATAAAACATACAATTAATTGATTAAAATGAAATATAATACTCGCGCATCGCGCAAGTGTTATACTAGTACGTTATAAGAAATAAAATGTAACCTGGAATTCTGTTTCAATTTATATGTTTAATACTAATAAAGATTATTACCACTACTGTTACACAATTTTTTTTTACTATATATTGAAGAATAAATCTTCACTGACAATGCATTGATCATCTTCAATTCCCAGCATATTATTATTCTCTAAATATTAAAAATGGCTACAACCAAGTTTCTACCATGCTTCCTCTTTGCTCTTGTAGTTATATCAAGTTAGTTTTTCAAGTTAAAATTCTTTTGACTTATAAATGTTTAGTTTCCATTACTTATATTCATCGTTTCAGGATCTTAAAGATTTAATAATTTATTTTCGATTTCAATATATATTTTTCAAGTATAAATGATGTTATCGCACAAGATAGTTGATTGAAGTATTGCTTCAACAACCATATTAGTAGATGTATCGTAGGGCAGGACGATCCCAAATGTGATGCATTGTGCAAATCAAATAACTGTGGGAAGGGAGGGCGGTGCAAAATTGAAGGGAAAACTCCCCCAAATCATTTTTGCCATTGCTTTTGTTAAGCATGCAATTGCTAATAAACTCACACATGCCACCTAATACGAGCCTTTTAAAATTAATATTGATCTATAATAATATTTCTCATGAAACAATGAAGTTATTTGATTTATGGGCTATAGATATAATATTTGTCATACATATTTTTTGGCTAGTAATTTGATGTAGTACAACCACCATACAAATATAATGAGTTATAAACAAATAATAATGGTAAAGTATAATTAGGGGAGGTGGAACATGTGGTATGCTGGTTAAGCTTTAGTTCGTAGGGCCAAAACTATATTAAGCCACCACATTTGATATCGTCAATGTCAATTATCCACTGTGGGTTAGGACCCATTTTTATTTTTCTTGAATTATTTGTTGTTATCTCTATATTATTAATGGTTTATTCATGACAATGATAGGATTGGTACAAATATCAAAGCAAGATCAAGGCAACGCTTGTGATCAAGAAATAAAAGTTCATATTAAAAGATACTCCTTTCGTCCTGAGTCAATTAATTATCACATTTTCTTCAGCACGTGAATTAAGAATTATGAGTGTAAAATGAGTTAGTGAGATTAATATTTTATTGTTAAGTTGAAATTAATATTTTATTATTGAGTGTGAAAAAGCTGTCACTTTTTAAAATTTAAAAATTTGGTTGGGACGCCCGATTTGATAAGTGTGACGATTGAAATGAGACGGAGAGAGTATATACAAATATGCTTGTTATTTTTATTGGTGGAATTTAAAAGTTAGAATAATAATGTGAACGCGTGTGCATACTTTTTGATAAATATATGAAGCACACAACACTATTTTTTTTGTTATCAAACATCATTCCACTCCAACATTATAAACCTCTAAATTGAGCAGGGTATTTTTATTTTTTTTTTCTTAAACTCATAATCATTGTATTTTGAAGTCGAGAAATTCTCTATCACTTTTTTTACTATGTTCTAGGTTTTAGTAACGTTTAAAACTTTATAGACAAACACAACATAAATTTCTTGAGCATTCTAGTTTTATTTTTCTTATTTGTAAATAAAGTTTTATCTTAAATAAATTATGAATCGAATTGATATTCTTGATTGAGATATTTTCAATTGTTGGTGTCTTGTCAATACTGTTGGGTGCATGTTGATATATTAATTAACATCAAAAATATTTATTGATAGTTAGAGAGTATATTTTTTCTTTCTTTATGAGAGAGAGGGGAAAATAGTTGTAGCACATAGAGATAAAGTGAAACACTCATACAAAAAAGGTAGGCCACTGAAGAGGGATGGTAAAAGGGTTTTTGAAAAATTATGTAAAAAGTTTCATGATGATAAAGAAGAGTTGCTAGTACTAATAAAGCTTGTGATAATTTGGATATGGATTAATGAAACTTTTTAATATCATTTTTTAAAACTTAAAAATGTCTCACTAGCTAGGCTATAAATCAATTTTATTCAACATAGTGACGAATGCGACTCGTGATATTTGAAAGAATGAAAGCGATATTGTTTTTTATGTACACTAGTTTTCTGCCCGCGCGTTGCGCGGCATATACATATATATTATTTGTATTGTATTACTATTTAACTTTTAAATAATTTTTATAAAATTATTATTATGAAAATAAATGAGTATTATAATTTCTATATATATATATATATATATATGAAATATTCACTATAAAAACTTAAAAGAATATTAGACACGTAAATAATGAATCTTCTAACATATGATAAAATGCTTATGCATGAAAAATGATTTTGAATAAAAGAAACTCAGTACACAATATAATAACTAATCTACTCATGATTAATAATAAAATTAATACTTGATAAAATAAAACAACGAAGATTACACATTGATTTGAAGTATAATGTATGAATTGCAACATGTAAAATTATAAATTATGGAGAATTTATCAACATTTGATATTTTTGACAAACTTCGGTCGTCTTTGTGACATATCAAAATTTGCAATCCAGCACGACTTGCGATCCTATACACAGCAACATACAGCTGTCCATGTGCAAATACTGGTTTGCTTAGTAAAATCCGCACATGCGATAGTGACTGTCCTTGACTCTTGCTTATGGTCATGGCATATGAAACATGTAAGAAATTGTCTTCTCTGAAACTTGAATGGAATTCGAGGATAAGATGGTATGATAGTCATCCTTTGAATAAAAACTTTTTCACCATTATTTTTTCCACTCAGAACCTTGGCCTCTATGACATGATTGCCAAGTTGTGTTACAACCAATTGAGGCCTATTGCACAAACCAGATGAATGATGAATGTTCCTCACAATATGATTGGTGTTTCAACTTTTAAATTCATCTCATGGTTTTGTAATCCTGGACACTTTACTGTATTCAAGAATTCTTGAGTGTGTACTTCATTAAGAATACTTGTTGCATTTTCTGTTGTGCACATAGAATCAGAATTTAAGTATACATTGCCAACATTATTTTTCAATGATGTCATATACTAATTGACCCTCTCAACCACATCATTTGTTTGTGCAATAATAGCCCAATGCTACAAAAATGAAATATCTATTGATCTAATAACTGTTGTAGTATATGTGCTATTAACAATATCTCTGATTGAATCTCCGGTGAATTTGATATTAATATCTTCAGGGATATCAATAACTCATTCGCAGTCAGTTGGTGCTCCTAAAGTCCCATCCCCAATTGCCGCAACTCTATCAGCAAAGTTTTTAGTGAGGATGCTTGCATATGCTCTCCAAGCATATTTAATCGCATGTTTTTCGTCCACTTCAAAACAGTCACATGACGTCATAAGTAAGATGGATCAATTATTACATTAACAACATCTCCTCTGCTACCTCTTGGGATAACAGGTAAAATCTGTCTAAAATTACCACCAAATACAACATTGTTTCCTCCGAATAGTTGATTGTTACTTTATGTATTCTGGAAGCGCATTATATCCCGCATTGCCATATCAAGTTCCTCAAAATAATGTTTATGGATCATAAGTGTTTCATCCCATATTATAAGTCTACAACGTATCAACAATTCAGCTAATTGACTTCCTTGTTCTATGCAGCATATTGAGTCTTCAGTTATATTAATTGGGATTGTGAAACGCAAATGCACCGTTCTACCACCAAGTAGTAGTAAAGATGTTGTTCCACTTTTCCACTTGATGCAACATTTAATAAGATTTCACTTTTTGATCTCAATCCAACGGATAATGTTTTCCAAATGAAAATTTTTCTTGTTCCTCCGTATCCATATACAAAGAAAAACCCCCATTATTTGAGTAACATTTTCCATGATTTGTATCATAAATAATTCGTTCTTTATTTGTTAACTTTTCCAGATTTGACTCATGATCTGTGGAGAGCTTTATACGATCTTAGCAAAATTCATCCCTTACCAAATCATTACTTCAAATATTGTAGTCCCATTCAAAAAAACTTGGCATCCTATCAAAATCTTTCAAACTATAGCTAGATTTTTGCAAAGACTTCTCTAGTTCGGCAAGAGCATAATTCTTTATTTTGTAACGCCCCCATTTAGCCTCCCCAACTATGAGGCACGTTACAGTCGTGGATTATCGATTTTCAAACATTTAAAATAAGCAACGGAAGAATTAACAATTTAAAACCACCTATATATACATTCAAAAGGGAAACTTCAACACGTAAAGCAGTTAAACTTGGTTTTTGTAAAAACTTTTAAACATGGGAAGGAAAAGTATTTCAGAGAGCGGTGCAACGGTGTGTGCAACGTAATGGTGATATGCATGTGACGATGCATATCACAGGATCTTCAAAATCTGTACAAATCCAGCTGCATCCATTACACCACCACTTCTCCATCCTCACTGATCAACCTGTGCGTTTTAGAAATAACACGAGGGGCTGAGTACAATTGTACCCAATGGAAACATGCCCAAAAATATAGTTTAAATATGAATGCTATGCAACTCACACAGATAAATACGGGGTTTATTGAAAGAAACGTGTTATCTAAAACATTTTCATTTGCCGGCTATCTACAATGTTATCATATCTGTTTATCATTATGTAACTGGAAGTTGGCCTACCTCCGAGTTACGATGTACAGCTGGGAATAGCGAACCACTCTACCCACTGTCATCAATTTGTGCACAAGGTCTCAGTATCACAAAGCGTTGAGACACGATCGATTTAAGAAATCACACAGATTTATCCAACCTTATTTCTTCCCAAAACCACCTGAGCTCATAAACACGTTAAGGTTGCTAGCCTTAAATCACTGATTAACAAGACTAGCTCAAGTTCCATAAGGACTTGGTTCTCATCTCAATAATCAAACTCTCTGAAGATAGCAGTCAACAGAGGAACAGATAGGTAACACAAAATATTTTAGGCATAGCAATCAATTTAAAAAAAACAAAACATTTTCATACTCATTTTATAAAACTGAGCACAAGGCTCAAAAAGACATTTTGCTTTTTACTGAAAATAGTTCCCACCTGGTATTAAGTTTTAGCAACTAGATGGTTAATTGAGCAGACGAGCTTCCTCCTTATTTCCACCTTCAATAAACATAATACACAACTAATTAGGAAGGATAGACTAGGACAGACATCTAACTTAACAATTCCAACCAATTACTTCACACAGTCCAATCTTAAATTCGAATTCAAATCCCAACTCTTAAACATGTTTCCAACCTTACTCCAATCGATTTAACCAACTCTCGACATTTGATTTCTCAAGTTATTGCTAAAACATACTCATTTCGTGTTCATAAAATCATAAGACAAATCTTTAAATCGAAAATAACTCGGAACGAAACAAGACCAAACAAGAAAAATCATTTTCCCAATTTTTGCCCCTGTATCGACCCAGAATGCATATCATATCGACCTCTGCTTGGTCGATTCACTGAGGTGTGTCGGTCGATATACACCCTGTCGACCGACACACTTCATCTTCTCCAACCTGTCGCGAACATGAACCTGTAACTCACGTTTCCATCCATTCAAAACACAAACAACAACCAAACAATCTTCCAACAAGTTTCTATAACATCTAAGAACACGATTCATGCTTTGAAATCAAGAAAACCACACCAAATGAAGAATTTGATCGAAGCTCACCAACCTTCTTCTTCATCGACGAACGGCCGTATTTCTCGACCAAAACCACCGTACAAACGACCTATAGACTCCCTACAAGACAAGGATCGTGAATCCTTTGATTAAAAACCAATTCAAACAAGATTTGAACGAGTTTCCATAATAAAAACCGTAACGGTCCGAAACCAACGGGGTACCTTTCAAGGCTCGTAACTCTCTCGATATTACTCCAAATGAGTCGTGCTTTAGCTTCACGTAAACCTGGAAGAACAAGGTACGATTAGGAGGTGTTGGTTTTTCTGGTGGTGGCTCGAGGCGGCCGAAAAATGAGCAATTACAGGGGGGTGTCCAACAGAGAAAACTGGAAATTTTCTCACCTTTTTCTTTAACTGATCGTTCTCTCTCTCTCTCACGTCTTCTCTCTCTCTCTCTCTCTCTCTCGACTCTCTCCCTCTTCTCACTCTTATCTGCTGAAGGATACAATCGAATGAAGATGGTGACAATGGCAAGAACACAACAAGCTCACCGCCTCTCTCTCTCTCTCTGCTCTCTCGAGTCTCTCTCCCTGAATGAGCGAAAATGATGATGATAATTATCCAAAGTCTTGTTTTGATCAAACAAAACACTTCCCACCGCCTCAAATGTACACCGTCCACACAACCAACCTAAATCATACATATACCCAAGGTACACGTACATGCGACGTGTTTTTCTTCATTTTGAAGAAAAGTTTTCCCCTCTTCAGTTTGTGTATAATTTCCTCCGTTAATTCATCTTTTCGGGTTCAAAATAAATAATCAATTATAAGAAAATGTTCCATTTAATGAGCCCGTCTCGTTCATATTATTTTCCGAATTTTTCGGAGATAAAAATTTCCAATTTTTCATTAAATTCAAAATTTAATTAAACACTATTCGGGTCTCAGAAAAATATACTGATCATTTCGTATCCTTCCTTATTTTATTTCCAAGCATTCCCTAGCTCGGTTTAAGAAATGGACTTCCCGAGTGCAAGTTGTGAATTTAAACACAATTAGTAATATTCCAATTAATCCTTTGTTGCACTCGTCCTTCTTTTAACAATTGTGACTTCACGGTCACTTATATTTTCTCGAAACGATCACATTGGTATATTATAAGCAAAATTCTGACCCTCGTATCTCATCGGGTGTTTAATTTCTTCTCAAAAGCAAATAAATAAATAATTTGCTAAAATAAAGATTCCTTTATTCAATTATTTAAGCATAAACTCGCTTAATTTAATACGGGATATTACATTCACCCCACCTTACAAAAATTTCGTCCCGAAATTTGCTAATGTGCTATAAACAGCTCGGGGTACTTATCCCTCATCTTATCTTCGAGCTCCCATGTAGCTTCCTCTAGCCCGTGGTGTCTCCACAAAATCTTCACTAACGAGATGGTCTTGTTTCTCAATTCCTGCGTCTTGCGATCCAAAATAGCTTCTGGTTTCTCCTCATAATGCAAGTCTGAATTCAGGATAATCTCTTCTTGACGTATCACGTGCTTCGGATCATACACGTATTTCCTTAATTGAGATACGTGGAATACGTTATGCACATTACCCATGCTCGGAGGTAAAGCTAGGCGATAAGCCACTGGGCCTATGCGCTCCAAAATCTCATAGGGTCCTACGAAACGAGGTCGTAGCTTTCCCTTAACTCCGAATCTGACAATCCCTTTCGATGGTGACACCTTCAAAAATACCTTATCACCAACTTCAAACTGTAGTTCAGCTCTCCTTGTATCAGCATAAGATTTCTGTCGACTTTGAGCTTCTTTTATCCTTTCTCAAATTTGACGGACAACTTCAATCATTTCTCTGATCGCGTCAGGTCCAAGAACTTGTCTTTCACCCACCTCATCCCAATATAGTGGTGAGCGACACTTCTTTCCATACAATGCCTCGTATGGGGCCATCCCGATTGTCGCTAGATAACTATTATTATAAGCAAACTCTATCAGCGGTAGGATTGGCTCCCAACTCACCCCTCTATCCAGAACCACTGTTCTTAGCATATCTTCGAGAGTTTGAATAGTCCGCTCTGTTTGGCCATCTGATTGTGGGTGAAACGCAGTACTAAAATTCAAGCGCGTTCCCAACTCCTGCTGCAGACTAATCCAAAAACGAGACGTAAATTTTGTGTCCCTATCAGACGTAATTGTTACAGGCACTCCATGCAGTCTAACAATCTCTTGGACATACCATTGTGCTAGCTTATCTGACCCATAGGTGACTCGAATCGGTAAAAAGTGGGCACTTTTTGTTAAACGATCCACTATTACCCATATTGCTGTGTTTCCTCTTTGCGACTTTGGCAATCCCGTGACAAAGTCCATGGCAATATGCTCCCATTTCCACTCTGGGATGTCTAACGGCTGTAACTTCCCATAAGGCCGCTGATGTAATGCTTTAACTTGCTGACATGCCAGACATTTCTCCACATACAGAGCTACATCCTTTTTCATACCGTCCCACCAGTACGTAGTTTTTAAATCTTGGTACATCTTTGTACTCCCTGGCTGAGCGGTATATGGAGTATCATGAACCTCACTCATGATTTCGTTCCTCAATTCCTCCTTGTTTGGCACCAGGATTCTATCTCTGAACATCAGTGCATTATCCAGTGCTTCTCTATACTCGCTTGCCTGCTTAATTCTGATCTTCTGACGCAACTTCTCGAATTTTGCATCAGACCTTTGAGCTTCAATGATTCTCTGTCTTAAATCTGGCACAATAGTTAAAGCAGCTACGTCACACCTGTCTCTTACCGAAGGTGAAATAACTTCAAGATGAAGTTTCTCAAGTTCTCGTATCAATCTATCTTTTCTGGTTAATATGCATCCAAGTTGAGTTTCCTTTTTCCGGCTCAATGCATCTTCCATTGAATTCGCCTTGCCTGGATGATAATTTATTGTCAAGTCATAATCATTGACTAACTCCAACCATCTTCTTTGTCTCATATTCAGGTTCTTCTGCTCAAAGAAATACTTTAAACTCTTGTGATCCGTGAATATTGCACATTTAACTCCATAAAGATGGTGCCTCCAAATTTTCAACGCATGAACTACTGCTGCTAACTCAAGATCATGAGTCGGATAATTTACCTCATGCGGTCTTAATTATCTCGAGGCATAAGCTATCACTTTCCCATCTTGCATCAACACGCAACCCAATCCATTCTTCGATGCATCAGTATAAACTTCAAAATTCTTCTCTGGTTCTGGTACAGCTAGAACTGGTGCTGTGGTCAGAAGATGCTTGAGTTTCTGAAAACTCTCCTCACAGTCTTCTGTTCATACGAACTTCGTACCTTTCTGAAGCAATTGAGTCATTGGCTTGGCAATCTTTGAGAAACCCTCAATAAACCTTCTATAATAGCCCGCTAAACCAAGAAAGCTACGAATCTCATTCGGCGTAGTTGGTGATTTCCATTCTATCACCGTCTGTATCTTGGCTGGATCCACCTTGATACCATCGACCGACACAATGTGACCCAAAAATGTCACTTCTCTTAACCAAAAGGCACACTTACTAAATTTAGCATAAAGCTTTTCATCCCGTAAAGTCTGTAATATTGTTCTCAAGTGTTGCTCATGCTCCTTCTCGCCCTTCGAATATATCAAAATATCATCGATGAATACCAATATGAAGTTATCTAGATAAGGGTGGAAAACTCTGTTCATTAAATCCATGAACACTGTTGGAGCATTAGTGAGCCCGAAAGGCATCACCACAAACTCGTAGTGGCCATATCTAGTTCTGAAAGCTGTCTTCGGTATATCCTCCTTTCTGATCTTCAACTGATGATAGCCCGACCGAAGATCTATTTTGGAGAACGTGCTCGCTCCTTTAAGTTGGTCGAACAAGTCATCAATCCTAGGCAAAGGATAACGATTCTTCAAGGTCAACTTGTTCAACTCCCGATAGTCTATACACATTGTCATCGACCCATCTTTCTTCTTAACGAACAGGACCAGAGCTCCCCATGGTGAAACACTCGGTCGGATAAATCCCAAATCCAGGAGTTCTTGCAACTGCACTTTCAGTTCTTGCAACTCTTTGGGCACCATACGATACGGTGCTTTAGAAATCGGAGCTGCTCCTGGCTCTAGATCAATCACGAACTCCACTTGTCTGTCCGGTGGCAGTCCTGGTAACTCATCAGGGAATACGTCCTCAAATTCTCTAACAATAGGCACATCCTGGACTGTCAACTCATCTTTTTCTTCAGCTTCTAAATATACCAAATATCCCTGGTTTCCAGTCTTTGATAACAGTTTCAAGGCTTGCAATGCTGAAATAACCGGTATTCTTTATCTCCTTTGAAACCCATATATGAAAGATTCTTCATTCTCTGGCTGTGGAATAATAACCTTCCTCTCATGACATAAGATCGTTGCTTTATTCATCGATAGCCAATCCATTCCTAGGATTATGTCCACGTCATACATATCCATAGTGTTTAACTCCGCTACCGTAATCTCATGCTCATCTAATCTGATTTTCAGATCGCGACATACTAAGGTAGATATAGCTATCTGTCCTGAAGGCAATGCTACATTAAGTTCATGGCTATTCTTTTCTACCTTCAGCCCTACGATCTCCACGCATGTTGACGAGATGAATGAATGCGATGCACCAGTATCAAATAACACCATAACAGGTATGTTATTAATAACACCCATACCTGCGAGGTTTCCCTCATCTCTATTTCCTTCTAAAGCATACGCCCTTGCCCTTCGAGTCTGCTCGGGTTGCTCTCTCTCCTGCTGTGGAGGTTGGTTTCCTCTTTCCTGTCGACCTCCTCCTCGATTTCCAATGTTTCCCCTCCAAGGTTGGCGATTCCCCTTATCGCTCTCAATTGCTGATTCGGTGGCCTCTGAAAAGTCTGTCGTTGCCTCATTCCTGTTTGAGTTGTAGGGCAATGAATGGCCAGATGTCCGACTCCTCCACAGTTATAACACTTTCTACTTCCTTTCCAGCATTCTCCACTATGCCTGCTTCCACATTTGTTACACACTGGCGGACCTGCATTCCTTTGATTGTTTCCGGGGGCCGTCTGTCTCTCATTCCCTGGGTAAGCCTGGTTGAAATTCCGCCTTTGAAAATTCTGCGAGTTACCCTGCTCTTGACGCTTCTGACTCCCCTGTCCTTGTTGGAATTGCCTCGATCCATCTTCCCACTTTCTCTTCTGCGGCTGGGAAGAAGATTGGGGTTCCTGCTTTCCCCAAACTGGTAAGTGTTTCTTATTTTTGGAAGCTTCGATATCTAAGGCGTTTCTCAGTAACTCTTGGTAACTGAGTCCTTTAATCGTAGTCAATTGAGTCCGAATATCCTCTTTTAATCCTTCACGGAATTTATTAGACATTTTCTCAGGCGAATCTGCATGCTGAGGTGCATGCTGCAAAAGTTCTCCAAACTTTGTATCATATTCCTCGACTGTCATGGTACCCTGTTCCAGAAGAAAGAATTCTATCTCTCGATCCCTTCTATATTGCTTAGGGATAAACTTCTCATATAACGCTTCTTTGAACTTTTCCCAATTGATCTGCTCCCTCTCGGATGGCGGAAGGGACTTGACATAAGTCTCCCACCAATGATCGGCCTTTCCCTTCAGCTGGTACGTCATACAATTTACTTTGTCCAGTTCGGTGCACCGCATGTGTTTAAAAATCTTTTCAAGTTCCCTCACCTAGTCTTCCGCAACTGCGGGACCTCCAAGTCCGTCGAAAGTCGGCGGCTGCTGTTTCTTAAAAGTTTCCACCAATTTAATAGATGCTGCAGCCCCTGCTTCCTCCGGTGGCGGGTACTGATATGAACCTTGATGTGTACCACTGTTATCATCAGATAATATCTCCACGTTCTCGTATGGATCAAAGTAAGGAATTTCTTCCATAATCGGGACTTCATACTCATGCGGTTGGTTGACTCGACCTCGACCACGACCTCAGCCTCTGCCTCGGCCGCGTCCACGTCCTCGTCCTCTTCCTCCTTGTACGTTCTCCATTTTCTATATATTTTGCAACATCACAATCAACGACATAATAATTGTTAGCTCATAAGTACATCCAAATCAACTTCCTCACAATGTCATCATCTAAAATCTCAATAAAACAACATAATAGTCAATCATACCAAATTTATAACTCCATAATAATTCATGTTCGATACAACCATAATATAATAGTGTACAAAAACAACAACGCCAAAACAACCATAAGTAACACAAATCACATCATCCTCTCAAAGAGTACCATAACACGTCAGAAACATAATCATCACAGAATCAATAGGACCACTCAGAAGGGTCCTCCTCTTCCTCCTTCGACTTTCCTTTCCCTTTATCCTGAGCAGCTATCCCCTTACCCCTACCATTCTCTGTATCGCTCGAGATACAAATCGGTGCGTATAGAGTCCCATAACCTCCGAATGTATCCTCCCATCCACTCTCTCCCACAAATCCAAATACTCTAACATGGTATGGACAAGGTCCTATTCTACAAATGGAGGGTGGCTCCTGAACCGATGAACTAGTTCCCTTCTAGAACCCATCTATCACATCAACAAATGATCAGTCTCATAAGTCAACAAAATATCACTCACACACCCAACACTCTGTATCTCGGTGGCAATTCTGTCCTCCAACAGACCATGCCGAGGGTCCATCAGATCCTCGTGCTTACACACTCACTCAAGACTGACTACATCTACCAGGCTCACCACGTGCATTTGATAAACACTCACTCTGTGCATTTAATTGATAGGTTTTATTTGAATTATTACTTCAACTGAGCCAATTGCGTGGTGTTTTCGTGCGTTATTTTTATTATTTGAGGAAATATTACGTTTGGTCTTGTTGATGTTGTTTTGCACAGTTTAGACGTATTTCTGAGAATTAAACGAGATAATCGAGCAAGCATTTGACGGACTGCTCATGTTGGTTTGCATTGGGCAAAGAAAAAGATAGAATTTACAAGGAAATGTCGAGAGAAGGAGCTACGTGACAAAACCGGCGACCGAGCCTCCACATCCGGCGAGCTGCTGTACAAACCGGCGACCGCACTCCATGGCCGGCGTTCGAACTCCACATCCGGCGATTGCACCTACCCAGCCGGCGACCAAGTCCAGCAGCCAGCGACCGAGCCTCCAATTCCAGCGAGGACTTCACACATCCGGCGATCAACTTCACATATCCGGCGATTGGGCAGCAAAACCGGCGACCACCTCCCTCAGCCGGCGATCACACTTCTCGTCCGGCGACCATGTCTCCATGCCGGCTGATCGCCGGCTCTGCATTTTTCCCTTCGAAACCAAACCGGCGATCCATTTCCCTTTCCCTGCGATCGCCGGACGTGTCCTCTCCACTCGCCGGTTCCGCAGATTTGACGTATTCTACGTATCTTCCTACCCAAGTCAGATATTTTATCTCATATCTTTTGAGATTTAAATCCCAATCTATAAATATAGGATCCAAAAGCCAGAAAAAGGTCCACACTCATAAATCTCAAATATCTACGTTCTGAATTTATTCCTTAGGCTAGAATTAGGGTTTTCTACATGAAATTCAAGGGGAACTGGAAGAGCATGACAAGAATTGAAGATTGAAGACTACAGGGTTTTTAATTTCCTTTTCTTATTCATATGACTCTTCATCTCTTTGTTTTTCTAGGATTTAGCATGTCTGGCTAAATCCATATTTGGATTCTAGGGTTTTGAAGCTTTGTATTTATTCATTCAACATTTTATGCAAATTTAATGTTCCTTTTCCTCTGATGTTCTGATTTAATTTGAGATTTTCAATAATTGCATTAACTGATCATTAATTGTGATTTGAATTGATAGTTTTCGAACCGAGAGGTCTAGGTTATCAATTAAGATGCAAATAAATCAGATTTATTAGAACAATTATCCGAGAGGAAGTTGAACTTTTAAAGGGTTTAAAATCCAAGGTTTTTATCAAGAGTAAACGTCTTTTTGTGCATCCGAGAGGAGTCACTAGGTCTTTTATTTCCATGTTATGGTTAAGAATCCGAGAGGGTCGCCTGATAACATTTTCGTGATTGCTCACATCATTGGAAATTAAATTGGGATTGAATTGCATGAAAACGTTGTTTGTTTAATATTCAAAGTGGATTGCCCTGGAATCCTATTTTCTCATTGTTTTCTAAAATCTTTAATTAAACCTTTTTATTTTATTATTGCTTTTAAATCAATTAGTTTAGATAAAACCAAACTTTGTTTATGATTTGCCTAGATAGTAGTAAGATATCTATGTTTTAGTGCTTGGTTGTGTTTCGAGCCTGCAGTCCTTGAGTTCGATAATTTATTACTTGCCCTCTGCAGTGGTCTGTACACTTGCAGTTATAGCGTGTTGAAAAATACGCTATCAGCATTCTGTACACTCAATCAATCACTGGATTTTCCAGTTCACAAGAAATTTTCAGTTTCAACAGTCACCTGACTCACTCTTATACACCAAGTCCAACATTATTCTAAGTTCGACAATTAAGGCCAATAGTCAGTTAGTCATGTCCTAATCCATCCTAATTTAACTGTCAAAGTTATTCAACATCTCAACATTTCTTACAGCTCGACTTACAATTAACACATCCTTGAAGCATTAACACCAAAAGTTTACACTGCTTGCACACACAGTTCAAACCAATGATTTTTTTTTTTTTGAAATCACAATTTCAAAGGTCACCCAACCGGTGCCAAAACTAAACACTTTCATAAATTTTCACAATCTCATGATTTTCTCAAACATAACATCAATCACTTTCTTTCAACACATTCAACAAGGTCAGCACTCTGCTTGACTTTAAAAACATACATACTTTTCGTCAACACCTTCACTCATTCTCCGTTCAACCCATGAACTCAAATCATTTTCAACCACTTTCTATCAATACACATAATTACTTTCAAACCATTTTCAGCCACAATCAAAATTGTGCTATCTTTTCAAAATTCTTTCAACTTCAAAACGTTTAAAGTGACTCAATTACTAAACAATCTTGCAAGCAGGTAACTTTAAAACATTTAGAAACATACCTCAGGTTGACCAGGATGGAGTGGGGTGTAAAGTACGAGCACTCTCCTTCAATCAAATCCCAGAACCAAATTGTTTTTTTAATTCAAAGTTTTCCAAACAATTTTAAAAATAATTTCAACTTTTTTTTTTCCAAACTTGGCTCTGATACCACTTCTGTAACGCCCCCATTTAGCCTCCCCAACTACGAGGCACGTTACAGTCGTGGATTATCGATTTTCAAACATTTAAAATAAGCAACGGAAGAATTAACAATTTAAAACCACCTATA
Source organism: Plectranthus barbatus (assembly GCA_026898455.1). NCBI lineage: Eukaryota > Viridiplantae > Streptophyta > Magnoliopsida > Lamiales > Lamiaceae > Plectranthus > Plectranthus barbatus. Next base: position 94,658 of record JAPKLW010000590.1, on the reverse strand, counting down.
TATACATTCAAAAGGGAAACTTCAACACGTAAAGCAGTTAAACTTGGTTTTCGTCAAAAGTTTTAAACATGGGAAGGAAAAGTATTTCAGAGAGCGGTGCAACGGTGTGTGCAGCGTAATAGTGATATGCATGTGACGATGCATATCACAGGATCTTCAAAATCTGTACAAATCCAGTTGCATCCTTTACACCACCACTTCTCCATCCTCACTGATCAACCTGCGCGTTTTAGAAATAACACGAGGGGCTGAGTACAATTATACCCAATGAAAACATGCCCAAAAATATAGTTTAAATATGAATGCTATGCAACTCACACAGATAAACACGGGGTTTATTGAAAGAAACGTGTTATCTAAAACATTTTCATTTGTCGGCTATCTACAATGTTATCATATTTGTTTATCATTATGTAACTGGAAGTTGGCCTACCTCCGAGTTACGATGTACAGCTGGGAATAGCGAACCACTCTACCCACTGTCATCAATTTGTGCACAAGGTCTCAGTATCACAAAGCGTTGAGACACGATCGATTTAAGAAATCACACAGATTTATCCAACCTTATTTCTTCCCAAAACCACCTGAGCTCATAAACACGTTAAGGTTGCTAGCCTTAAATCACTGATTAACAAGACTAGCTCAAGTTCCATAAGGACTTGGTTCTCATCTCAATAATCAAACTCTCTGAAGATAGCAGTCAACAGAGGAACAGATAGGTAACACAAAATATATTAGGCATAGCAATCAATTTAAAAAAAACAAAACATTTTCATACTCATTTTATAAAACTGAGCACAAGGCTCAAAAAGACATTTTGCTTTTTACTGAAAATAGTTCCCACCTGGTATTAAGTTTTAGCAACTAGATGGTTAATTGAGCAGTCGAGCTTCCTCCTTATTTCCACCTTCAATAAACATAATACACAACTAATTAGGATGGATAGACTAGGACATACATCTAACTTAACAATTCCAACCAATTACTTCACACAGTCCAATCTTAAATTCGAATTCAAATCCCAACTCTTAAACATGTTTCCAACCTTACTCCAATCGATTTAACCAACTCTCGACATTTGATTTCTCAAGTTATTGCTAAAACATACTCATTTCGTGTTCATAAAATCATAAGACAAATCTTTAAATCGGAAATAACTCGGAACGAAACAAGACCAAACAAGAAAAATCATTTTTCCCAATTTTTGCCCCTGTAACGACCAAGAATGCATATCATATCGACCTCTGCTTGGTCGATTCACTGAGGTGTGTCGGTCGATATACACCCTGTCGACCGACACACTTCATCTTCTCCAACCTGTCGCGAACATGAACCTGTAACTCACGTTTCCATCCATTCAAAACACAAACAACAACCAAACAATCTTCCAACAAGTTTCTATAACATCTAAGAACACGATTCATGCTTTGAAATCAAGAAAACCACACCAAATGAAGAATTTGATCGAAGCTCACCAACCTTCTTCTTCATCGACGAACGGCCGTATTTCTCGACCAAAACCACCGTACAAACGACCTATAGACTCCCTACAAGACAAGGATCGTGAATCCTTTGATTAAAAACTGATTCAAACAAGATTTGAACGAGTTTCCATAATAAAAACCGTAACGGTCCGAAACCGACGGGGTACCTTTTAAGGCTCGTAACTCTCTCGATATTACTCCAAATGAGTCGTGCTTTAGCTTCACGTAAACCTGGAAGAACAAGGTACGATTAGGTGGTGTTGGTTTTTCCGGTGGTGGCTCGAGGCGGCCGAAAAATGAGCAATTACAGGGGGTGTCCAACAGAGAAAACTGGAAATTTTCTCACCTTTTTTTTAACTGATCGTTCTCTCTCTCTCTCACGTCTTCTCTCTCTCTCTCTCTCTCGACTCTCTCCCTCTTCTCACTCTTATCTGCTGAAGGATACAATCGAATGAAGATGGTGACAATGGCAAGAACACAACAAGCTCACCACCTCTCTCTCTCTCTCTCTCTGCTCTCTCGAGTCTCTCTCCCTGAATGAGCGAAAATGATGATGATAATTATCCAAAGTCTTGTTTTGATCAAACAAAACACTTCCCACCGCCTCAAATGTACACCGTCCACACATCCAACCTAAATCATACATATACCCAAGGTACACGTTCATGCGACTTGTTTTTCTTCATTTTGAAGAAAAGTTTCCCCCTCCTCAATTTGTGTATAATTTCCTCCGTTAATTCATCTTTTCGGGTTCAAAATAAATAATCAATTATAAGAAAATGTTCTATTTAATGAGCCCGTCTCGTTCATATTATTTTCCGAATTTTTCGGAGACAAAAATTTCCAATTTTTCATTAAATTCAAAATTTAATTAAACACTATTCGGGTCTCAAAAAAATATACCGATCATTTCGTATCCTTCCTTATTTTATTTCTAGCATTCCCTAGCTCGGTTTAAGAAATGGACTTCCCGAGTGCAAGTTGTGAATTTAAACACAATTAGTAATATTCCAATTAATCCTTTGTTGCACTCGTCCTTCTTTTAAAAATTGTGACTTCACGGTCACTTATATTTTCTCGAAACGATCACATTGGTATATTATAAGCAAAATTCTAACCCTCGTATCTCATCGGGTGTTTAATTTATTCTCAAAAGCAAATAAATAAATAATTTGCTAAAATAAAGATTCCTTTATTCAATTATTTAAGCATAAACTCGCTTAATTTAATACGTGATATTACATATTTGTTCATCATTTAGATGCAAACCTTTAAAAGAAGAAAAATATAAAATTTTCATGACAATGTGTTACAAATATTTGTCATATAATTTTTTTCAAATACAATTTACAACTAATTATATTCACATATATATTTCTTGTTGACCTAAATCTATATATTGCTAAAATGATATTTTTAATGATTTATTCGTAATAATATCATTGCTTTATATTAAATTAAATTATATATTAACAACTATCTAAAAAAATAATATTTAACTATATGCAAATGGTGTACCTTAATTGTTTGAAATGCCGCATTTATTGTACAATATATCGTCAGACAAATCACATATCCTACGATACGACAAAAGTATCATTTTTTCAAAATATATTTATACATAAAACATAAATATTATATTCTAAAACTGAACAAATTAATTGACTGAGTTCTTTGAGTGTGAATAAAAGAAATAAAAAATTTCCAACCATTTAATTAAATAAATTTGGTCAGAAATATTTTTTCTATATTTTTTATTAATAATTAATTGATTATACCTTACCTTTTAATGTGATAAAAATATTAAAAATAAACTTAGAATTTTAAAATATTTGCACTCACTCAAAAAAGAAGTTGTAGATATAAAATAATAAATTTATAGGTTTAGCATAAAATATTCATATATTTTCCTTCTTAAAAATTAACAGTCGTGTCTCTTAGTTTGAAGCATGTTTTGTTAGATTCTCGAATATTGTATCATTATTCTCATCATTTTTCTCGTCTTTTAATCAATACCCACTTTTCAATATTCTTTTTCTTTTTTACTTTCCACTAATTTCAATTTCTTAATCTATATTTTTTTAATTATTGAGAGACCGAATTTAATTCATAAATATTATTGGTAATACTACTGAGATCTTCACAAATATTAAATCATGGAGCCATTTTCATTCATTCATTTTTTTTAAAAATAACTTCAAACATTTCAGTTTATTTTTGTTCCATTTTCTTAAATATTTAAGATTTTTTAAAATTTTTTATATTTTAAAATATTTTGAGTAAATATTTATTATTTTGAATCTCTTTTTATTTATCCATAAACTTTGAAGTTTAAAAAAAAATCAAAGAAAACATTAAATTTAAGGAAATCAATATTATTCAGTAATGAAAAAAATTAAAATCAAAACAATTTTGATTCAAAAATAAAAATAAATTCACTAGCTATTAATACTGAATGTTACCGATTATTTACAACTTATTCCCTCTCACATAAGTGTATGGTATATTGTATTTTTTTCCTATTTTTAGTGTCTCACTCATCAATATTAATATTTATATCATATGATACATTATTATTTATACATAATTCAAATAAAATATCTTTAAGATGATTTTTTAATATATGTTCATATAGTAAACTTACTTTATTTCTTGTATTACATATTGTTGAGTTAATCTAGCTGAATATTGATGTTCAAAGCTTTATATTAATCTAGAGTCCGAGTTTGAAAATACTCAATTCTTCTCAGTTTATTTACAATATTTATATTTATATATCGCTCATTCAAGCACACAATCGTTCCTATATTTTTATTGATTTCATTCTTTAAGTGTACTATTTTTATTGTCGTATTAAAATACTGTAATATATAAATAATGTGTGAGATGATAATCAAATAGGCACTAACATACTCGTGTTAAAATAATCAAAAGGCCAACCTAATTTTTTTCAAATATTAAAACAAAATCATTGTCTTTAAAATTAACTAATTGATAGTTGAATATTAAATAATTTCATCATGAAAAATAAGAGACTTCAATTCGGTTATATCAGAGACCGTATTCTCAAAAAGCTTAACTCTTGGAAAAACAAGCAGCTTTCAGCCGGTGGGAGAGAAATCCTCATCAAAGCGGTGATTCAAGCCATTCCAAATTATTCTATGTCTTGTTTCAAGATTCCTAAAAACATCCTTGAGGACATCAACAAGGCAACTGCTAGATTTTGGTGGGGCGACGACGAGATTCATTCGAAAATACATTGGTCGAATTGGAATTCCTTATGTCAACCAAAAAATAGAGGGGGAATGGGGTTTCGTAACCTTGAAAGTTTTAATAAAGCTCTCCTTGCGAAGCAAATTTGGCGCCTTTGGACAAATCCAGACTCATTGGCAGGGCAAGTAATGAAAAACAGGTACTTCCCCAACTGCTCAATCATGGAAGCACCAGTTTATTCTAACTCCTCTTTCATTTGGAGATCTCTGGCGTGGAGTCGTGGTCTTGCAAAAGAAGGAAGCGCTGGGATTTCTGAGATCGATGTCGGCGAGCGAAGTCATATCATTTGGAAGCTTTCTAACAATGGTAAGTTCACCGTAAAATCTGCCTACCTCCTTGATACAGGGTATTTTAAAATTTCAGATCACCAATCCACAAAACCACTGGAGATGTGGAACAAGTTGGTCTGGAACTTAAAAATTCCTCCTAAAGTCAAAATATTCCTGTGGAGAGCCACCAAAGATTTCCTACACACGGAGTACAACCTGAAAACCCGAAAGATTGGAAAGTCGGTCTTCTGCGAGAGATGTAAAATGGATAAAGGTACGACTGCTCATTGCCTTCTCTTCTGTCCATTCATTAAAAATTGCTGGAAGGATAGTGAATTTTGGATTCATCTGAAGAAATTCAAAGGGCTCCCATTCCAGCAACTTTGCGAAAGACTATATTTCTCCCTCTCGAAAGAAGGTTTTAAAACTTGGGGAATTTTGGCATGGAAGATCTGGAACTACATTTGCTCCACCAAGTTTAACCTTGAAGAGTCTTTCAAAATCCCAACTGCCGCAGCAGCCTCATCCCTCCTCGATACATACAAAAAGGCAGTCGATACTTTGAATCATACTAGAAATCTCTTGATTCTAATTGGTTCAAGGATTTGGACACCACCGGCTAGAGGTACTTTCCGTCTTGATGTGGACGCGTGCTTCCACCCTGATTTCAACCTCTATGGCGTGGGAGCAGTGGTTAGAGATTTTAATGGCTCTATCAAAGCAGCTCTTGCCAAACCTATTCCAAGAACCTCGTGCGTGGCAGAAGGGGAATTTCTTGCGGCTTTCTATGGCATTGGTCTTTGTCTCCAAGAAGATTTAGGCCCAGTTCAAGTCTTCCTCGACTCTATTCAAGTGGCAAATGATCTCCAAAGGGAAGAAACTTCAGTTTTTTTTCCGAAAGACTTGACGGACACCATCCACAAACTTAGGGAGTCTTTTATTCTTGATTTTTCACATATGTTTCGTGAGGCCAATGGTGTTGCACACCACTTAGCTCGCTTTGGAGCTCATTGTAACGATTGCGTCATATGGACGGACGATCTTCCCAACTGGCTTATTTCTTTAGCCAGGCGGGACCTTTAATTTAATTTACCCAATTTTCCTTCAAAAAAAAAAAAAAAAATTTAACTTCTCATAATCTTTAAATTCCAAAATATTAACAATCATCATTAAATTGCTTCGGTTACTCTCGTGATTAGTGATTTAATATTAATTTATTAAATCATTTCCATATACATAGTATTTTTTTTTCTTTGCTAAATGTATTACATCATTTCTTTTGTTTTCGTGTGTTTATTTTTGAAGTGTTATATAAGTGGGAAAAATAATTTTTTTAGGGGCTTGCTTTTAGTATATTACAGTTATAGATATACATTGTTTATATTATTTTATTTTTTGTTCTTAAATTTAATAATTTATTTGAAATTTTTATCGTGAAAAAATGTTGATATAGAATATCTAATTTTTCTTTATAACAAATATATTATTAAAATATTTAATTATAATATAATAGCATATTAACTGAACATGCATTATTAATTATAACTATTGGATTTGAATTCTTCGATTATATATTAAATTGATATATTGTTTTATTATGATTTATGTATAATAGATTATTCAATAAAATAATTAATTATGTATTATAATAATTACAAATCCTTTAATGAAACTAATTATTTAGTTAGCATATAAATAAGAAAATAACTAATTATATATTTAAAATATAAAAGATATCTATAAATATGTCTTAATATACTTATTATAAAATATAATTATTATAAATAATTCCATACTTACCATATTTGATTCTACTTACCTAATATATATTAAGTTTATTTTAGGTAAGTATTTTTGAGCGGAAAATTTTAGGGCGTGGGGTTTTGCTTTTAGGTTTATATAGATAGGAGAAGAATCTTTATATACAAATATTATGTGTGCTTTTTTCTTTGTCGTAGTTGATATTCAAATTATACTTATGACTTAATTTAAAGCTCAATTATTAGTATGCAGTACAATATAATGAAGATTTAAAATATATTTAATGAGTCATTAGTGAGGTGTATAGTAATTAATGAATTTTAAGTTGAATTATGAAGAGAGATAAAGTAGTAGTTGGGAGGTGACTATGAAAGGATAAGGTGGAAAGAAAGCGCCCATGCGCTATTTCAGTCGCTTTCTAATTCTGCCACACGAGGCCTTCTTTTTATATGCAACTGCTTCCGCGCACGTGCCTACCTTTTCCAATTTTTTTAAATTTAAATTTAGCCCTAATCCAATATTACTTAATTTTGCACTTCACCCACCACAATAATTAAAAAGCAAATTCTCAAATAAGACGTTCACACTATTTTTATTGTGAAACGAATCAAAAAATATATTTTAATTTATTAAAATAATGTATTTGCTTATTATAAATGATGTATTTCTTTATTGTACATAAGATAATTTTTTATAGTTAAAAAAATAATATATTAAAAAATGAAATGATGTACTCCATCTGTCCCAGCTTAATTGTTCCGGGTTGACCGAACACAATAACCAAGGAGTGCGAGTGTAGAGCAAGTTGAGTGGAATTAATATTTTATTGTTGAATGTGAAAAAATTACCTTTTTTCGTAACGAGACAATTGAGCTTAGACAAACGAAAAAGGAAAGTGAAACAATTAAACTGAGACGGAGATAGTATTTATTTTATTGAAATAATGTATTAAGTTCAACCTCACAATAAACAAATGATGATACCGTTTGTCAGGAGACCAACTTTCATTAAAATCATATTTCAAGGAATTGATTATGAAATTATCTCACTAGTAATAGTAGTTGAAGATTTTTTATATTATGACGGGATCGTAAATTACGACATTAGTATGATATTGTCCGCTTTGGATTATTTTTGAGCTCTTTCCCAAAAAGTCTCATATTAATGAGTGTTATGTGGACTTTTATATACAAAAATCACATCTTTCTCCAATGTGGGATATATGGATTTGATATACCCAACATATTATAAAGTTTAATAAGTTCACTTTATTAAATGATTGAAAAGAAAAAAAACTGATTCTAAAATATAATCTTCTATATGAAAATTTTCAATAGTAAAATAAGGATATAATTGAAGTTATGAGTTCAAGATATTTTAGAAAAAAATATTCGAGTGGGTTGTGATGTAATTTACTTCAATATAAAAACTTAACAAAATGTAGGTTCAGTTATAAAGGCCACAGTTTCTTGGTTGGTTTCATTCCGTTATAGTGTACTTAACCTCCTCAAATACGCCATGTGATCTGGCGGAGCGATTTACTCTTTGATTGAGTTCCAACCGAAGCCATAGCAATCTCTCACCGGCGAGGAAAGTTGTGTGTGTATATATCTATCTCTATGAGAGGCGTACATGACAGCGTGGAGACGGTTAATGCTGCAGCAGCCGCCATAGTTGCAGCTGAAGCCAGAGTTCAACCGTCTAGGGCTCAGGTCTGTGCTTGTGCATATTTAAGCTGTAATCGCGTTTTCTTGGTGAATAGTATGTGTATTTGCGTATGGGTCTCGTGTCGTTTCATGTCATTATGTGAAGTATGTATGCTTTTGGGCTGATTTTTCCTTCTGATTATCTCGAAAGTAGCATTCTGATCAAATCAAATAGAAAAGTTGAAGTTGAATTAAGGAGTACTAGAGAGGGAAAAACAGTCCTTAAAAGAGCTTTTGGCAATTATTAGAGAGGAGGAATTGGAATCAGAAGAAGATCCATCTATTTCTGTAGCAGAGTTTGAGCTTGACATCTTTAGGTCTAGGTCTATACACACACACACAATGTCTCTCATGAAAACAATTTATCATAACCCAGCAAGCAGTTCCAATATTTGGAGTGAACTATAACGAGAGCTGTGTTTAAAAAAAATTACACACTGAGCTAAACTACTCTTTCAGCTTTCTGCATTTTAGCATAGTGAAATACGATTATGGGCATATATAGTGAACATAGTTGTTATTCTCAATCCAGTAGCAAAACTTATGTGAACTTCTTCCTCTACGCAAGTTTGTGTGCATTAAATAGGTTCCCTATGAATTGATTCGTATGGTAGATTTTGAGCATAAGTGATTCTGTAATATTTGCTTGAATGCGCCGATTTCTAAGTAGTGGCGTCCTAGTGAAGAGATTGCTCCTTACCAGCATTATCTCCTATTAATATTTAAACAGCCTTACTTAATTTGGTTAAAGTGTTTGTTACACTAAGCTGATGGTTGCTGTTGCTGCTGAATCTGCTTGCCTATAGAGTTAATTTACTTGATGGATCAAGATGAAGTTATTCTTTCCAAAAAGCTTGATATCATGATGTGCTAGTTATCCCTTTTGCCTTTAAATTATGGACACCACTGTGTTTTAGTTTTACTTCTTGGTTACTTACCATGTTGCCTCTGTGTTTCCAAATCAGAAGAGAAGATGGGCAAGCTGCTGGAGCTTCTATTGGTGTTTTGGTTCTTACAAGCACACCAAACGAATTGGCCACGCCATCCTTATGTCTGAACCCACCGCACAAGTTCCTCTTAACCGCACAGCTGCCATTGCATTGCCATTCATAGCCCCTCCATCATCACCTGCTTCATTTTTCCCATCAGATCCTCCCTCTGCAACTCAGTCACCTGTTGGTTTGCTTTCCCTCTCTGTGCACGCCTATTCTTCAGGTGTGACTGCTCCGATATTCTTGATTGGCCCTTATGCGCATGAGACGCAATCGGTTTCGCCACCAGTGTTTTCTACCTTCACCACTGAACCATCAACTGCTTCCTACACTCCACCTCCTGAGCCTGTGCAAATGACCACACCTTCTTCGCCGGAAGTGCCTTTTGCTCAGCTCTTGTCATCATCTCTAGCTCAGAAACGGAAATATCCATTTTCCCATTATGACTTTCAACCTTATCAATATCCTGGAAGCCCTGGAGGCCAACTCAAATCACCAGGCTCAGCAGTTTCCACTTCTGGAACCTCTTCACCCTTCCCTGATAAACTCACCAACGTGGAAGCTCCAAAGATTATTAACTACGAGCACTTCATGAATTATAAATGGGGCTCAAGATTTGGCTCTGGTTCATTGACTCCAAATGGTTGGGGCTCAAGACTAGGTTCTGGAGCTTTGACACCTAATGGTGCAGACCCTCCATCTCAAGTGTCTGAAGACCTGGTGTCCCTCGCCAATTCACAACTGGAAACTAATGAAGTAGTTGTTCATAGAGTCTCATTTGAACTGACCGGCGATGACATTCCGACGTCTGTCGTGAGGGAGGCAGTCCTCGTGCCAGATAATATTCAAGAAGCAGGAGGCAGCAAAGATGAGGATTTGATGACAGAAGATGCACATAGTTGTGGAACACAAATAACTGTCAAAACTGATAATGCAGTAGTTCCTGGGGGGGACTTGGATGGGAAGGCAGAGGAATGGCATCGAACCATCTCACTTGATTCAGGCAAAGATTTCGATTTCAACAACAACGATGGTTCGGACAAGTCTGCCATCAACTGTGAGTGGTGGACCAATGAAAATGTTGGCAGTAAGGAATTAGGCCCTAAGAAAGACTGGACTTTCTTCCCATTGCTGCAACCAGGAAGCAGCTGATTCAGAGTTCGTTTGAATCTACAGATAAAGATCACAATGATTGTGTTATATAGTGTGCAATTTTGGATATAGAGATCTCTGGAGCCTACGCATATGTAGATGATATACACCACTTCACATGCTTGTTCATAGAGTCTTTTTTCAATGTATACCTTTTAGATTATTCGAGTTTAGATTTGTTGTAAGGTGTCATCTTCTGTTGTGTTTCTTCATTGGGCGTTAGTTAGTGTGGGCATAAATAATATTTGAATTGTTCTTGATTTCTGTCTTCAATTAATAGACAAGATATGGTTGGAAATCGGTGATGAATATCAACTGAGTTAAAAAAATGTTTTAAATAATAATTGGGATAATTATGAAGTCGAATTCAAACACCATCAACTGGGCAGGCATTGATTGGTGATCCCTTCATCTTGTTCCAAGTAAGGCCTATCTCTTATTACTTTAATTTGAAATTCAACCAAATTCACTGTTACAAATCAACGCCTTCACTCTCTTCATTCTAATATATATTCACATATATTCTCTGATTTGATTTTGAGTTATACAATATTTTATTAGATGCATGACGAAACACATAATAATACAAATCAATCGATAAAGAATATCTTGATCCGGACAATCGGATGGGATGCAATTATAGGGAATCTTGAGTTGAATCCAGACAAAAAGTTATTAATTAATTGGCCTCAAAGTTAACTTGGTTTAATAGTAATCAAAAAGTTTTAAACTTTGATTTCTGAAAAACCTGAAAAACCTAATTATACTATGTTATTGCTATCTCCAGCTCTGGTCAACCCTCCAGTGACTGGAAGTAGTTAAAAACGAATGGGAATGTCAATTTCCGACAAAATAAACTAGTTTATGAGCTGAGCTGAGCTGAGCTGAGCAGAGCAGGCACTATGAGTAAATCACGTGTTGCTTGACGTGTCTTGAGATGGGCTTGTCTCCAGCTCAAACCTACATCCACTCATTTCCTTTTTCTTTTTTTCTTTCCTTTTTATTCTGTTTTTAACGGCTTATATTTATATGTACTTACCAATTTATTTTCAAGAAATGGCTGAATCTATCCTTCAAATAAGCAAAAAAGTGGTTGAGTAAACTGCGTGAGCCACAAACAAGCTGGGAGTAAACCCCATTAAGAGAGTAGTGTCAGCTTCTTTCAGCTGGAATCTCTCGGTGAAAAGTTCAAATCTTTCCGGGTATAGAGATTTAGTTTTCTGATAATTGTTTGGTTCTGTATTGAGAGTGATTGATATGTGCTGCTTTGATTTGCTCCAAAAACTTGCATATGCATGTTTGTCTGTTCTCGAACTTCGAAAATCTGAGGATCTCGCGTTTGAAGAATTGCTTCACTCATTATCTAAGTCTTATCTGACTACTTTATGGATATATCTTGCATAAGAATTCAATTTCTTGTCTATATGATCTATCCACTTGTTCTCTTAATGAATGGAAGATGATTCAAACAAGAACTTTGAGGGTGTTTTTGAGTTAAATTATGTTGAGAAATATTCAACAAACCCGAGATTTGCAGCAGTTTTCTCAATGTAAGAATTGTTTCTGATTCATGTTTAATTGTCTGTACTGACTTTCATTTGAATGTTGATGTCTTATTGTCATCGAACCAGTTTCCTGGGATATCAGGTTTCTATGGTCTCTGCATTGCTCGGCAGCATCGAATATGATTGAGATTGCGAGGATGAAATCTTCTTAAGAGTTTATGTTTTGGGGGCAGATTGTGAAGTAGAAAGTGATGCAATCTTGATTGTCAAATCTCTGAAGTGGATTATTACAAGTGATTGGAATAGGCTGAGAAACATGGTTATGGCTCCTACTGTAAAAGTGGTTCTTGGCTCTATAGCCTTCGCAATATTTTGGGTGTTGGCAGTTTTTCCGGCTGTCCCGTTCCTGCCAATTGGTAGGACAGCCGGGTCTCTGCTAGGAGCCATGCTCATGGTACTCTTCCAAGTCATGACTCCTGATCAAGCCTATGCTGCTATTGATCTCCCGATTCTCGGACTACTCTTTGGAACGATGGTAGTGAGTGTGTATCTCGAAAGAGCTGATATGTTCAAGTATTTGGGCAAATTGCTGTCATGGAAAAGTAAGGGTGCCAAGGACTTGCTCTGCCGGATATGCTTGATTTCCGCGATTTCCAGTGCCCTTTTCACCAATGATACATCATGTGTTGTGCTGACTGAGTTTGTGTTGAAAATTGCAAGGCAACAGAATCTCCCACCTCATCCGTTTCTCTTGGCCCTCGCCTCGAGTGCCAACATAGGATCTTCAGCAACTCCAATAGGCAATCCTCAGAACTTGGTTATCGCTGTCCAGAGTAAGCTATCTTTCGGTACATTTCTGTTCGGTATCCTGCCTGCAATGCTTGTGGGAGTGTGTGTCAATGCTTTGATCCTCCTATGTATGTATTGGAAGTTGTTATCCGATCAAAAGGATGAAGAAGATGCATCCGCAGAAGTTGTTGCAGAAGATGATGTGGACACACATCGGTTCTCACCTGCAACAATGTCACATCTCACCTCAGTTAATTCTCAGGAGTTGGACTCTACCTTGGAATCAATGGATCACGCAGATTCAACCCTCAGGAACCGCGGTAGCTTGTCTGAGGTCAATTCTGTTCGTAGCTCTCCCATCGCCAACGGTCAAATAGATCATGTTGAGGGGAGAACGGACAGAGCCGCGAGTTTAAGCAAAACTGAAATCGAAAAGGTGTCTAGTTCGAGGTTGGATTCAAGCAGAAAATCAGAAGCATTAACAGAAACGGGGAGTGTCTCTTCAAAGAGGAGCTCCTGTGACAACGAAGTGGAGTACAATGGTTTTGGATTTGCAGGAGAGAGGCTGGGGTTTTCCAACAAGTGGAAAAGGATCTTGTGGAAGGCATGTGTTTATCTGGTTACTTTAGGAATGCTGATATCTCTGCTGGTGGGTCTGAATATGTCGTGGACCGCAATCACAGCTGCACTGGCCCTCGTCGTTCTTGATTTTAAGGATGCCAGGCCTTCACTAGAAAAGGTAACATAACAATATCAGCTCAGAAGATGAATTCATCATTAATTTTGTCTTCAGATTTATATATATATATATATACATTGGCGGTGGTGCAGGTGTCGTATTCGCTGTTGATATTCTTCTGCGGGATGTTTATCACAGTGGATGGGTTCAACCGAACAGGAATCCCGAGCGGATTGTGGGAATTGATGGAGCCTTATGCAAAAATAGACCACATCAGTGGAATAGCAGTTTTAGCTGCTGTTATAGTTGTCCTCTCCAATGTGGCTTCTAATGTTCCTACAGGTATATATAGGCCTTACTACTCCACTTGTAATAAATATTTCTCATCTAGTTTTTTATCTGCTATGTTATCTTATGAGGTGTTGTGTGTTGCAGTGTTGCTCTTAGGTGGGCGGGTGGCGGCTTCAGCAGCGGCGATATCTCCAGCGAGTGAGAAGAAAGCGTGGCTGATCTTGGCATGGGTGAGCACGGTGGCTGGGAACCTTTCCCTGTTGGGATCGGCAGCCAACTTGATCGTGTGCGAGCAGGCTCGTCGCGCTCAGCATTACGGATACAATTTATCGTTCTGGAATCATCTGAAATTCGGCATTCCGTCGACGATCATCGTTACAGCTATTGGGTTGGTTCTCTTGAGAGGATGATGTTCATAATTGTAAAGTTTCTACTCTGCAATCTGCATTGTTTCACTACAATTCAGTTTTTTGTTTCTACATTTGATAATGATATTTATTTATACAAATCTAAGGTATTGAATATATATGTATTACAATGCTTATTCATCACTGCAGCACAAGTAAAGGATATTATTGTTTTAGAAAATAATAATGTTTTTCAAAATAAATTGAAACAATTACATATATTTTTCACTTTTTATTTTCAGAATTTAGACCCATTTTTTTTTAAAAAAATTTAGAATTTGATAAACAATTATGAAGAAAGAAATTGAAAGAATAAAATTACACAGAAAAATATAGTTACAGCCCTGGTGGCTGAAACCTGTAACAAAGGGCAATCTTCCAAATTTAGCAAGATTTTCTTTTTGCACTTTCTCTTTCTATTACAAAACTAATGGATGGATTTTATCTTGGCTATATTTTAATGATAATATGTGTATTTTGCGCATTGTCGAGTAAACATTACTCTCACCGTGCTTAATTATTAGTCCCATTTTAAAATAGCATAATAACTAATGATTAATGATTGTGGGTGTGGTGGAATTAATATTTTATTGATGAGTCTGAAAAAGTTTATCATTTTAAAAAATAAAATTAATAAATGGAACAGATTAAAATAATAAGTGGAACTACTTTTTATTTACAACGTTAGTGTTCGTAAAAGTATTATGATCTTTTAACATATTCTCTTAAGAAGTTTTGGACTTTGAATTTATAATTTGCAGAAAATGACGGCCGTGTGATACCCAAGAGAAAAGGGCGAAAGGGAAAGGAAAGAGTGTGCGTTGGAAAATCTCTCTTCTTGGAAGTTTCTCGTGGCCCCACCACCCAAGCCGGAGATGAACTGCAGAGGTTGACAATTGGCAATCACAATGCACAAATTTCACTTTCAAATCTTGCTTTCACATTTCATTTTCGTCGACGAATACTCGCGGAAGCCGGGTACTTCACATTTTTATCTAAGACATGAGGTTGTGCGTCATCAGATCAGCCATCAACTTCAAAATTGAAAATGAAATACGAAGTGAAGTAGAGTTTGAACGTAGCCGAAACGATAGACTAGAAGAATTTCGGAAATCGCGTGTTTTAGTTTCCATTCGTATAAATTTATGGTTGAAATTTGAGGGGGGTGAATTGAGTGTGATATGTCTGCGATTTACGACAATTGGGAGAAGCTGGTGGGTGCTGTTTTGAAGAAGGAGCAGCTCTGGCAAATGTTCCATTCCGACTCAGTTAGCATCAGCTCCGAATCATCTGGTTTCAGCTTCTCTCATTTGTCTGCTTCACTTGACGATGTGCCCTTCTGCTTTCCCAATCCCGATCATGGTTTCGGCACCAGTATACCTCCAAGGTAAGATTCTTTTTTAATCTTGGGCGGAGGATTTCATATTGTGTTGCTGAAATAGGGTCACCTTTTGTTTTTCTTCTTCCCCCTTTTTCTGGTGGTGAAGCTTTCTTGTTGAGGACCACTCTCTCGTTGACAACCTCCCACTCCCACCTGTTAAACAAGGGCCACCTAAGAAACGGGATTTAAAGATTGAAGTGCCGAAATTTCGAATTCAAGATCTTAGTAGTAGCTCAGACTGTCGTGCCACTGGTAGTCGCAGTCCTAGCACTGGAGTTAACTCAAGAGGTGGAGGGATACAATCTAAGTGGTCTAATGATGCAGAGCAACAAAGTTATCCATTGCCCCTTCCTCCAGGAGCAATGTCCAAGTCGGCGCCCGTTTCTCCTACAATTTCGGCTGCAAATTCACCTTCCGCCTCTTCACATAGTTCTGAAAGATCTGAGAATGTTAACCCAGGGACTTGTTGGAAAAAGGGGAAGTTGATTGGTAGAGGCCCATTAGGAAACGTATACCTTGGTTTTAATAGGTTGGTTGAGATGTTATCATCTCTCTCTATACCTTTTTCCATTCTTATGCAATTCATTTGGTCACATCCCAATTTTCATATATAAAGGTATGGACTCTACTTGTTTTATTATCAAAATAAAAGGAAAATACAAAGTCCTTGAAGGAAACATAATGGAAAATATTGGGTTGTTAGACATTTGTACTGATTTGCATCTAGAAACACTTTGAGTTATGTTGTATTGTCTTATTTATTTATTGAGTTGTTTCTTGGTTATGTTCTGTTGGTAGTGAAAAGGGTGAAATGTGTGCCATGAAGGAGGCTTGTTTATTGGCGGATGCAGACATGAAGCATGGTGCACGGGCATTGGAAATAGTGAGTTTTCTGGCTACTATTTATGAAGAGGATCTTTTTTGGTCTATATGCATGAGACCCGGTTACTTTCTTTACATCACATGTGAATGTAGAATTTCCTATAATGATTCAGTTTCTTACAGGAGATTGCGTTGTTGAGCCACATGAAGCACCCTAACATTGTGCAGTATTTTGGAACTGAAATGGTCAGTTGTATTCTTGCAGTTTTAGACGTTCCTTTTGCGATTCACCTTTCTATGGAAATTTCTTGGTTCGCCATGTCTAAACCTTGCTACATAAGATAGAGTTTTGTATAATTAGTTTTGCTAGTCATGAAGTCGAAAACTATTACCAAGCTCGTAGAGGAACTCCTGTATGCTTTTTCATTAAGTGATGTGTTTATCAAGAGCTCTACATAATATTTTAGCTGATGAAATAGTATTTTTGGATCAGGTGGGTGATAACTTCTACATATATTTAGAATACGTGTCTGGAGGTTCGATCCAAAAAATTCTTCAAGAGTATGGAAAATTAGGAGAATCAGCCATCCGGAACTATACTCAGCAGATTTTAGCTGGGCTAGCGTACTTACACTCCAAACATATTGTACACGGGTATACATGAATACACTGCTTCTGCATGCAATTAATATATCCATATCTTTAGTTGAGGACTGCAGTTTCTTTCTAATGTAGAAATTTGCAGGAATATTAAAGCAGCGTCGATACTTGTGAACCCAAATGGCAGGGTTAAGTTGTCCAGCTTCTTCATTGAGAAGCATGTATGTTTCCTCTATCTTTCAACAGTTGGAACTGATTATGAACAGAAAATATGCATGTGTGTTTCCTCTATGTTTCGACAGTTAGATTTGATTAGCACTAATGCTCTTTCTTATTTTTGGTATTAAAATCATCTTCTAGTTGGTATATTCTTATAATTAGGCTTAATGTTTAGATTTTAGCCTCTAGGGACTTCTGGCGCTTCATGCTCTATAATCATTGTTAGGCCTGTGTTTCTATGATTAAGTAAACTAGCTACTTCAAATGTGTTTTGTGATAATAAAAGTGGTTTGTAGATTGCAGGGAAACCCAAACAATCATTACTTATGCATAGCCCTTATTGGATGGCACCTGAGGTATGCTGTTTTTCATAATCTACAGCATAACGCCCAAAGGCTTGCTTTCCATATGCATAAATTCCTCCCGCATTTTGCTTAGGTCATTATGTACTCCAATGTGCGCAACTCAGCTAGTGATATATGGAGTCTTGGATGCACTATTGTGGAGATGGCTACATCAAAACCACCTCTAAGCCAGTATGAAGGGGTAAGTGATTTACTCTCAAATTTCCTTTTCTCCCCCTTGGAATAGCATTTTTTTGGAAGTGGTAGCATTATATTAAACAAACATTATTTATTTTGAGGCTCTCTTGGTCCTGGATATAGGTCATGGCCATGTTCAAGGTCGGATGTCAAAATGAACTTCCAGCAATTCCCCATCATCTCTCTGATGCTTGTAAGGACTTCCTGAGGTGTTGCTTGCAGTTGAATCCCCAACATCGTTCTTCAGCTTCTCAGCTCTTGGAGCACCCTTTTGTGAGAAGTTCGTCACCTATGGGAAAACAATTGCTGCTTTCTTCATCTTCAGGTTATCCTGTGGTCACAAATGCTGTGAAGTCAGAGGTACCATTTGATCGCTGTCATAACTTGCTTTAAGATGTGCCCCCGAGTGATCCGTGTTTTACCTTTTGGATGAGTGTTTTACGTGGCACTGCACTCTATAATGTGAATCTTTGCAGGGCAATGTTTATGCTAGAAATCCTCATCTGTTGGGTTCAGGGGAAGTTGTTCGCCAGTCCTCCATGGCTTCAACCTCAAGCTTCCATTCGAGGTATCAAAATGTTGTGAATGCAGTTTCTATATCGATGGCATAAGCCTCTCTCTTGTTTTTGTCATATTTCCAGAGATATCTATACTCCAAGGAATTTGTCAGCCCCTGTATCTCCAGTGGGGAGTCCGCTTCTGCATCCAGCATCTCCTCAGCAACTCAAACGGCAGATGTCTCCTCCGAAATCGATCATTGGTGGAATTAATCACGCTACCTTGCTGCAAGAAGCTTCCCGTACTTTGCCAAAGCAATCCAATATCAGCAGCCCCTCTTACTGGGATCCCAGCATTCTCCAGACAGTGTTCAGATTCTCATGATTCCCCGTAATGACGCTTTGGTATACAAGTGGATGAAGCAGGCTGAGCTGTTAATGCAAAGAAATGCTCGACCAGTTGAAAGCCTTTGTTATCAGTAAGATTAATAAACACTAGTTCATTTTTAATTAGTAAATACAACCTAACCCAAATATATGTTGAAACATGTGATAGTTGTCATTTATTGAAGTTCCTCGAAAGTTCTACCGTTTGGCATTGGGAATACGTAGTCATCTTGAATTTGCCTTTGCTGATGTAGATTGTAACACATGATATGAAAAATACTGATGTATATTCAATCTTAATGGATTCAAGAAGTCAAAGAAAGCTGTATTTAGAAAACTAATGTTGTTACAATAATGTTTCCACAACCGGGTTGTCAACATAGGAATTTTGAGTAACTTTCTCTGCAATCTAAGCACCAGCAGCCAAAGTGTTTCCTGCTGAATCCATGAGGTGATTATGCAGATTTTTTGCTAACGAACATCTTCCTTGGCTTTATGTGATGTACGTAGTTGAGACCCTGTCTACCATAAAACACAGAAAAGGGATGATGATGCAAAATAACAGAGTTATCCTTCCTCCTGGAGCGTGGAAAAAAGGGACGTTGATTTATAGCTTTCTAAATTCTTGGTATACTAGCTAGCTTATTATTTGTTGATTCTAAGATTTGATGTAATTGAAAGAGTACTGAGAGATCAAATGGTATCTAAAAGAACTGATATTTTTTATTATTCTCAGCCTGTATGAGTCCAACCCTTTACTCGTTGTACTTTCATATATTTATACTAGCTATCTATTACAAGAAAGTAGCATTTAAAGGACTAATTTGTGGATTTGCATTTAATATGAGATCTTCATGATTTGCCTCCATCCTTCAATCCCTTAATCCTCGTTCCTTTCCTCTTTTAGGTGCATTGACTTTCTGGAGTGTGGGTTGTCTTGCTTCCTTATTCGCTTCGAGCAAGGTTCGAGTTCCTCTTATCAATACGCATCTGTTAGTCGATTTTAAGTGTGGGTCGATTGGCTGAGTTGAAGTCTAGGATCAGGACTCCATCGAGTCGTGGTATAACAATTTCCCCCCAGTTTTATTATAGTTCGATTGTGCTATAATAAAACTAGTTGAGAGTACATTTCGTTTTTTAGTCTCGTTCACAGGATTGCCTTGGAGCAGTTCAGGCTCTGACAAGGGATCTCCTCGGAGCGATTCGAGCTCGGACGAGGGA
>JAPKLW010000590.1:44420-74671 GCA_026898455.1 Plectranthus barbatus | reverse complement strand
CAATTCAGGCTCCGACAAGGGATCGCCTCGGAGCGATTCGAGCTCGGTCGAGGGATAGCCTTGGAGCAATTCGGGCTCGACAAGGGATCGCCTCGGAGCATGTTGGGAAATTTGGCTAAGTTTCCTTTCCCCAGTAGCTACTTGCTTAGATTCTAGTTTGGTGTTTTGGTGGATCAAATCCTAAGTCCAACCAGCGTCAGTTTGTCTCTAGAATAGCTCTAGTCTCAAATGTAAAGTCCTGTATAGGTATTTTGAGTTGTAAGTCGCAGCTGATCAAGACTCATGCTGGCTACTGTTCACCAGCATGGGATGTGCTTACCAGTTGAGAGAAGTCTCACCAGCAAGCGGCTGACGAAGACTCATGCTGACACTGTTCATCAGCATAGAGTTGAGCTATCGACTGGCTACTGTTCACCAGTGGGAAGATTTCATCAGCAGGAGGCTGACAGATCTACCAGCAGAATATGTGTTCTGGCTGACACTATTCACCAGAGGTGAAGCCACCAGTCACGGGAGATTCCAAGAGATAACATCAGACGAATTGGTAGACCTTGATTGTGCTAAGGAAAGTCACCAGCAGAGACTGCCAGCACAAAGATCACCAGTATGATCTACCAGTCGGAGGTTATCAGCAGAATTCATGATTCGCTCTCCCAGAGACTTAGAGACAAAAAGAAGATTCGTCTGAGGAAGTAACTGACAGTGTATGACTTTAAGGAGGATGCCTTAAAGTCTATCAGTTCAAGACACCAGTTCCGATTCCTCGTACTGACGAATAGAGTCGTTCTGACACAAAGAGATCTGTGTCAGATAAAGCGATCAAAGGTATGGCGCTTTCCGGAAATTCCTACCTGCCGCCTGCAGAAGGACATGCGAGGACAGAGACTTTTCCGGATGTGTCCAAACGGCTAGTATTTGAATCTGAATCTCACGTCTATAAATACGTGAGATCCAACAGCATTCAATACTCTTGACACACTTAGCTACTCTTGCCCACTCTTCTCCGAACGCTCAACTACCGAAAGTCATAAACTTTATTGCAAGCAAGCAAATCGTTCGAGGCTTTTCTTAAAGCTTATCCGTGTGTTGACTTATTCAAACACGAGACTCCAAGCTTCTAGCTTGTGAGTTATTGATCTCATTTGGTGTTCTTTCTCATTCCGAGGAAGAACATAGCAGCTCTTGAGCCAGCCAGCTCCAGAGTTATTACGGGCAGTTTTGCCGCCAGCAAGAGTCAAGTTCTTGGGAGAACTCAACACCCACGTCGTCAGTGGTACCGGTGGAGGTTAAAGTGACGTGCTCGCACTCCATCCAGCTGACAAGAGTTGAAGAAGGACAAGGACCGGGAGCGGTTGATCCAGTGGACTGGTAGACGAGGCATCTACCAGCTGGAAATAGATCGTAGGAAATCTTGTACCGGATTACTCTCTTTAGTGAATTTCCAGTGCTTCGACTGGAGAGTGGACGTAGATCAGTTGATCGAACCACTATAAAATATCCTTGTTATTTACTGCTTTCAGCATTTGCTTACTGATTTAAAACCCAGCACCCAAGTGCTGGAGTATAACTGAAACCAGTTTATAACTGTGCAAACTCGACTCTAAAATTTTCTAAGTCCTGAGTCATCAGCTGATCTGCCAGTTGCCAGTCAGCTGAATACTCAGTTGCCAGTTGACTTACCAGCTGACAAGGTCCCAGTCAGCTGTGTAACCAGCAGAGTGCAAGAAACGAACTTACGTATTTTCCGCTGCCAAAGTATACCCTGATATCCGGGACCAACAGAGCAATTCGAGCTCGGACGAGGGATAGCCTTGGAGCAATTCGGGCTCGGCAAGGGATCGCCTCAGAGCGATTCGAGCTCAGACGAGGGATAGCCTTAGAGCAATTCAGGCTCCGACAAGGGATCACCTTGGAGTAATTCGAGCCTGTTGTATTGAGTGTTGGAAGATTTTATCGATTTGGGCCGGAAATTTTATTTTGCCCCCCCCTTTTTTTTTTTTTTTAACACGTGGCGGCGTAGGATTTCCGCTCTTGATGTGGGGGCGCGAATCCCGGGGTTTTCGAATTTCAAACTTGAAATTCAATCTTTTTTCTATTTATTAGTCCCACCCCTTCACATTCTTCACCCTCATTCTCTCTGTGATTTCTCTTTCCATTGCCGTCGGCGTTTGTTCTTCTCCGGGTCATTCGTTCCAGATTCTCCGGCTGTTTGTTCTTCTTTATTTTGGTAAGTCGCTTATCCCTCTGCGTATCTTTTTCCTTTGGATTATGACTGTGGTGGGCGAAGTTGGGGTTTCTCTGTCTGATGTTTCTGTTCGGGGTTCATCTTCCTCTTCCGATGAACGGCCTTTCTCCTCACCTTCCTTGGGAGGAATTGAATTTTGATGTATATCCGCCAGATTACGGGAAGAATTTGAAAGGGGCGCTGGTTAATGCAAGTTCCTCTTTGGATTTTGATTTTTTGAGAAATTACTTCTACAAATTTTATCTTTCATTTCGCCTTTGTCCCGTATTACCTGAACCAGATCATCGCCCTTATCGTCCTCCGTTTGGGTATTTTGCTTTTTCTTCGCGTGTGTTTAAGTATGGTATTAGACTCCCACTTCATCCCTTTTTTGTCTCCGTCCTCGAGTACTTCGATATTGCACCTATACAGCTTGCCCCGATGGCTTGGAGGCACATGATGGGAGCCTTGCTCATATTCCATGATCTTGGCTTCGGATCGCCTACTGCTCGTGAATTCGCGGAGTTATATAATTTGCACGCTCAGAACGGCGAGAGCTATTACTTCTTCTCGAAGCACTCTAGCAATAAGGATAAGCCTCTGATTAAGGGTTGCTCGACCAACAGCGCTGGTTGGGTCGACGAATTCTTCTATGTGCGGATCCCATCGGAGCAACCTTCTATATCCGGGATTGTTCGAACTGCATCTCATAAGTATTCTATTTTATGCTTTTAAGGATTTACTTAATCTTTCTGACTTTTTTCTGTGCAGGACCACCTCGACCTGCACTCACTGAGGAGGACCGTGGTCGAATCGCAAAAGCGTATAAATTCTCAATACAGGACATCGATCGTCTCACAGGTTCGCGTTGGGCCGACATCAATGGAATCAGGGATATGACGAAGCTTACTCCGGAGGAACTCGTCCGTATGCAGCAAAGGCGTGCGGGCATGAAGCATAAGAGGAAGAGAAGAGATGCAGAAGGTGCTGGTGGTTCGAAGAAGGCGGAGTCTGAGGTCGGATCGAAAGACCAATCAGAAGCGGTTGACTCGGATAATGAGGTCCTTGAGAGGCGAAGAAATAAGAGGTTGGACTTGCAAAAGGAACCATCCACCGAGGGACGTGATGTTCTTGATCTTACTCAAACAGGTGCAGGTGACGGTGAGGGTAATACGACTCGAACTGAGATTGTTACGGTAGACTCTTCTCGCACCGCCTCCCCCCAAGTCGACGTTGAGAAGATTGATCAGATGACGCGAGACCGTCGACTTGCTGCTGCCGGTAAGAGCGATTTCGCTACATTCATTCGAGTCGCCTTGGCTGGTCCTCCATGGTATACTTCGACCGTTGCAATTAAAAAGTTCATGGACTTCGCGCATGTTTCTCTGAAGGTAACTTCAAATTCGCTTTTCCTTATTATGTATAACTTTCGTTATTGATTCTATAATTTTATTTTCTTTCGTAGAATATTGAGATGCTCATAGGCGTGTTTTTCAGCGCTGTTCAGACGCTGGCCGAAGAGAAGCGCGATCGAGTTGCTCTGGCAACCTCCTTGGGTGTTATTCAGAGAGAAAAGGGTGAAGCTACTGAGGCGCTCGATTTGGTGAGGAAGGAGTTGCTATCTGCTCAACAGACCATTGAACAGCTCAGGTCTGAGAAGATTTCTGTTGTCGATGAGCTTCGGTCTGCGAAGCAATTTCGAGATGTTCAGGCTGCAGAGCTTGTCGAACGAGAGCAAGAGCTTCAGGCTGTTAAAGCTGAATTTGAAGACGCGAAATTGGCTGGAACTGGTTTGAACTTGTATAAGTTGATGAATACTCCGTTGGGTCGACCAGTGTTTAAGGATATGGCCAAGCTTGCCGCTGATGACATCAAGAGCTCAATCCTTGCCAAATATCCGGATTTGGACTTAAGCTTCTTGCCCGCCGATTCTGAGGGTGAATCTGGATCGACTGCCTCTGTTGATGAGGAAGTTGATGAAACTGACTCGAAGGCATCTCAAGGCGAAGGAAACAATTCTCTGCCTCGTACTCCACCTGTTTGATGCTACGATCTTCCGTTTATCTTAGTTTTTATCTTCTATGTTTGTAATGAACTTGAATTCGTAACACATTTTGTGTTTTTTGTAGCATGAACTTTATTTCATTATCATCGTCGAATACAATGATTTTGCAACGAATCAAATTATTTGAGTGTTACATGTCACTTATTTGATATACTCAAAAATAAACATAGTTAAAAATAGAACTTCCTCAGGTACTTGATGTTCCAAGCATTTGGAATGTCTTTGCCTCCTGGTGTTTTGATGCGGTATGCCCCATTTTTTATGACTTCGGACACGATATATGGTCCCTCCCAGCTCGGACCCAACTTTCCTGAATTTAGTTCTTTTGTGTTTTGGAACACACGCCTGAGTACCCAATCTCCAACGGTTAGCGATCTTAGTTGAACTCCTTTGTTGTAATGGCGTTCGACGACTCTCTGCCTCCTCTTCATTCTGCTGAGTGCCTCGTTCCTCCTCTCATCCAACATTTCTAGTGAATTGAAAGCTCTCTCTTGATTCAATTCTTCTTCGAACATTTCCACTCGTGGACTTTGCTTTATCAACTCTATCGGAGCCACTGCCTCTGATCCATAGGCCAAGGAAAAAGGTGTTTCGCCCGTACTTGTCCTTGGAGTAGTTCGGTACGACCATAGTACCATGGGAAGTTCGTCGACCCATGCTGATTTCGAGGCTCCTAATTTCCTCTTCAAGGTATTCAAAATTGTTTTATTTGTCGACTCGGCAAGTCCGTTTGTCTCTGGGTACCTTGGTGTGGAAAATAACAGTTTTATTCCCAGCCCTTCACAGTAGTCCCGGAATTTCTTACTTGAAAACTGTCTTCCATTGTCTGTTATGATTTCACGAGGCAATCCGAATCGACAGACTATGTGCTGCCACAAAAATTTTATCATTTGTGTATCGCGGATGCTCGAGAGTGGCTCTGCTTCGACCCATTTTGTGAAGGCGTCGGTCGCAATCACAATATACTCCTTCCTTCCTTTTGCTCGTGGCATCTTCCCCACAATGTCGATGCCCCATCTGTGGAAGGGCCATACAGCGACATTCGAGTGCAACATCTCAGCCTTCATGTGACTCATGTTTGCAAACCTTTGGCAGTTCTCACATTTTCTAACAAACTCTTTCGAATCGTTTCTCAAAGTTGGCCAATAGAACCCGGCTGAAATGACTCTATGAGACAAACATCTTGGACCAGTATGACTCCCACAACTTCCTGAGTGTACTTCTGCTAATATATCTAACGTATCCTGTCCCCCCACACATTTGAGCAATGGGCCCTCAAATGATCTCTTGTATAATTCTTGTTGGAATAAGACGAACCTTGTTGCCCTTCTTGCTGTTATGGCAAGTTCTGCTCCTTGTTCTTCACTCGTCCCCTGCAAGTATGCCTTTATTTCATCCATCCACGACTTGCAATTCACCGTCACATTAATTTGTTCTGCACGTTCAGTAACATCTCTGTCCAGGTCTCGAGTCGCTGGCCACATTGCGATCATTAACGGAACTAGCTGGGACGAGCTGATGTCCATTGATGCTGCAAGGTTTGCCATTGCATCTGCTTCGATATTGTTTTCTCTTGATATGTGTTCTACTGTCACTTCCTCGAAGCTGGATTCCAATTTCTTTGCTACTTCGTGGTACGCGGACATCCTACAATCTCTTGTTTGAAATGACCCCAATATTTGGTTTACTATCAACTTAGAATCTGACTTCACTTTGACCTTTCTTACTTTCATCTCTGCTGCTAGTTGCAGTCCTGCTATCAGAGCCTCGTACTCTGATTCGTTGTTGGTCGCTCGGAACTCGAATCTTATCGCTCTCTGATATGTTACTCGATCTGGCGATATTAAGGAGATACCTGCCCCTGCCCCTCTTACATTGCTCGAGTCGTCCACGTACAGGATCCAGAATTCCTCTGTTGTGGACTCGATTGGTGCTGACTCTATCTCCGCTTGTACATGCAAATCCGGAGTATACTCTGCAACGAAATCTGCTAGGATTTGTGACTTTATGGTTCGGCGCGGTTCGTATCGTATTCCATAACCTCCTAACTCCACTGCCCATTTCATTAATCTTCCAGACAGCTCAGGCTTTGACAAGATATTCCTTATGGGAAAGTTTGACACCACTGTCACTTCATGCGCCTCGAAGTACAGACGGAGTTTCCGTGTTGCCATCACGAGTGCGAGAACCAACTTTTCTAGTGCAGGGTACCGATTTTCTGCATCCAACAGCGTTCTGCTAACGTAATACACCGGGTATTGCGACTCCTCTTGCTCTCTTATTAATACCGCGCTCAACGCCCTTTCAGATACTGCCAAGTAGAGTTGTAGTGTTTCTCCCTCTAGTGGCTTGGACATGACGGGGGCGCTGGTTAGATATCTCTTTAGTTGTGCTAGGGCTTCATCACATTCTTCAGTCCACTCGTATCGTTTTGCCTTTTTCATGAGTTCAAAGAAGCGAGTAGTCCGATCCGAGTATCGCGCTACGAATCGACTCAATGCAGCCAGCTTTCTTATCATTCTTTGTAGTTCCTTAAGCGAATTCGGTGGTCTCAACTCTTGAATGGCCTTTATTTGTACTGGGTCTGCCTCAATCCCCTGTCTGCTTACTACATAGCCTAGGAATTTTCCAGATGTCACCCCGAATTGACATTTTGTCGGATTCAACTTCATGTTGAAATTTTCTAAAATGTCGAACGTTTCAGCCAAGTGTTTCAGATGCTCATCCATGTTCGACGACTTCACAATCATATCGTCGACATACACTTCCATGGATTTTCTGATTAGTGGTTCGAACATTCGATTCATCAATCGCTGGTAAGTTGATCCGGCATTCTTCAGGCCGAACGGCATGACTCAGTAGCAGTATATTCCCTGACTCGTCATGAAGGCCGTCTTCTCTTCATCGGGTGGAAACATTCAAATTTGATTGTATCCAGAGAACGCGTCCATGAAGGACATCACTGCATAACCTGCGGTCGAGTCGACCAATCTATCAATATGCGGGAGAGGAAAAGGATCTTTCGGGCAGGCTCTGTTCAGATCTGTGTAGTCCACACATACTCTGTTCTTTCCGTTCTTCTTTTTTACTACTACGACATTCGCTAGCCACTCTGGGTATTTTACTTCTCTAATAAACCCCACCTTTAGTAAGTTCGACACTTCGTCTGCGATTGCTATATTCTTTTTAGCTGCGAACCTCCTCCTCCTTTGGTGAACTGGTTTTGCCTGTGGGTCGACCTGCAATTTGTGAGATATTACTTGTGGGTCGATCCCTGGCATTTCATCATGGCTGAATGCGAAGGCACTCCTTTGGCTTCGCAAGAATGCAAGCAGTGCATCATTTTGTTCAATCGGGAGGCCCCCCCTATGAACGTAGTTTTTGACTCATCTTCTTCTAAGTTCACCTCCTTCATATTTTCATGTGCATTTACCATTCCGATGGTTCGAAGCGTCACTGCGTAGCAATCCCTCGCAGTATGCTGTTCTCCTTTTATCGATCAAATTCCCCATGGTGTTGGGAACTTGATAACTTGGTGGAACGATGATGGGACGGCCTGTAGTTCGTGCATCCAAGGCCGACCCATGATTGCGTTATAACATGATTCTGCATCGACGACCTGGAACCGTACGGAGAGGTTTATCCCTTCTGAGTAAACGGGCAGGAATAGTTCTCCCAATGGTATCAGTTGTTCGCCGCTGAAGCCAATGAGCTGACTCGAGCTTGGTTTCAGATTCCTCTCCGGTATGCCCATCCCTTTGAAAGCCTTCAGAAAGATTAAATTTGAGGATGCTCCGCTGTCTACCAAAATCCTCTTCATTCTACAGTTTGCGATTAACAGTTCTATCACCAGTGCGTCATCGTGTGGATGTTTGACTCCTTCCGAGTCAGAGGGCCCAAATGTTATTTCTTCAGTGGATAACCAGGACGGCCTTATCGTATTCACGCTCCTTGCCTCCCTTCGATAGCATTTATACGCATTTCGTGAAGTTCCTGCTATAGGCGGACCACCAGATATCATATGAATCGTTTTTTCCACCAACGGTTCATTGGGTAGTGGTATTTGATTTGCACCGGTGGCTGCTTCCCTTCTCTCCTGGGCTGGTCTTCCTCGACTTCTTCTCCAGGTATTGCTTCTCTGTTCCCCTTTCAAGTGTTGTAAATACCCCTGGTCGAGGAGTCTCTGTATTTCCTTCAAGAAATCTCTACATTCAATTGTCTTGTGCCCGTAACTTTGATGAAAAGCACAGTAGTTTTCAGGGGTTTTTTGTCCAATATTTGCTAATGTCCTCGTAGGCCACCTAACTTGTCCCCTTAGGGCCATCATTTCTTGAATTACCACCATCGGGTTTGCATTCATGTTAAACGGCTTCACAGCGTTCCCGGTAAGGTTTTGTGCATTTGTAACTTTGCGGTCGCTTCGATTCGAATAGGGAGCATACCTATTCGCCTTTCCTGATGTTGCCTCGGGTCGGGGTACTAATCGTCCCTTATCTCTCCTCTCAAAGTTCTCTTCCTCTATTTCTCTTCGGATTTGAACTTCTGCTCTGGTCATCATCTCGGAGTATGTTGCACACGGGTACTTTACTAGTTTCCAGAATAGACTCGACCCTCGGGTCAATCCCTTCTTGAACGCTGACATTGCTGTTTCTTCCATGCAATTAGGAATCGCCACTTTCGTCTCATTAAATCTTTTGATGTAGGACTGAAGTGACTCTCCATCCTTTTGCACCACTTGATAAAGGTCATCGGATCGTTTCGGTATCCTTCTGCTTCTTGAAAACTGTGAACAAAATTGCTTATGCAGTTCGGCGAATGATCCTATGCTTCCAACTCTCAGGTGCATAAACCACTGCATTGCAGCTCCTTCGAGGCATGCACCAAAACTTCTGCACATGCATGCCTCTCGAACCGCTTCCGGTATTGTTGTGGTTTGCATCTTGAATTTATACAGGGTTATAAACTCGTTTGGATTTGTCGTCCCGTCGTACGCCTTTATGGTTGGGATTGCAAACCTCTCAGGGATCACTGCCTCTGCCAGTCGACTCACGAATGGGGAGTCATTGTAGTTTCGCGTCACATTATTCGTAACTGCCGTTAACAATCCCGGTACAGCAGACAGCGCCTTCGTCAACTCCTCCACCTTAGCCTCGAGGCCCTTCACCCTGTCCTCTGATTTCTTTTCTCTCGGATTCCTTCCCCCCGAATAACGTACACTCCCAGAATGAGTTTTATAGTGCTCGTCACTTGCACTTTCAGACTCGAATCGTTCTTGAAACACAGCAAGCTGTTCTCTCAGTTTTTCAGCATCCAAGGTTGCTCTTCGATTCTCCTCCCTCAACTCCTCCATTTCCTCCTGCATTCGTTGCAAATGCTCTTCAAAAACTCTTTGGTTCATTCCCGAATTATTTTCACTTGCGTTGGTTCTTCTAGATCCTGATTCTTCCATCTCTGATTCCTTCTTTCAATTTCCCACAGACGGCGCCAATTGTTGATTCTAAGATTTGATGTAATTGAAAGAGTACTGAGAGATCAAATGGTATCTAAAAGAACTGATATTTTTTATTATTCTCAGCCTGTATGAGTCCAACCCTTTACTCGTTGTACTTTCATATATTTATACTAGCTATCTATTACAAGAAAGTAGCATTTAAAGGACTAATTTGTGGATCTGCATTTAATATGAGATCTTCATGATTTGCCTCCATCCTTCAATCCCTTAATCCTCGTTCCTTTCCTCTTTTAGGTGCATTGACTTTCTGGAGTGTGGGTCGTCTTGCTTCCTTATTCGCTTCGAGCAAGGTTCGAGTCCCTCTTATCAATACGCATCTGTTAGTCGATTTTAAGTGTGGGTCGATTGGCTGAGTTGAAGTCTAGGATCAGGACTCCATCGAGTCGTGGTATAACATTATTCATAGATTGAAGTAGATGTAACTTTGTTTTTTTAACTTTTGGTAGCTAGCTAGAATGTGCACAGCAGAGGAGAGGATCCAAATCCGATGAAAGAAAGGCAAGATGTTAGAAAAAGTATTAAACAAGATTGCTTGTGATAATCCATGTAATAACTCGGGTATTATGGATCTGAAAGGGTCAGTTGGAAGTTGTTGTTTCTCTGGTGGCTAATAAATCTTATATATATGTCCCGTGGTGATATGATTCAATAACAATATGGAAGATTAGGAGAATCAGCCATCCGCAGTATTAATTAATATTGTAATTTGTAACTTGGGGGGCAGAGTTAACTTAATTTACCACTACTATTAGAGAAGAAATGATGTAATAATAATGGTCAAGGTTGTTTCAATTGTGGTTTGATGACAAATTGCAGAGAAATTAGTTTCGAATGTATGTATGTATGTGTGGTGGTTGTAATGAATTTGAAAGCATAGACTATGTTTATTAGCAACCAATCCAATCTTTATAATATTTTATAATTTCTCTCACTTCCACATTATCAATTATTACTCCAATCCAACCTCTCCATTTTTCTAAAAATTTTTCATGACCACTCAACTACCCAACCACACTATATATATATATATATATATATATATATATATATATAATTCTTTTATTTAATTTTATAAAATAAAAATACAATTTGCAATTAAATTTAAAATTTATAGAAATTGTAAAGCGATGAATATAATAAATTTAGTATCAAATTTAATACATTTAGCATAATTTAGTACCTTTTAAGAAATCTTGCCCATTTTTAATTATATAAATATAAAATTAAGTTTTTTTTAGCTACATTAATCTAATTACAAAACTCTATTCAAGTAATAAATTTATCCTATTTGAGTGTATATATATTAATTTAAAAAGAAAAAATATATATCAAAATTAGTCTATATTTGTAGAGAATAAAAAATTATGTATTTCAATATACTTTTTATATATTTTTATGTTATTATATAAAAGATACTCCCTCTGTCCCGCCAGATTAGTTCATATTTCCATTTTCGCCTGTCCCACCAGATTAGTCCACTTTCCTAAAATGGAAAAAAATCTCCTCACATCAATAAAATATTAATTCCACTACATTCACAAACATTGGTTTCTGTGCCGAAATCAAATTGGACTAATCTAATGGGACGGAGGGAGGGAGTATATTAGTTTTATTGTTATATTTCTACAAAATTATTAAACCTATAGAAAATTGACAAATGTCATAAGCTTATTAATTAATGAAGGAAAAACTGTAAAAGTTGAAGGTGGGACCCACAACATTTTGTGATTGGGGAAGGTTGCTGGTACACCTTTGAGAAAAATTTCTTTTAATTTTTTATTTGTAAAAGTTGATGATGTTGCAGAAATCACGAGTTTTTGTTTTGTGGTTTTGATATTTATGGTCTTAGCTGCATATATATGGAGCATTGGGTACGAAGGGGTGCGTGGTCTGTTCTTGTGTTGTTTCATTATGGTCATAATATTTTGGACAGGTTGCAGCAGCTGTGGAAAATATGTAAACCCGAATTTGGACACTGCATTTATGATTGTACATTCGAGTTAATTTCCAAAAACCTACTCTTAAAACTCATGCACGTACATATTCAAATCCTCTTCTCTCCCTAAAATCTCAATATTCACATATTAAATTATATTTAAATCATGGCTATATAATTCAGTACAAAGAAAACTCTTGGATATATAAATTAAATATCGTGTTCATACACTACACCACTCTTGTGTGTATTAAATATTAATATACACTGTGCAAGTTGCAGTCAAAATCATCATTTAATATTTAGAGAGAGAGAGAGGCACCATACAGACCAATTCCGACCACAAAAAAGGAAGCAGATAGGTGGCTTTGGGTGGAACATTCATTCTTATCTTATGGCGTTGCAAACAAATCATCAAATATATTCTAAAGAATTTTTGTTAGTAAAATATACTCTAAAATTTAATTCTGTTATGTAAAAATACTCTTCATTACTTAAAAAGTTAAAACACGCTGAGTCAACTGTTAATTGACGCACGGCAACAACCGTGAAATCCACTGTATCACTCAAAGAAATAAAAAAATTAAAAAAATATTTATCAAACAATGAAAACAAAAAATAAAAGCGTCAAACTCCAAATCCCCAAAGACGTTGATAAGAACTTAACACCAAAATTAAAAGAACAAGATTCTAAAAAGGAAAAAATACGTCAACTTTATCTTCCCAAATCGTATCTTTTCCATCAAAATAAATTCTTAAATTACTCCTTCATCTCAAAATAAAACCTTAAATTACATCTTCTTCATGCAATTCTGGAGCTTTTAAAGAAGAGTTAAAACCTTAAATAGCCTATTTAGTTATAAAAAAATATTCAAATGTTTTTTTTATTTCGTTAATTTTTAATGTTGCAAATGAAACTATTCAAATCGTAAAAAAATAGAAAGTATTACACAATGATTGTATATACCACAAATATATTTTATTTTACTTAATTTTTTATTGGATTAAATCTTTGCCCATTCGAATAACATCGATTAAATATTATGCAAAAATAAATTAATAATTTATTCAAAATTAATTCGCATACTCACTCTAAAATATTAATAATATCTATTGAATCATGAATTGCAAATGTTAATTC
Source organism: Plectranthus barbatus (assembly GCA_026898455.1). Taxonomy (NCBI): domain Eukaryota; kingdom Viridiplantae; phylum Streptophyta; class Magnoliopsida; order Lamiales; family Lamiaceae; genus Plectranthus; species Plectranthus barbatus. The sequence goes on along the minus strand of JAPKLW010000590.1, from coordinate 61,793 downwards.
TTTTATTATTTCGTTTAATAATTTATAAATGTAAAATTAAAAAAAAAATTGAATTGCATGAGTTTGGAAAATATATTTTTAATTGATAATTTGAGTAATCAAATATAAATAATTGCAAAACTGATTAGAAATTTTTTAAATCTTGCAAATATTAGTTCAAAATTAGGGGTATTTTGGGAAGTTCCTACAATTTTAGTCAATTCTTGAATGTATATATAATACTGACTATTTAAAGTTTTTATATAGTGAAATTGGCTATTTAGATATATTTCCTCTTTAAAGAACTTGATATTTTACTATTTGAGGCGCACCAATTTTTATTTAGCAGATGAAAAAGATTTGATTAAGGGTTTCAATTTGAGGAAGAAGATGCGATTGGGAAGAAGCTGTTGACATTTTTTTTTTTGTTTTGCTTCCATAATCTGTTCTGATTCACGATTTTGGAGATTTGGGGATGTTTGAAGCTGTTTATTTTTTTTTTGTTGTTTGACAAATTTTTTTAAATTTCTTTGAATGACACATTAGATGCCACGTGGCAATTAACAATTGACTCATCATATTTTAACTAACAGAATTAAATCTTAAGATATATTTTACTAACAAAAATTTTTTAGAGTATATTTTAGAATTTATTAAAAATTTTGGGTATTTTCATAGTTTTCCTTAATTAAAATACAAATAATTCATGGGCCCTGCCCTGCATCATAATCATTTCATTTCCATTATTTTTATAGAAAAAACTCTTCAGTGAGGGGGTTTTAGCCGTGGTGCGCTAAATATTGGTATACATTAGTAATTTGAATATTTCAGTACCTTTTTTATGTTAATTAGTTGGTTTTCTTATTTAATCATCTTTTTCATTACTTGGCCAATTTATTTATTTAGCTAATTAGAGTTTAAGTGCTATGCACAGAATTTTTTTAAATTAGAGTTTTCGTATGTTTTTCTTATTTAGTTATCTTTTTCATTAATTAGCCAATTTTTTATTTATTTAGCTATTAGAGTTTAAGTGCTATGCATAATTTTCTTTAAAATTAGAATTTTCGTATTTAGAAGAGTTATTAGAATAGAGAGAGAGGGCATTGAGAGATTATTATTTGTGTGGGACAACTGCAGTTGTATGGACCTGAGTGAGAGTTTTTCTCTTAGTGAAAATTATCTCCAATAAAAAAAAAATTAAATACATTATAAAAATATCCAAAACATTAAATATACTCAAAAAATATTTAATTTTTACCATTATAAGTTATATCCTACATAAGGAGGGATCATGTAAAAAAAATTCCATGTGAGAAAAAAGAATGAATTATGTCCATCAGATCTAAAAAAATCAATGGTTGATATTGAATTAAGCAACAACTAAAATGCAATCAAGCAACAAAATAATCAAGCAACAACTAAATCACAATCAAGCAACGACCTGAATACAATCAAGCAATGCCGTGAATGCAATTAAGCATCTTTCTCACTTTCTCACGTTAAGAATTTTCTCACTGGATCCGCTCTCTATCCTACATTTATTTAATATAAAGAAGTAAACAAACCTAAATTTACAAAAATAGGATTTCAGTTTAAAATATGAGCTCAACTTTTTAAAATAATAAATACAATAATTTTTAAAAAATAAATTGGTCAGCATAAGATAATTTTTTAAAAAAGTGCAAAAATATTATTTGATTAGTACTCCTTCCATTATGTGCCAATTGTCCCTTTTCTTTTTCGCACGAAAATTAAAGATTGTGAATGTAAAATAAATTAGTGAAATTAATATTTTATTATTATATATAAAAAAATTATTTTTTAAAAAAATGGACAATTTAAATGAAACGTCTAAATTTGATAAGAGAGTTGATTGTGCTGGAACGAAGAAGTACTTTATATCAGCCAGGGCTGGGTTACTATGAAGTTATTTCCCATATTCAGAGGGTTCCTTTGCAATTTCATGAAAATAAAGGGACCAAAGCTCCACCTACCAATCAACAACATTGGAAAACATTAAAGGTAGGATGCCTCAACACCAACACTAACCATCCACTCAAAAAAAAGAGAGAGAGAGAGAGAGAAAAATCTTAGAAAATGGAAGATGCCATCGTCCTTTACTCAACGGCGGAGCACCTCAATTCCCTCTCACAGCTCGCTCTCTTCATCGCCAAACGCCGCCCCTCCGTCTCCGTCGAGCTTTTCAGCACCGCCGCCACGCCGCCATCTATCCCAATATCCGTCACCTACCACCGCCTCCCCACTCCCGATCTCCCGCCCAACTCAAACTACAATCACGTCGAGCTCTTCTTCGAAATCCCGCGCAACAACAACCCTAACTTTCGGCAAGCACTTTCAGAGATTTCCAGGAAATCTAACATCAGAGCCGTAATCCTCGACTTCTTCTGCAATTATGCATTCGATGTTGCTACCGACCTCAGCATTCCCACTTACTTCTACAATTCCACCGGCGGGTTCGCCAACTGCGTTCTGCTTCACTGGCCGACTGTTCATGCCAACACAGGTGGCGAGTTCGACGAGTTCGTTGAGATCCCCGGCTGCCCGTTGATTCCGTCGGTGGAACTGCCGGAGGTGTTTCATTTTCCTCAGGGTCGAAGCTACAAACACTTCCTAGAAACTGCGGCTAATTTTGAGAAATCGGCCGGAATCCTCGTCAACACTTGCACGGTGCTCGAGCAGAGAGGGCTCGAAGCAATGAACAACGGATTGAGCATTCCGAATGGGCGGATTCTGCCGGTTTACCCGGTCGGACCGTTGATTGATGTACAGAGTGGTAAAAAAAGCAACAACTCCGCTGCACAGCATGAATGTCTGCGGTGGCTGGATTCGCAGCCGAGTAAGAGCGTAGTTTACCTATGTTTCGGGAGGAGGGGCGCCTTCCCCGCCGAACAGCTCAGGGAAATGGCGGTTGGGTTGGAGAATTCCGGCTACCGGTTTCTTTGGGCGGTCCGGAGTGCAGCAGAGGGTGTGGAACTGGAGGCTCAGCTGCCGGAGGGTTTCCTGCAGAGGACTAAGGACAGAGGGCTTGTTTGGGAGTCATGGGCGCCGCAGACGGAGGTGCTGAGTCACGGCTCGGTGGGTGGGTTTGTGACGCACTGCGGTTCGAGCTCGATGCTGGAAGCGATTTCGCTCGGTGTGCCGATGATTGCTTGGCCGCTGTATGCGGAGCAGAGGATGAAAGGGGTTTTCATAGTGGAAGAAATGAAGCTGGCGCTGCCGGTGGAGAAGACGGCGAAGGGGTTCGTGACAGCGGCGGCGTTGGAGAAGAGCGTGCGGGAGCTGATGGAGACGAGGAAGGGACATGACATCAGGCGGCGGGTGGCGGAAATGAAATTGTCCTTGGCGGCGGCAGTGAGGGAGGGTGGTTCGTCGGTGGTGGCTCTTGATAAGTTTCTGGCGACAGTAATTGGGGTCTAGAGTTGGCTATACTAGGGCTTGGTTCATTTTCTGCATGTTGCTTGCATTGATTATCTGAGCGTATGTGTAGGTGATTATGTGCGATGGGTTCACAATCGTGCATGTGTTTTCAAGGGTTTGTTCTATTGTAAGGTTTCGCATATTTCATTTGGGTTTGTACGTGTCTCTGATTTTGCTTTGCTTTCATGGATTTAATTTGTGTGTTGTTTTTGATTATTTATCTTGTGTTTGCTTTTCATGGATTATACAATATAGATAGATGTTTACATGTTGCATTTCAATATGGAAAAAAAAAAAAATCATATAGTTTTTTAATAAAAAACATGCAGTTTTAAAAAACAAATAAAAATGGAGTCACCCTTTCACACGACCCGAAATTCGTGGGTCAGATGAAAAGCTATTTCGCGCGGGTGTCAAGTTGGGGTCTTTGGGTTTGATCTGACCCGAACCGTTTGCACACCCCTACTATATGAGTTTATAAAATATAGTGACATGATAAATTTATTTTCTTTCCATGTATTTGTCTGCACTTAAAAAAAAAAAAAAACTGATGTATTTAATTCCAAATTTCTTATTAAGATTTATATATACAAATTTCTTATTTTTATTGATAAATTTATATAAAAACTTATTATTTCTATTTATTTTGATTTGGTTAAATTTCTTTTTTTTTTTTTTTTTACCCAAATAATCATGGAAGGTATAATACAATCGTATAAAAATAGTTGAATATGTAATATAACATTTATCCCTAACTAAAACAATTATATATCTTCGGTCTATACTTCAAAATTATGAACATATAAAAAGTTAACATCTCTCCCATTTCTTGATGGATTGAATATATTTCTATTAGTTTGATCATTTGTCTAGATTATGACTACAAAAGTACAAATGAACACAACTAATTATTTAATTCAATTAATTATTATATAATACTTTGTAAATTAAAGTATCAAACAATGTCCATAAATAAATAATATATTAAGTTGTAGTTAATTAAATAATGTATTAAATAACTTAAATTAATCACAAGTAAAGGAAAGTTTTTGTACCATTTTGAAACTACCAAAATTTATGGACTCGGTCTCTAAAGACTCAAGTGATGAGTGAAATCTACCTATCTCGTTGCCATATTTCATCACCACCAATTTATTTCAACGGATCTAAAATGGTAAGATATAGATTTGGTTTAGAACTATTTCATATTTATTTTATTACAAATAAAATTAAAAATGCATAGATCCAATTATCTTAAATTGAGTTATTTTCTTTTTGATAAATGATTACGTCCATCATGTAAACAATTTGGTGAAATATGTTGTTTAAGAGGATCGATGCATGCCTATTACAGTTAGATCTACCAAGATTAAAGCCATCAAAAAGTCAGAGAAATTAAAAGGTGAGCATGAAATGAATGAATGACCTATTTTACAGTTAGATCTACCAAGATTAAAGCCATCAAAAAGTCAGAGAAATTAAAAGGTGAGCATGAAATGAATGAATGACCTATTTTACAGTTAGATCTACCAAGATTAAAGCCATCAATAATTCAGAGAAATTAAAAGGTGAGCATGAAATGAATAGCCAATAGTGGTGACTACTCTATTTTCCCCAGCCTCCGCTGCTGGCATCTCAACGCCAATCTAGCATAGCTGATTTAAGTGAAATCCAATTTCGCAAGAATTTTTAAGGTATAATGTTATACTAATATTTTTTTTATTTTATCTTTTCATATTTATAATTTAATTGAAATGATATTTCAATTATTTATTGTGTTTACTTAATGGTTTCATTATTATCTTCATTGTGATTAATCATGATTATACACTGAAATTCCATCATATAAAATAATAGGAGTATTATTATTTAAATTGTAATATAAAATTATATTAGCGTTTATTTATGTAAAAACAAATAGAAATTATGTCCACTATTTTACACCTGCTAAATATAATAGCTAAAAAAAATATTCAACACAAAAAACCTGTTTCATCATGTTCCTGTGATTTTCTCAATATCTGCCGTTAAATTTTTATTTTTTTTCAGATTTTAGAATTACCGCTAATAAAATATCAAGTATCATTTTAATATAAGTAAACTCGAATGTCTCTATTTTAATAATTAAATTAAAAAAATAAGAACACTCTTATAGAATAGAAAATTACCTGAAAATGGTCGTTAGTAAACTTGTTCTTTAGGATTTCTAGAAAGACTTTATTATAATTTCATTTTATTTATAAAATGATTTTAGATAGAAATTAGTTGAAATATAATATTAATAATAAATCAAAATATTACGTTAGAATAACAAAATTTAGAGTGTATTATTACCATTTTCATCCACCTAAAACTTAATCAAATCATTATATATAGAATATTTTCACTTGATAATTAATGAAGTAATAAGTTCATTTAATAAATAATTAATGAAACTAAATCTTTCCATATTTAAGATCCAATTTTATTTTAATATATACTAGTATTGCTCCCACGCGATGCGTCGATGCAAGAGAATTTTAATTAATTATATTGAACTAATATTCATTTGTTTTGTTTAAACAAAATAATATTAATTTTTAAAATATATTAGCTATAGATTTTTATGATGATATATGTTGGGGCTACGGCCTAAGCGGACCTACCGGGATCCACTTAAGATGGCTAGTACCCGACTCCAGGCCCTCGAAGAAGCTCAAGGCACGCAGCTGAGAGCACCTGCTCCGGAGGAGATGCGAAGGAGCAGCTTGTAGATCCACCTCAAGTAGGTACAGGACGTAGCTGGGGCAAGTAGGTAGCGAAGAAGAATTTAGCACCTCGAAACCTCCCTGAGGAGGTCGTCGCGCGCACCTGCTTAAGAGAGGTCGCCCAGGAAGGTGCACGACCAAGTTCTCCAGTGCGTCAGCTCGCAGATAAGCCTCAGCAGTTGCTAAAAGAGTGCGAGCAGTTTGTTGTGTGTGTAACACACTAGTGCAAGTGCACACTATCACAAGTAATAATAAAACAGAGTACCCTCCGAGTATCGATCCACAGAAAATGAGTAAGGTGCACAAACACTCAACTTGATTTAATTGATGAAACAAATAAGTTGGTTGGTTTAATTAATCTAGGCATGATTTTTAATGGAAAATAACAACAATCATATAATTAGGGGAGATATGATACGAACGAACTTAGCAAATTCTTTAATCAATGAGAGGAACGACCTAGGCTATGGAATGAGCTTGCTTCAGACAGACATGCTACAGCATTGCAACAACACAAAATAAAATTGATGTCAAACCATTGTTTTCAACTAGATTTCCCAAAATAAGTGAGATAGTTTTTCCTAATTTAATTTAGCATATTCCTATGCCCAAATTCAAATTAGGTCCAGCACTATTTACAACTCTCTTAGGTATTTAAGCAAACACAACATCCACATATTCCTATGCATATATTGTGTAGTGTTCAAGGCTTCTACTCTTAATCCTAATTTTTCCAAACCAAGATTAAGCATGAATCACAACTACAAGTTCCCATAAGAGCTGAAATTAAGGAAATTAAACCTTCGAACACTCAAAATTCCATGCCATCAACAATGTTCACATGTTGATTAAGCACAAACAAGCATCATCCATAGCCCAAGCCAAGTGGGTTTAGCTTATATTTACAATTGATTGAGCTGAAAACATTTCTTGAAACTTAGAATTCATAACTAAAAACTGAAATCAAGATAAAGAGGACAAGGATAAGTTTACCCCTTCGATCGATCAACAAGAGGAATGATTCCTCGACTTCCAGCTGATTTCTCTCGGTGGCAAGCAGCAGCTCGATCCTCTCTTCTTCTCCTTCAAGATTTCTCCCCAGCTGGTTTCTTATCTCTCTCTACGAAGTGTGTTCCCCAAAATGAATGAATCCCCTTTTTTTCTTTCAACTTCAACTTTTATACCTCTCCCCAATTTTTAGGTTTCCTCTTTTAGCTAAATTCCCAAACTGTCCTTGGAGAAAGTGAATGAAATTCAGCTCTTTTCGCACTTCCCAGATCAGTTAAATGAATTTTTCCACGTCATCCTGTTGCTTTGACTTAAGTTGACTAGGAACTTGCCCAGCTCACAATGTTATAGCATCATTTGCCTAGCTCCAACACAAGCTTCAGAAACAGAGTAATTTTCCTGCACAGAATTTTCACTCCAAATCCTCCAAAAATCACATTATTTAGTCTAAAATACGAAATAAGCATAAAAAGACATTAACCTCTAAATACTAGACCAAAACAACATTTATTTGACTAAACATAAACGAAATGCTCTCCAAAATGAACCAAAATCAAGAGAATATAACTCTTTTACAAGAGTTATCACCCCCAAACTTAGCTCCTTGATCGTCCTCGAGCAACAAAAAGAGACAAACTGACTCAAAAGACGAACAAGTTGGAATTCCGGTCATGCTAGCTCATGCTCTTGCAACTCTCAATACAGTTTGAAAAAGACTTGAGATTCAATCATCAAAATAGCCTCAAATCATCTCAAGACTCTTCATACTAGTTTAACATCTTATTTCTATCATGCTTCAGCATCTGAATCTCAAAATAGCACAACACATCATTAAAATTGCCAAGTCAAATTGATCGAAATCAGCTCCACAACTCAAGTAATGCTCATGATCATCATGCTTACTTATTTTTACTTCAAATAACTTATAGCTACCTCTCCACTAATGGAAATTACACCAGAAAGGATAAAAGGACTTTATTGCCTTGTAATATGGGCTAAGGTTAAGGTGGGGAAATATTTGGATTAAGTGACTAGGTCGAGAGCACTAGTAAGTTCTACCACTTATTTAAGAGGACTCAAACAATTGAAACTACAACCCCAAGTGAGAAGAAAAATGCCCCTATTATTTCACAAAATGAAATAACAAAATCAAAAGGAAAAACAAAAATTGCACCCTTTATTTCACTCTTTTTTTTCGATTCGAGTTTTCTCATATATATTTTTTTCGATTCTTTTTTCTCTTTTTTTACGCACACCAAAACAAAAATGAAATGAGATACACGACTCGAAAATAAAGCAAACCCAAAAAAGGAGCACACCCCCCAAACTTAAGGACAAACATTGTCCTCAATGTCGCAAGGCCGAACTCACTAAGGTGCTCACGATGAGGGTCAATATAATAAAATATAAGATAAGAAGGCTTAAAAATATAAGAAAAGAAGGAATTCAAAGCTAAGGCTCAAATACGGTTTAAGGGTTAATAAAATTTGAAAGAAATCATTCAGGCTCAAAATAAAGCAACGATGGCCTAAATCATATCCCAAACGGTGTAAAATCTAATTTCGCCTCAAGGTAACTTCAAGCAACTCAAAGGTAAGCACTCACACTTACAAAACATCATCATGAAGATAATAAAGATTAATCAACCTAGCAAAGGAATGAAGTTTTCAAAAACAAATTTTCAATCGATACGAGAGCAGATGGAAAACACATCAAGAAATAAAATTTTAAACCTAAGGAACAATCGAAAGATGAAAATTAACTAATCAATAATGAAACCCGCAAGCGACGTTATAGCACAAAGAAATCATCATCGAGCCAAGAGTAAAGCAAGCAAAGATCGAAAAACCAACACACAACACGAAAGGAAAGAAAACAAGGTACAAAAATATTCATCCCAAAATACCCGAAATAAACACCACAAAATATCACCAACATCACCAAAGTAGTCAGAAAAGTATTAAGTACAGACCCATCAATAATTTAAAGTGTAACTCAGTCAAAAGGGAACTAGTTTTTAAGAGAGATAGAGTGGAGGGATAAACCACAAAGAGCTACTGCTCGGCAGGTGGAAACCCCACTTTCACATTTTTCAGAAACTTGACTAGGCGGTCGTCCATGAGCTTGATCAACCTCATGTTCTTGTAGAACTCAGCCTGGATGGCAACTTCCTCACGATGCAAGCGGAGTTCAGTGAGCACCGGGTCAGCATCTTCCACAGGTGCGGTCGATGAAGAACATGTCAGAACAGCAGCAGGTTTACGGTTGGCTTTCAGAGACTGAGACGGTGCCGGAGAATCATGACTGGTGTGCCGATGCTGCAGGCGGATGATGTTGAGGTCAGTAGCTCCGAGATCCTTCGCTTTAGAGTTCATCATGGGCACTCCGGCATGCCGGCAGACCTGCGTAATCAAATAAGGGAAAAATAGAGGACCTTGGGCCTCCCGGTGACCACACCCAATAATAAAAGAAAGAATTAACGAAGCCACATTCACTAGTTCAGATTTCAACAAAGCTACAACAACGATAACCCAATCCTTCATGGCCAAAGTGTCGTGTGTCGTAGGCAAGATTCGGCTTTTCACAAAATGCATCCAAATATGGGCATCACCAATCAGAGTTTTACTCAGTGTTGTAAAATACGGCCTAGGCAGCCGCCTAGACGGTGCCTATACGCTAGGCGGCCCCCGGGCATCTCGAATACCCCCTGTACGCCTCTCCTATACATTTTGAAAACTGTACGGAAACTGTACGGCGCCTAGACGGTCTATTCGGCCATTCTATACGGGCTGGACAACGTCTATACGAAATTTAGACGGTATTGCTTGGTTTTAAAAAAAAAATGAAAAAACTAATTTATAACTTAAAGTTGTCATTTTAAAAGAAAAAAGTTAAAAACAAAATTGAAAATTAGAATTTTTATTTTAATTTTTTGAATCCCTAATTCCTCTTTTGTTATTGTACCCTACTACCCAGCGGCTGCTCTCCCTTTCGTCCTGCTGCTCTCAATGACTCAACCATGGCAGACGACAGCTCTCTTCCCGGTGCCCTCTGTTAATGGCGTGCTGCTCGGCCATTCCGCTGCTGTCTTCCCGACGCTGATCTCTTCCCAGGCAGCAGCTCTCTTCAATCTTCCCGGTGTTGCTCTCTTCCCAGGCGGCAGCTCTCTTCAGTCTTACCGATGATGCTCTCTTCAGTCTTCCCGGCCGTTCCCGCTGCTGTCACGGCTTGCTGCCTACTGCTCGCCTTTGTCTACCATCTCCCTTCAACGATTTGTAAGTTCCCACTTCCCTCTTTGTCGCCTCTATCTGCTCGACTGCTTGCTACTTACATAAGAAGAGATTGAAGGATTTAAGAGTTCTTACACATTTCAGCAATCCATTTTCATATCCATTGCACGCAGCTCCACATTGTTGAGATTAGGAACGATGGAAACAATTTAAGAGCTCTAAAATGTTGTTATTCACAGTTTGTAAATAATCTAAGAAGCTAATATAATTGCCTCTGATCACTGCCGGTCTTTTACTTTTTGTATGATTAGAAATTACAGACATATAATCTTTAAATGCCAATCATGTGGTGTACTAAACATATAATCTTGAAAACATAGATTGATAATAATTTCTTGGTTCTGATGGTGGGAAACATTGCCTGAATATGGATGAAGAACATGAATTCTTTAGACCATCTCTTTTAAGTTATTCAGGAGCTGCTTGTCTTAACTCTGTGGCAGCAGTAATGTTGTTGTCTTGTTAGGTAGTTCTATGTTCTTGGTACATCCTTCTCAATGTTTTATCTACAATTTTGGTATTGTTTCTCTTATTGTTTCTTTAGTTAAAACTTCAAAATGGCAAGTGCGAGTGGAGCCTCTGATAGTGTGTCTCAAGCTTCTAATTCTCAATCGGTTCTTAAAAGAAACTCAAAAGATGTTGGATGGAATTATGGAATTTTGGTTGATGGAAGAAATTTGGATAAAGTTAAATGCATTAAGTGTGGGAAGAATATAAGTGGAGGAGTTTATAGAATTAAAGAGCACATTGCGAACATAACTGAAAATGTTGCTCCATGCACAAAAGCTTCAAAAGAAGATCAAATTATTTGCAGAAATGCAATTAATGAAGCAAAGCTTAAGAGAAGAATGAAGCAAGATGAAGCGCAAGAGTTGAGATCACAAGTGAATATTCGCAATAATTTTCAAGAAGAAGATAATATTGCCGATGAATTTCAAGAATCTCTAGGATCCATGAAATCAGCACGTGCTCTTGGCCCTATGGATAAGTTTGCAAATGTTATAAATCCTAAGTCATCATTGGGTTCTGGAAAGAGCAAGATGCGTGATGAAAATATCAACAATGCAATTTTCAAGCAGAGAACCGAGTCTGTGAAAGAATACGTTTGTAGATGGGTTTATGAAGCTGGCATTTCATTTAACTCGATAGAGTTAGATAGCTTCAAGTTGATGATGGAGGCGGTTGGTCAATTTGGACCGGGATTTGTGCCTCCAACCAGATATGAGATGAATGTATCGTTCTTGAAGAAAGAGGTTGATATAACTACAGAATTATTAAAGACACATGAAGAAGAGTGGAAAATAAATGGATGCTCAATTATGACTGATGCTTGGAGTGATAGAAAAAGAAGGAGCATCATGAACTTGTGTGTCAATTCGCATTTGGGCACTGTGTTCCTGTCTTCTAAGGATTTTTAAGAGATTGCACATACGAGTGAAGTCATATTTGAGTATGTTGATCAATAAATTGAGCAAGTTGGTCCAGAAAATGTCGTTCAAGTTGTCACTGACAATGCATCAAACAATATGGGTGCTGCAAAATTGCTAAAAGAAAAGAGGCCAAAGATTTTTTGGACTTCATGTGCTGCTCATACAATAGATCTTATGCTTGAAGCAATTGCCAAACAATCAAGGTTCCAGAAGACCATTAATGAAGCAAAGGAATTAACTGTTTTTCTTTATGCACACCATAAGGTTCTAGCAATGATGCGAGCACATACCAAAAAAGGGACATTGTGAGGCCAGGGGTTACACGATTTGCTTCAGCATTTTTGACTTTACAGAGCTTGAATAAGAAAAAAGCTGAATTGAAGACAATGTTTGGAAGCACTGAATGTGACACAGGCAAATTCTCAAAGAGTGTGAAAGGAACAGCTGCTTACACAACAGTAATGAGTATGGGGTTTTGGACTGGTGTGCCTTTGTGTTTGCAAATCTTCACACCTTTAGTTAAGGTGCTTAGAATTGCTGATTGTGATAGAAAACCTTCAATGGGTTTTTTGTATGGTGAGCTTCTTAATGCTAAAGAGGAAATCAAAATTGCTCTGAATAATATTCCAAGAAATTATGAGGCAATCATTCAGGTAGGTTATTGATGAAAAGATGAAAGATAGGCTTGATAGTCCTTTACATTTGATGGGTTATGGATTGAATCCATATTATCATTTCAAGGACCCTCTCCTTCATTTGGACACGAATGTTTCTCTTGCTGTGATTGATTGCTTGGATATCATGTTTCCAGGAGATGTTGATTTGCAAAATGAAATTTTTATGAATGAGCTTCCCATTTATAAGGAAAAATCATCCACCTTTGGAAAACCAACTGCAGTGAGAGCGTGCTCCTCAAATGATGCTAACTTTAATCCAGGTATTTCTCTAAATTTATTTCTTTATTTTCATTGCACTTTATCACAATTTTACCAAATTTATTAATTGCTTGATTTTATTTATAGTGGTTTGGTGGTCAACTTTTGGTGCAATAACCCCAAATTTAAAAAGGCTAGCTATGAGGATTCTTTCATTGATCACTAGTTCATCGGGTTGTGAAAGAAATTGGAGCTCATTTGAAGGGGTTAGTATTCTTACCTCTAAACTTGTTATTTATTTACTCACTTTATACTTTTAATATGAATAATTCTTAAATTTTGTCTTTTAGGTACATACAAAGAAGAGGAATAGACTTGGTACAACTCTACTCAACAATCTTGTGTTTATTCAATTTAATGCAAGATTGTTGAGTAAACAAAAGAGGGAGAAAGAGAAAAGTGATATTGATGTTTTAGCATCTGATGATTCATTTAATGCCCAAGAGTGGATAGTGAATGAGATTGATGATGAGGGTAGTGAAGGAGAAAATGAGCCTAGAGTTTTGAAGTATCGAAAATTAAGAGACTTATATGATGATGATTTTGAGTCTGATGATGATGATGTGGGCATTGAGGAGAATGAGATTGGGAGTGACTTTGATGAAGGGCATGCCTTGGTAGATGATCATGCTTGAGTAATATTAAAGATTGTTGTTGTTATGTTATTTTATTTGATATTATGTATTTTTGCTTATTTGGGGTTATTTGAACAATGAGACTTTTGATGATTTGTACTTACTTTTTATGGTATTTTGTTGATTTTCGAGGTATTTGAACTTTAAAAATAGGTTTGTTGTAATGATATTTCATTGTGCTATTTTTATATTTAAGATATATATATAAAAACAGGTTAACCGTCTAGAAACCGCCTAGAAACCGTCTAGGCTCCGTACAGACCGTCTAGGCGCTAGGCGCTACCCGATCATCCGACTAGCGCCTAGCGTATTCTACAACCTTGGCTTTACCAAGGATATGGCCGGCAGGGCCAGTAGGGATAGTCCAGGAAGTCCCAGGTTTTTCTCCACCGCAAGAGCCTCCTACAACAATTCAGTTGAATGATTTTGCAGTTGTTCAAATAATTCTGGGGAACCGCTACGACTGATATGATAAATGGAATAGACATCTTCAACATCCAACTGATCCAACACACCACGAACCAAATACTCAATGGTATCCTCCTTCTCTGGATTGAGGTTAGCATAGAACTCTCGAACGACATCAAGCACCGGGGCAGGTTGGGGCTTAATGAACTCTTCCCATCCTTGAAAGTGATCATAGATTCAATAAAGTCAGGCAACAACACAAACTCCACATCGAAACCCTTTTACAAAACGAGCAACTTCTTCATGAAAGCGGCCCAGCGGGTGTCAGAAACATATGCAGCTCTCTTAGGAATAGCGTCGAACTCAGCTTGAGACAGCACAGGGGCATCAGCGATGAGTTTTTGCCTTTTTCTTGAAACTTTCTTCTTGGCCCCCTTTTTTATGCGCTTTTTGGACGGGGCAACAGGTTCAGCGACGGGTGCAAACGGTGCTGCAGCACTAGTATTAGCAACTGGAGTGATGGGTGGTGGACTGTGAGCGGATGCAGTAGCTTTGTTTTTCCCTTTGTTAGAAACATGAGTAAGTGATGGGTGGGTTAAGGGGATGCTGGAGCATCTGGAGCAGCAGCAGCAGTAGTCACAGGTGGTGGCTCTTGGACAGGGGGCGATGATGGAATAGGATCCGCAGTAGTGGAACTTTCTGGGGCCGGGGGTGGAGTTTTTGTAGGTGCAAAAAGATCAGGTGGAACAGGGATGAAGGCTTTTGATTTCTTGGAAGTAGTGGTCTTTTTGGTTGCAGATGTGGAAGGCACTGGTGCAAGAATTTCAGTGGGTGTAGTTTGAAGCTGCACTAGAACCGATGCCCCAGAAGCTCGGGCCAATCGAGCACTGTTGGTGGAGGTTGATGATGGTGAAGTAGATGAGGGTTGGTCCTGAGCAGGCAGTGGAGATATAGCCTTGCTCGTGCTCATGGCCTTGCTCTTGCCTTTGCTTGGAGCAATAGACTTGGATTCTATGGGTATGTTTTGAGAAAGCCTAAGCAACCTTACAGATGAATTCCACATAGGAAACTCGTGCGCAATTCTAGCATATTTTGAGTACGTTAAAATTAACAACTTGCACCCAAGAGCTCCATTTCTTTCACCGAGTTAGGGTATGCTTGAGATTGATTTATGAAAATTTTAGAAACAACCGGAATGAGATCTCGAGACCCTAGAATATTTTATGATTTTTCGAATTGCTGAGTTCGGGTCGAAAATGGAGAAATTCCAAAAATTGTGGAATCAAGCCCACGAGTAGAACTCGTAATTTAGAGAATTCTGGCCAATTATCTTCCTATTTTGAGCATTCTGGCATGTTCTACATCATGTATAGAGGTCGGGGTGAGTCGATGGAGGTTGGGTTGGCCGGAATCGGTCGTGGGTGATTGTTCGTGTCGCACAAAGATGCGCGAGCTGCTGCAGTCGACTGTGCATCGATCGACTTGTCGGGCCGCTGGCATCGGTCGACATGGCTGGTGTCAACCACTGTGGCCGTCGGCGGTTGACGCAGAACGGCAACAACTTGTATTTTTGTGTATTCTTACCCATTTTTTATCTGATTCACTATATTTTTTATGCATGGATGTTTATATTGAATTTGAAGCAGGTTATATTCGATTATATGCGATTAGAACTAAATTCGAACGTCCAGAATTGATTATATTAAACCATGCAAACACAGATACAAGTTGAATCACTTATTATGCAAATGAACTCTGAATTTAATAAATAATATTATTCGACTGTTTACTTGAGTTGGTGACTGTTAGGGGAGTCCCATGCATGTTTGAGATACTAATAGAGCATGTTGGGTAGTTGGGCTTATGTTTGTCTTGCCGTTATGTCAGTCCATGTTAGAACCTGAAGTATGCGATAGCATCAGCTGGGACGCTGATTGACCACCACTAGATAATCCACCTAATTTGTTGAATTCTCCCGTGCTGTCAATTGAAGGAAACACAGGGTGACAGGAGAGCTTTCAAGCACGAATCTACTTACTTGCGCATTATCTGTAAGCTTTTGAGGTGGGGACGATTTTATGCGTATTTTCACTTGATTTTGAGTTGTGACCTCTATCTTCTGAAAAGCATGCAAATTGATTTGTTTTGAACTGAGTGTTTATGCCAAAATATTTTGATTTCATATATGTTCCTTTGGTCAACCGTAGTTGACCAGTGAGATTTGGTTTAATGAGGACAGAACCAGCATTCGTCGGGGATCCTGAGTCAAGACTCATAAACCCTGACGGCATTAATCCTCCGTTATCTAGAGTTATGATCAGACTTGATCACTCAATGGATAATTAATACCTTTGAAGAAATAAGGAGAGAACATGTCGTGTCTTAAATCGATCGGGGTCTCAATGCGGTGAATTATGAGACCAGTGCACTAATCGATGATAGTAGGTCAAGTGGTTCGCTATTCCCAGCTGTTTATCTTGGCTTGGAAGTAGGTCAACTTCCAGTCATACAACGGTAAAACAGATATTGATTTCTTTTTGAATAAATTTGTATGCATAGTATGATTAAACTGTTTTGAATAAAACATGGTCAAATATTTTCTTAGAATCTCATGGTTTATTCGTGTGTGGCATAACATTCATATTTATTCAAGTACTGTTTATTTTCGGGACATGTCTTCACGGGGTACATTTTACTCAACCCATGTGCATTACTTCTAAAATGTGCAAGTTAACAGCAGTGATGCGGATGCGGACTAGAGGGCATGACTAACTGAAAAAGAATCCTTGATCCTGAGATATGCATCTTCATATGCATATTTCCACAGCATAACACTCAGCTGCATGAAACTCTGAGCTTATTTCCTTCCCTGATTGTAATAACAAATTGAGGAACCGAACTCTTTGTTATTGTCATTTATTCGTACTCTTTTGTATGTGAGGTTGCATTCCTCGCTATTAACTATGCTTATTAAAATGTTGTTGCTGGATTTGTCGGGTGTGGGCTATTCTTTCTGCTTGTTTGTCTAAGTCTTTCGTTGTATAAACCACCCATCCCACTGTAGTGTGCCCCTTAAATTTGGGAGCGCAAGCAGGGGGACGTTACAGTTCATTATTCATGATACATTTTGTTCATTGCTATAGTTTCAATGGTTCGTTACAAAATACAAACCACAACGTTCTTTGTGGCGTATTCAATTTTTGTTGTTATATAATTATTATATTTAATTACAGTATATCAATTACATCATTACAATACATATTTAACTTCATTACTATGCATGTTATGGTTCACTGTACAAATATGCGAATACAAAAAATAAATTTGTTGCAAAATGGTATTTTGTGAAATTGAATGTGTATGAGTGCAAATTATGTGGATACATGATCGCAAGAAATACCAATGCACATAATTTGACTTAATGTATTCAATATATCTTTACATCATTACACAATATATATATATATATATATATATATATATATATATATATATATATATAT
>JAPKLW010000590.1:32571-42727 GCA_026898455.1 Plectranthus barbatus | reverse complement strand
ATATATATATATATATATATATATATATATATATATATATATATATAGGACTTAATCCAGTGAGAATAGAGAATATGAGAATACTACATTATATCCTCACTATACCTCATTTTAACCTCAAATTACTTCATTTTCATTTTATCTTCCATTTTCTTCATTTTATCTTCCATTTCCTTCATTGTACTTTTTAGCCTTCAGTTTTTCTAAAACTTTGTTCACTTTTATCTTCAGTTTTGATCATTTTATCTTAAAATTACTTCATTATCGGTTCTCATGTTCTCACGTTAACAACTATTCTCATATGATCATGAGAAAAAATCTCGTTGAAAAAGTGAGAAAGTTGTTTGACTATGTTTGTCACATTGCTTGATTGCGTTATGGTCGTTGTTTTCAAAGCAATCATGTTGTTCTATCAACTTTCCATGCGCCTCTTAGAACATGAGACACTTAGCAACTCCTTGCTAAGTGTTACTCTTGGTCTTCTTACCTTCCAAAGTAAGAAACTGTTAGGAATATTGTACCCCTTTAAGATCTTATTGTGTATTTATATTAGTTTTGGTGCATCAAAGCTTGCATATCCAGTCTATAGCAACTTAGAATTGTGTTTAAATTGTAAAAGTTCTGTGTAGGATGATTATGATCAAGTTGTAATAAAGTTAGAAATGATCGCTGAAGATTGCTGAAGGATTCAACAAACACGCAAAGTTTGTTAAGGATGCTAGTAAACAACAAAATCACGGAAGGCTAGCAAACAGATAAAGATTGTTAAAGGCACTCAGCGAACAACTAAGTTGCTGAAGGAAAGTACGAAGTAGATTGCTGAATCTCAGCAAGGTTGCTGAGATCTAAGCAGACAAATTGCGACCTCAGCAATGTGTTCCAATAGCAACCAGCAATCATCTGAAGCCGCAAAATCAAAGGATCTTCAATTTCCAGAGATTAAGGAATCTCCTGAATCAAAAAGATGAATTATCAAGAGACAAAAAGGGGATTTCTAGAATTAAACTCAAAGATCCGTTTTGACAAGTCGGCTAAATGAGGAAAGAGCCAATCAAACAAAGAAGAGACCAGAAGAGTCTCTGTACTTTTCAGAAAAAAGGAAGAACGAGGATTGACAGTCGGACAAACAGTGTCTAATGGACAAAAATATTCAAACATTTATGAATCTATGTCTATAAATAGAAGGATTCGCAAAATGACAAAAAGTTTGGCCAATTCAAGAAGTTAGACATTTTACGTGCAAATACACGCATTTTCTGTGCCGAATTCAAAATTCGATCAAGAATCAATCGAGGCTTTGCAAAAGTTACCGTGTTCATCACAAGACCCTAGAAGCTCGCTTCTGAGGTTATTCTTGGAGTTCTTTTTGTCTAAGAAAGAACTCAGCAATCATCTTGATCTGCAAGATTGACTAGTACGGGCAACTGCTGCAAAGGAGAGAAGTTCTAGGAAGAATTCTAAAATTCCTAATCCAGCATTCAAGGAGGTTGTGAGGTGCGTCCTCACTCCGAGAAGTGTTGAAAAGATTGAGTTTAAGGGTGCTTGAAGGTGCGTTGTGACTAGACAAATGAGTTGCTTGCAGTTAGAACATTTGTTTGAACCACTATAACCTTTGTGTTATTTACTGTTTACTATTTCATTGCTTATCTGTTGATTTAAAACACAACACCTCAAGTGTTGGTGTATAACTTGCAATAAACTTAAATACCTCACGAGTTTAAACACATCTTTTATAAAGACTTGCTGAGTCGAGACCTGAG
The DNA here is from genome assembly GCA_026898455.1 of Plectranthus barbatus. NCBI lineage: Eukaryota > Viridiplantae > Streptophyta > Magnoliopsida > Lamiales > Lamiaceae > Plectranthus > Plectranthus barbatus. The sequence goes on along the minus strand of JAPKLW010000590.1, from coordinate 40,967 downwards.
CAAGATAAGTGCAAGACTCTAAACATTCTTCTGCAATTACAATTACTCTGATCAGGGACCAACAGAAACCATCTTGGAGTCAATGCATCTCTAGCAGTTGACTATTACGGGTATATACCGACACTGACGACTTTCTCAAGAAAAACTCAAAATCCCAACGACCAGCTGGTGCTTGAGTGGTGCGCCCATACTTGAAATCTGAAAAAGCAAAGGAGACTGAAGGATTCGGCGAGACAGCTAGTGGACTAGTAAACGTGACATTTACCAACTAGCTACAGATCGTGCGACATCTTTGTACTCCTAAGTTTAGTGTATTCCAAATTATGAGTCCGAAGAAAAGACGTAGGACGGTTACAGTCCGAACCTCTATAGTATCCTTGTGCATTTATCACTTTTCATACTTTACTTGCATTGAATTTAAAATACAATACCTCAAATATTGGAGTAATACTTGAATCTGATCAAGTAATATGTTGTTTGCTAAGAAACCAAATTTTCTTAAGTCAAGCTGGTGCAAAATAATCAACTTGAAAATTGCAAATTTGTTTAAGTCTTTTGTTGCTTATATCTAATTTGAGACCAACATATTTGGTTTAATTATTGGGAACAAATTCCCACCTTTCATTTGAATACTATAAATAGGGTAATTAATACTACCTCCGTCCCGGGTCTCTTGAGACGTTTGACCGGGCACGGAGGTTAAGAAAAAGTGATTAGAAGAGTTAGTGGGGTTGGATTAGTAGGGTAATGATTATGAGAGATAGTGAAGTATGAGAGATAGTAGGGTAGGAGTAGAGTAGGTTTAATAGGTAATTAATTAATAAAAACTTTCAAAAAAAGGAAACGTTGCAAGTGTTCTGGGACGGACCAAAAAGGAAAACGTTGCGAGTGTCCTGGGACGGAGGGAGTATTTTATTTTACATAATCAATCTTCCTAATAAATACTCCCTCCGTTCCGATTATATAGTCCAGGTTACTATTTTAGGGTGTTTCAATTATATAGTCCAGTTTCTATATTTGGTATTGTTTTTATATGGTCATTTACCATTACATCCCTTAATAATATTAGAAAATGAGAATATTAAATGTAATATTATGAAAATGAGAGGTAATTAATGCTTTAAATAAGAATAATGTTGGAAATTTATTTAAATATTAAATAATTTTTGGCAAACGTGCAAGATCAAAATGGACTATATAATCGGAACGGAGGGAGTATTATCTTTAAGCTTGTAATCAAGTCAACACACTTAAATCTCTCAGCAATAACTTTATACTGCATTTACTTTTTTTTTTTCAATTCAAATTTTCCTTTCAGCCTTACAATTAATTCGTTCACTTCTTTTCCACCACGTCAATCTAATTAATTATTGATGATCATGTGAAGTGTGTGTGGTAATGTAACTAGATGCATGGAGCATGAATTGCATTAATTAGATCAGATAATGATGGAATGAATGTAGAGACGGTGCTAATTAATAGATATGATATAAACTGACACTTAGCGCAGCAATAATATCTGATTATTTTTCTGAATTGGTATTTTATTTATTTAATTCACTTCTCCTTTTTATTGTGTTTAGTCTGATAACACATGAAACCATATTGTCATATTGATATCTCCACGCAACTCCCGCTATATCGACATTGTTAGTTTTTTTTTTTTTTTAATGAATTAATTAAAATTCAATATTAAACATTTGCAAGACGCTCACGAGTGTCGGAAGGAATGAAGTTTTTTTGTTTATTAATTAAACTAGATTTACACCCGCGCGTTGCGCGAATAATTTGAGTTAAATATCGAGTTTGGACAAAAAAATATTTAATCGAAAAGGAAAATCTGTTAAAAAGTCATGGGTATATAAATAAACTATTATTACTTTTTTTTTCTTCTAAAAAACTAAGTATTTTATATTGCAAATTAGTTTTTGATCGGATGGAAATACTTAAATCAGTTTCTTACATATATTGAAATTTTAATATAGACATTAATTTTACATTTTTATAAAAAATTAATTAACATGTGAATTAAATTAGAAATCAAAGTAACCATATATAATTAAATAAAATAAATTTTTATGATGGTTATATTTATTGCTTAATTATTGTTTGATGTATGAAAATTGAAAATTGAAAGTGGTATAAGAGAATAATTGTCTTTTGACTTTAATTTGATAATACTTTAAATTAAATATTAATAATATTATGTCCTTAGGTAAATGATCTTTTTTTCTCTAAATGTAAAAGTTCTGGGTGAGAAAATACGGAAGTCTTTTAGTATACTATATTGATGTAAATGTCAATATACATGATTATGTAACATTATATAAAATCATGTTACATAAATATAAGTTTTTATGAAAAACCCAGTGCCTTGAATGAATGAAGAGAGGCCAATGCTTCCTTTATCTCATCTTTAAAAGAATACGTAAATTTTATTAAATCTTGTGATTTGGGATTATTTTGAAACTTCAAAAAATTATCAATTTCTACCATAAATGCTGCGTCATTGGTCCCTAATTTTAATTAAAAATTAAGAATTATGCTTGCTTTCAATATTAATAATAAATAAGAGAAAAATTATTTTATTGAGTTTCTCTGATTTCGAATCCTACCTCGAGATGTCCAACTTTTTTGCATACAAAATGTAATTAAATCTTTTGGTAGCCTCCTCACATCAAAAGAATTCCCCACCATGACTCAGACTCTCACATTTTCGCACCTACCTTCTCTATCAAACACGTTTTCACATTTACTTGCCACCCCTACCACTCCCATTTTATATTCTCTCGAATTTTCAACTCTTCAATCCTCAAATTTCAACTAATCTCATTCTCCCTTCATCCCTTTCAGATCTCACTCCCGTCGGTCATATTGGGATGGAACACAGAAGAATCTTGAAAAGACATATCAATGTGGGGAGAGAGCAATGGATCTGGATGAATAAAGAAGCAGAGCCTACCCGTAGTGGTTGGAAAGTTGCTGCACAAAATGGCACCCTTCATTCTCTGGACTTTGCAGTTTGCACCCAGACTCTCCCCCAAAGCAGTAAAATGTCAGTGCAATCCCTTAGCACTCATTCAACATTATTTTGCTGTTGTTTGTATTCCATTTATGTATTATCTATTATATAAGATTGGGGCATGCACTGAACAAAAGCTAAAATTGTTAAATGAATTCATCTCATCATCAAATTAGCCCCATTTTATAATTATTTGGGCGGAGGTCTAAAAAATTTGTGAGTACTTCATTATACAAAAATGTACATGTATTTATATATTTTGCTTTTGTTTTGACAAAATGTGAACCTTAAATACCCAAACAAATTATGAATGAGAATCGTTCGATATGTTAAAATTTAAGTTAGAATTCCAACCTGATTGTTTCTTTTTCGTTGTACGTGCAGATGGAACTCATCACTAAAATAGCCTTGGCGTGATGTTGGATAGTTCAATTCTTGGAGAAGATAACACACTAATCCTGCAAACAAAACATCGTATTATATTTGTCATTTTGAAATCTTGAAATACAAATAATATACCCCATCATAGCTTGAAGAAGAGAGAAAATGTATGTTGAATATCAAGTATTCATGAGCTCTATATTTATAGATCTAGAAAGCTTAATTTGAATTTTGAATTCTCTCCTTTCCCCCAAAATCTTTTGGATAGTCGAGCACACAGATTTTGAAACTTTAATAATGTACGGCTGCGCAGAAAATGTGACAGGGCTGAAAGCTTTTTAGCTATAATTATTTGCTTGAATAAAAGTAAATTTTAATTCTAGAGAGAATAGTTTTTTTTTTTTTGGAAGGAAGTAGAGAGAATAGTTTTGATTGGATGTTTTTGAGCGGGATTGATACAGTGATTCCCTGCTCTCATTTAGTATTTAGTATAGATAGATAGATAAAACAGGATAGGAGTAGCCATGAAGCTGTTTTCCATATTCAGAGGGTTGGTGTGCAATTTCATGAAAAACACTGGGCCACAATTAATTTCCACCTACCAATACCCATACCCATACAGTCATACCCATCTATTGAAAACATAAAAGGTGGCTAAGCCTCAACCCATCCTCTCTCAAAAAAAGAAAAAAAAAAAAAAAAAAAAAAAAACACTTAGAAAATGGAAGATGCCATCGTCATTTACTCCACGGAGGAGCACCTCAACTCCCTCTCGAAGCTCGCTATCTTCATCGCCAAGCGCCGCCCCTCCGTTTCCGTCGAGCTTCTCAGCACCGCCACCACGCCGCCCTCTATGCCATCGGTCACCTTCCACTGCCTCCCCACTCCCGATCTCCCGCCCGACTCAAACTACAATCACGTCGAGCTCTGTTTCGAAATCCCTCGTAACAACAACCCTAGCTTTCGGCAAGCCCTTGCAGAGATTTCCCGGAAATCCAACATCAGAGCCGTAATCCTGGACTTCTTCTGCAATTATGCATTTGATGTTGCTGCCGACCTCGGCATTCCCACTTACTTCTACAATTCCACCGGCGGAGTCACCACCTGCATTATGCTTTACTGGCCGACTCTTCATGCCAACACAGGTGCCCAAATCCACGATTTCGTTGGGATCCCCGGCCTCCCGTTGATTCCGTGGGTAGAAATGCCGGAGGCGTTTCGTTTTTCTCAGAGTCGGACTTATAAACACTTCCTCGATTTGGGGGTTAACGCTGTGAAATCGACCGGGATCCTCGTTAACACTTGCCTGGCGCTGGAGCAGAGACCGCTCGAAGCAGTGAAAAACGGATTGTGCAGTCCGAATACGCAGAATATTGGTGTTTACCCGGTGGGACCGTTGGTTGATGTACAGAGTGGTAACAACTCCACTGCATCTGCACGGCATGAATGTCTGCGGTGGCTAGATTCGCAGCCGAGCAAGAGCGTGATTTACCTATGTTTCGGGAGGAGGGGCGCCTTCCCGGCCGAACAGCTCAGGGAGATGGCGGCTGGATTGGAGAATTCCGGTTACCCGTTTCTTTGGGCGGTCCGGAGTGCAGCAGAGGGTGTCGAACTGGAGGCTCAGCTGCCGGAGGGTTTCCTGCAGCGGACTAAGGACAGAGGGCTTGTTTGGGAGTCATGGGCGCCGCAGACGGCGGTGCTGAGTCACGGCTCGGTGGGTGGGTTTGTGACCCACTGCGGTCAGAGCTCGATGCAGGAAGCCGTTTCGCTTGGCGTCCCCATGATTGGTTGGCCGCTGGACGCGGAGCAGAGTTTGAAAAGGGTTTGCATGGTGGAAGAAATGAAGCTGGCGCTGCCGGTGGAGAAGACGGCGGAGGGGTTCGTCACGGCGGCGGCCTTGGAGAAGAGCGTGCGGGAGCTGATGGAGACGAAGAAGGGAAACGACATCAAGCGGCGGGTTGCGGAAATGAAATTCACCTTGGCGGCGGCAGTCGGAGAGGGTGGTTCGTCGGTGGTGGCTCTTGATAAGTTTCTGGATACAGTAATTGGGGTCTAGAGTCTGGTTATAATATTTCTATAATTAATATTTACCACATCTTGTATTTCATTTTCACCCCTGAAATGCAAGCATTACATTTTCTTTAATTTCTCTCATTTACTTTTATTCTATTTAAATTTAATACTCATTTGTCCCACTTGAATAGTTCTAATTTGATCAAATATAATAATTAAATAATATGAATATTAATTAAATTGAATGAAATTAATATTTTATTATTATATATGAAAAAATTATCATTTATAAAAATAGAAGTGGGATAAAAAGAAAGTATCATTTATCGAAATGACTAATGGAGACAATTCGAGCTAAACGGATAAAGTAATAAATTTTTTTATGAGTTAATAATAAAAACATAGACCATACAAAAACAGAGGGACTACGTGGAGTTTATTTAGCATTTGAAAAAAGGTCAGAACTACATTAATAAATACTTCCTCCGTCCCACTTGAATTGTCATACTTACCAAATTGGGCGTCCCAACCAAATTGTCACCTTTCCAAAAATAGCAACTTTTTCACACTCAACAATAAAATATTAACCCCACTAACTCATTCTACACTCACAACTCTTAATCTCCGTGCGGAAAAGAAAGGCGACAATTGTAATGGGACGGAGGGAGTACTTACATAAGAAAGTGGGGCTTCTTGCAATTAATGATACAGTTGGCCTCACTTATTAGACTACCGTCTTCCAATCTAAGGGCATAGCAAAAGGAGAAATAAAAATGTAAAATCAATAAAAGTCAGACCGGTTATTATGATAAAAGGGTGGTCCGTCCTCCAGCTCATAGTTACATTACATATAAGGGCATTCAATACATTTCTGCAAATTGCCAGCTTTCACTGAATAGAAATGAATCTCGCCATGAAGTGATAATATCAACAATTTCATATCAAACAATTAAGCATAATTTCCTTTATCTTAATTGTTTTAATGTATTTATAAGATGGTACATTTTTGTGATGTTTTATAATGAAATGGGGTATTTTAAAAATTTTCTCCTTTTTCTTTGTGTTTAATCACTTTATAAATTACATACTTAAATGATTAATCATGATTTTTGTAAAGAATTAACCATGAAATCTTAAAAAATATTTTAATCAATTATTTGTGAGATAAATGTTGTAAATTTATTCTTATTTAACATAAACCAACTTTTAATATATATTAAAAACTAAAATAAAACGAATTAAATGATTTAAATTGGATTAGTGTGATTGATAGAAATATAAAATTAAATTTATTGTGGGTTGTATATTTGGACAAGTAAGAAATAATATTGTTGGGACGTCCGAACTTATCATAGTGAAAGTGTTGCGTGGAGTCTTAGGAGTGGGATTCTGTCATTCTGATACAAATATATTAAAAAGAAGAAAGAAAACGAAGCAATTACGTGGGCTTCGGAGATATGCATGATAATACATGGTTAGAAATTGCTGATAGCAATATATGGGGGAGCATCATCATATTTTCATTTTGCTTGATTTTTCTTTTTTGAGTAAAATCTTTCTTTTTAGTACAAGTCATTCGATCGGTCAAACTTCAATCCTGTAGTGTATAATTCAAGTTTTTTTGCCGTGTTTCCATGGCAGTTTTCTTTGGCAAACACACCACAAAGTAGACGTAGATCTTTAACTGTGTATGCATATATATAATAATAATATCATTGTATCATGATGATGATGATGATAATGTGAAGTGTGTTTATCCTATCTAACTACATGCGTGTGATGTTTTATCTAACTGAATGGCGCTGATTAAGATATAAATTGGCACTTGTTACTGTTGATATAAGGTGATTTTAAGGGGTGGGTGTATTAGGGAAGGAAGAAAGAAAGGATACAGATGCCTGCAGTGTACGATAACTGGGAGAGGCTGGTGGGTGCTGAGGGAGCAGCTGCGGCAACTCTTTCTTGCTGATTCAGCTCCGATTCATCCAGCTTCAGTTTCTCTCCCTTGTCTTCACTTGATGACCCGCCACCTTCAAGGTGTGACATTTTGTAACTGCAAAACATCATTTTATGTTTTCTTGTAAACAATAATTAACGAACGCCTTCCTTTATTTCTTTCTGTGCTCACTCCAGCAACATTTCCACCATTGAAAATGTGAATTCTACGCCTCTGGGGAAAAGGGATTTAAAGATTGAAGTCCCAGAATTGCGAAAACAGCAAAGTTATCCGTTGCCCCTTCCTCCAAATTCAGCTTCACCTATTGTGGAAACCCCGGGGTCTCCTTGGAAAAAAGGGAAGTTTCTTGGTGGAGGTCTGTTAGGGGACATGTACATCGGTTTCAATAGGTGGGCTGTTTATGGTTTTCTCTATTCTTGCTATCTTTGCTCTATCAATAGGGATTCCTGATTCTTCGTCTATAACTGATATTAGGGACTATTTTATAGAGTATTTGTATTCTTGATTTTGCTGCTGTTAGTGAAAATGGTGGGATGTGTGCTATGAAGGAGATTTCTTTATCTTCTTATGGAGATGTTCAGCAAAGTGCAAAGATGTTGGAAAAAGTGAGTTTATGGTTGTCATATTTATATTAAGGGTTATTTGGCAATAGAATTTATGTGGAAGATCATGTAATAAGTCAGTCAGCTTCTTACATGAGATTCTGCAGCTGGCTCGCATGAGGCATTGATGCGGCTAAAAGTTCAATCAAATTAAACCTCTAACTACACAAGAATAAAATTTGTCAAATCCAGGTCCTTCCTCGCTTCGCCTGCTAGAATACCGAGATACTATAGCAAAGTCTTATAGCTAAGCATGATACAATCGTTGAGTAGTTTCTATCAATCTAAGCATTCAATTTAAACCTATGCTAACAATATATGACAAACATTGAATTAAACCAACAATCATCAATTGATCAATCCTTTTCCAAATTGGTAAACCAAGACAATCAAATTCTCAAATTAGGAAGATAGGATGTTG
>JAPKLW010000590.1:0-31442 GCA_026898455.1 Plectranthus barbatus | reverse complement strand
ATATATATATATATATATATATATATATATATATATATATATATATACCATTCTTCCATAACGCAACAACAAAGATAGAGTTGTGTACTACTCCAGAGTGACTTCTCATGATCTTGAACTGTTTTGATTGATCAGATGGCTGATAGTTTTTATCTATACTACGAATACATGTCTCGCGGCACCATTTATATGATTCTTGAACAATATGGAAGATTAGGAGAATCGGTCATCAGTAGTTATACTCAACAAATTTTATCAGGGCTGGTGTATTTGCACTCCAAAAGTATTGCTCACTGGTAAATCTATTGGTGTTGATTTGCTTTGGTGTCTGGCCTTTTCTTATAAGACCTACATATTCCAGAGATATCAAAGGAGCCAATATACTTATTGACCCCAAGGGCAGAGTTAAGCTGACCAACTTTGGCATTGAAAAGCAGGTACATCCAAATCTTTTGTTTCCTTACCATTCTATGGTATATTGATTTCGAACTTGGTTTTTCTGAGTAGATAAATCCGAGGAAGGCTGTTCTCAGTGATTTAGATACAGTACTGCATATAAGATATCAAAGTTACTGAACTAAACACTAGAAAACCATGTAATCACTCTTGCTTGCTTCTTTTTTTAACTTTAGAAAGTTGAAAGTGAGGTGGTATTAGTCCATGTTTTTATATTGGTTTAGGGTTGTTTCATGTTTCATATTGGATATCTCATAATTATAAGTGTTATGATTGTTAACTTTCTGATGCAAGTGGTTTGACAGATTGCAGAGAAATTCCAAACATCTTGGATGATGGACAGCTCTTATTGGATGGCTCCAGAGGTTACTGTTCCTAATATTTGATATTTTGTGACCTTAGGCCTTGTGGCTTTCTTTGTAGATGCATAACTGTGTGCATGCTGCTCTAGGCTATAATGAATCCGAATACGCGCAGCTTAGCTGCTGACATATGGAGTCTTGGATGCACTGTTCTAGAAATGGCTACATCAAAACCACCTCTAAGCCAGTATGATGGGGTGCGTCATTTAAACTAAAGAGATCACTTTCTTTATGTATTTTGTTTCTGCTGTATGCCCGTGCATCTGCTTTTCCCATAGAGAGAGGTTTCCATGCTAGAACTCGATCAACAAACGTTGTCTAGTTAATGCATTGTACTGGTTTTGCAGGTCATGGCCAAGTCCAAGATTGCATATCACAAGAATCTTCCAACTATTCCAGATAACCTCTCAGATGCTTGCAAGGACTTTCTAAGGCATTGCTTGCAGTGGGATCCCTCGCATCGTGCTACTGCTTCTCAGCTTTTGGAGCACCCTTTTGTGAAAGGTCTCTCACCTTTGGGGGATCGAATTCTGTTTTCAACATCTTCAGTGGCAAATGGCAGGGTGTTGATGAGATTGCAGCAGGCTAGAAGCTGTGATCAGTTGGATTGTGCTGAAGTTGTTTCTCATTCCTGCAAAGCTTCGACATCTGGTTTCCGTCCAAGGTTTCTCTGCTCCTTCATGATGTTCCTGCAAAGTTGTGGAGACATTCTCTTTTCAGTAACTACATTGTTTAATTTGTACAATGAAACAGTGCTCATGTTTTCATTTTTCCCATCCAGTGACATTTATACTCCAAGGAATGTATTAGGCATTGGGAATGGGATTGGGAGTCCTGTTCTGAATCCATGGCTGCCTCAGCAACAGTGTAGACAGACATCTCCGCGACCCAAATCTTCCACCCTCATTGCTGCCTCTCATCCTAATCAAACGACGTTACAACAACAGACTTCTCGTGAGCAATCACCTAACTGTAAAAGCCCCTCATACTGGGATCCAATCATTCTCCAAGGGATTTTCAGGTAATGATAATAATATTCTTAGCCAAATACCAAAGCTGCCAAAATCACAACAGATGGTTGGAGAGAGAGAGAGCTAGCTGGTTCAAGGCTGGTACTAGAGTATGAGTCCATCTTTGGTCGAGAGATTTATCAATTTTTCAAGAGAAGCTGGTCAAACTCAAATGAATTGCTGCTCTATCACTGAGATACAACTGCAGCAAGTGGAATGAAGAGGAACTGAGATTTGCTTCATTCACTTTTCCAAGTGATAAATGTGTGAAGAGGTGTATTGTCAAAAAGAGTTATGTACCAATTCTAATAAGTGGATGCATGTAATACACATAAAAATAAGTGAGGGCATTACTGTATTACTACTGAACTACTATACCTAATAAAATTTGTGTAGTGCAGTGAGTTCTAATGTGAATGTAAAACCATCAAAACTTACATATACCTTCATTGGTGATTTTTATAAATCAACTCCTATTATATTCCACCAAATTGCAACATGAATTCTACCAAAAAAAAAAAAATCAAATCTAGATGGCATTTCATGTAGATTACTGGGTTGGATGTCAAAGAAGTTCTCCAAGACACAAATAACGGGGAAAAGGTGAAAGAAATCAAACTAATATGCGTTCCTATTAATAACAGAGATTTCCACAAAAATCTATGCTATGAAACTGATATCTTGACTAGGATTTGCAATTGTCGATGAGGCTGTTGGTGAAGTCCCACAATTTATTGGCCAGTTGTTGATCTTTAGCTTGCAAGCTTGTCTCAGCCAAGTTGCAGTCTGCATAGTATTTGCCAGTGGAGCCTTTAACATCTGGATGCAATGCGACATAGCATGTTGTGGCAGCTCCCTGCAAGTGGAACATGTTGAATGTCCATGACTATGGATTTTTATCACAAGATTATGAACCACTTATTTAACACACTATTATCCTTGCAAACACCACCGTTGATATATTTTTGCCTGCCACCTCAAACTTACTTCAAACAGATAACTGGAAAAGCTAAATAACACGACTGCAATTTATCAACAAGATACAGTACCTGGTGGACATCTTTCATCACATGCTTTCCAAAAGCTGAAACAAGACCTGAAATAACCAAAGAAAAATAACTGGATTGGATATATCTGAAGTGAAATTTAAAAGTAAGATTATGTCATTCTTCCTGAAAATAGACATTTCTGAAGCTTTTTCAGATAACTGCTTCAATATGGTGGCACTATATACATTCTTCACTATGCTTTCGATTCTCGCTTCTTCCCTCATTCAGTGGCTTACCACAATGGAATTTCAATTACACTTATTGCACTAAAACCCTTAAAACTACAGTTTCTAGTACACTAACCTATTTGAATTTCATTCAAGAACCATATGCCAAAATCCAGTATCAAAAGTATTGTATAAAAACCCGTATCTCTGTACCAACTTATAGTGATCTTATACATATTAATGGTTATACTGAGAAAAACTTTTGAAATGAACAGGTGATAATTAATGATTTGGAAATGATGACAAACACAGCTGCAACCTTGACAGTGATATGATTGCTACAGCTAACAAACTAAGCAGCACATTAGGACTCATAGGAGCAGAACCCAAATCACGTACAAGACGTGCCCAAGCGAATAAACGCTCCCAAAATAATAATTTTATTGCTTACTGAAAAGTTAATCCTAATGGGGATTTAAATACCCCAAAACAATTTCTCAAAAATATCTTAAAGATACTTTCCTAAACAAAATCAAATCAAATCAAAATAGAAAATAAATAACACATCCTAAAATAACTCAACTAAATCTAAGAAAATAAATAACTTAATTAAAATAACTAGATAATGTGAATCAAGCTACGCCCACGAAGTAGGCTCATGCCCGTTCCCACCGACGAGTCCCCTTTTGAGACAAACTCAAAATTCTGCTTCATATCAAAGACATAAGGGTTTGAAGCAACAACCTCCATTCCACTCAATGCAGCTAGGACTCAAATTACTGGGAACAGTACAGTACTATAGTTCAAAAAATGGAACAGCACATAGCACACAGGAAGGGAATTACCATTTAATAAACTGTGGTGGCGGAAAAGGTTGGTGGCAATTCCTCCCGGGTGAAGGGAATTAGCTGTGATCTCCACCTTCTCTTCCTTATAAAAAGAAATATTCAAAAGTGATCATCGCAAAACCAGATAGACAGCAATTATGTAAGGCACACTTAGAACTATATAAAACTTGTGAGAGCAGTGTTTACCATACCTAACCATAGGGTAGGGAAGTTATTGAATAGCATTTTCCCTTCTTGTGTTGATCAGTTTATTCTTACATATTTCGTCACAAACTTAATTGAGTTGAGATACTTATATGCTGCAATTTATGAACTATATAGTCAAGCATGTACGAAAGAAGACACTCTTTTTTTTTTTACACATGTTTTCCCACTAGATAGGCTCAGATTTCATAGAAGTTACAAGGCATGCCTTCTCAAACCAAATCACCCACTCAACAAGTTTAGCTAATCATGCAGATAATATCACCTGCAGTATGATAGAGTCAGTTGAGGTGAGTATTGATAGAGTCAGTTGCGAAGAAAAAATCTAGAAGGAATCTAATTAGTTAGGAGTTGTTAGGAGAGTCTTATAAATAAGAAGCAGCAGTAGCTGTGAGAGTTATCTTCTACATTCTAAGAGTTAGGCAGCTTCTAGCTGAGGGCCTCGAAAGAGGATTAGGGCCTCTTCGGAGGATTGTATCGAGTCATTTTGTCATTCTAATAAACGATCCATCTTTCGGTTCTATCACAGTACCTTCAAACGCCTTGCAAGTTCATTAGCATGCAGCACATTAGCAAGCTTTGATTGTCCATATGCAGATAGGCTGTTGTACCTGTGCATCAATAGATGCATCATATTATCACACTGGAAAAAGTTTACTGCAGTGGATCTGAGGAGCCTCTGTTAACAGGTTTCTTGTCTTTGTTGACATTTATTGACTTTCCCACTTCGATCATTCTAGCGACAGAGGGAGAACTTGCTTCTGAATAGTCCTGAATCCCTACCTGTGGCAGAAATAAAGCAACAAAACTCCCTCCCAAGATTTATAGGTTGTATTGAGATTCAATTTCGTTATCAATCCTTTTACGATACAATCACCACAACTAAGTGCTGGGAAAGCCTCTAATTAACTAAAGCATATCAAACTCTTATTTATTATTATAAAAGCATATTAATTGCAGCAGAACTGATAAAGGTGAGGAATAAAATGACATGCAATAGGTATATAAACTACGGTTCTGCTGTTTAAAGTGACTATACCCTGATTCATCATTTATTTTATCAAAGCGAATCCCTTCATTGTATGAAAACTTGTGCCTTCGGGAGGAGACATTTACAATCCTGCCTTCATGCTTACTTTTACAAGCAGTTTTCTTCATGGTTTCCAACAACAAATTTGTCAAGAGGAAATGTCCTGTACGATGGCAAAACTTGAGTGACAACATCTAAAACACAATACATGCATATGAACGGTTTCCAATAACTAATAAGGTTTTCATCAATAAGTAAACATCATTTGCCTGTATCCTAAGGAAATTCAACCAACAGTAGGATAGTGTGAGTTCCTAGTAAATGGTTATGTTGGATACAAGTGCTGAAAAACTAACCTACGTGGTTTGTAGCAAACTGCAGCTCTATGTTGTCTTCTGAAAGCATGTATGGTGTTGCCATTATCCCAGCATTGTTTCTAGAAAACGTGAAAAACCAGTTAAAGTTTAATTATCCTTAAACAAAACATATGTAGCTTTCATCAATATGAAATCTTTAAAGAAATTGCGACTATGCTTAGTAAATAAAAACACGAAAAGAGATCGATGGATGCTTTATACGTTTAGAAAGTGTGACCCAAAAAAGAGATGAATTTTGTGTTGTTTTAGTTACATGAGATGCTCGTCGTGCATTGCCATCATGCTCTTGCATGAATTACATAAAACAAAACTGCTTGAACCTCCCAATTCATCAGATATACCAAAAGAAACATGCATTTCTTCAATATTTTGGGATAGAATCTCATTAATCAGAGTCATCAATTGATCAAGGGACCCAAACATGGTCCAAATAAGTATTTACAAATAAATCCCAAGTATGCAGAAGGAATCACAGTTAGCTATTATTTGCCCAAATATATTAGTAGTAATGACTAAGAAATAATTATGAGACCAAAGAGAATAAGAGTCATCCAAACTATGAATTTCCAATTTATATGTGAACAAGATACTAACATGAGTACATTCAGCGGAAGACCCAAGGATCTGAATTTCGATGCAAATGTTCTTATTGATGTCACTGAACTAAGATCCAGCTCCATTGCATCAACTTTTGCATTTGGAACTTCTTTGGTGATTGCTTCCCTGAACTGATTTCCAGAACCAAGATTCCTGACTCCCATAATGACATGGACACCGCGCAATGCAAGTATCCTAGCAGTTTCTGCCCCAATACCGCTTGAAGCTCCTGTAACAGTAGTGGCAATGTCATAATAATTTTCAGATACTTTGATTTCATTATTTGTGATATCAATCTTTCTTTAATCCACCAATGCTTACTAATCTGCCTATGCATGAAATTTGCATCCTACAACAAACAAAAACTAACCAATAAAAATGCAACCTCATAGTCATTAAAAGGAATGCCTGCTCAAAGCTTTACATCTATACCCCAAATCGTTATATGCAATTCGAGAACTGTGAAAATCTTCTGTTCTATCCCTCGTCTAGCAAGAAAGGGGAGGTTTTTTTTTTTTTTTTCTGGTCTCTTTCAACGCAGAAACAAAACTAATATTAATTGTCTAAAACATGAACTGAATAATCAAGTTTTAGCTTAGTAGACTAAATCGGACAACTATTTTACTGTGATTTCAAGCAAAAAAATTCTAAACAAAACTAGCTAGCAAGCTTATACCAGAAAAATCGACAGATCATAGAAGAAATATATACAGGGGTAAAAAAACCTGTAACAATGGCGGTGAGACCTGAGCCATCAATCCCTTGAGTGACTTGCTCCGCCGTGGAGGTGGCGGAGAAGCCAGAAGGGCCTTTTCTGCTAAACAACCACATCTTTTGTTTCTACGGCATAACAGCGGCGTCAAAATCAATAACGGAATTTAACTACCGTAATTTTCTTCGGTGTTTTTTTTTAGCGAGTTCTTGCCGTTGATAGTATTACACGATAATCTCAGAAAACGCTATGAATAATTATAGGGTGTTTTTTTTTTTTTCATACTACAAAATACGAAATTTCTATGATAATGTCATTTTTAGATTTCGTAATTTATTTGAAAATCAGTGGTAATCTAACAAGTTTTTTACATTAATTCCATTTGATGGTATACTGGTATTAAATTATAATTATAAAAAAAAAAATATAGGATACCAAATTAATAAGTTGAGTGCTTGCACAAGTTGTATTGTTCAATGAAACACGACACTAAACGTCGAATTCAAGAGTGGATTTGTCAGAAAATATATACAAACAAAAGAAAAAGAAAAAATTAGAAAAGATAGGATTGTCTTCACATTCTTTTTAACTTTGATGTCCAAACAACTAAGCCAATATTTTTTTTATGGTGTTCAATATACACAGCAACTCAGTGTAGTAATAAATAAATAATAAATGAGAGTGAAATAGAAAGAGATGGATATAAATAAATGCCTAGTGTTTGATTTCTGGTATAACTGTGTAGATATCCAATTCCTAATTGATTTTATTTTGCGAGTGATAATAAATTTTGAAGGATTTGGGAAGATAAACTGGCAGCAAAAATCCGAACAAATTGAAGCACCAAAACGCCATGTTAGCCACCGCCAGAGCTCTCCCCACATACAATCTCCTCAAACTGCCCACGTACGTCCCGTCTGCCTTGTTAATCTCGCTCCTCAGCCACTCCACGATCGTGAATATTCGCCGCGAGTTGTAGCAGACCGGCACGAACACACGAATCGGCAGCGAGAACCCGCCCGAAAACGACACCCCCTCCATGAATATCTGGCTCGCCAGCAAGAAAACATGCGGCGCCGCCGCCTTTATGCCCTCCTTGTCCCCCTCGAACACCCCCTCGAATATGTAGGCGATCGGGAGGAACAGCCCGATCAACGCCCCCACCGCCACGTAGAGGGTGAGGATTTTGTTGGATTCGCCGAAAACCGGCGGCTCCGAGTGGGAGGAGGTGGGCGGGAAGGCGACTTTGGAGATGAAGTACAAGTATACAAGGGAGAAGACGACGAAGCCGAAATCCTCGATGCTGACCATGCCGCTGGCGGAGAGGACGAGGGCGACGGCGAGGGCGTTGAGCTGGCGGAAGGTGAAGAGGCCACCGCCATGGCTGGTTGGTTTCCCGGACGGCTTGAGGGCGGCGTTGGTTGTTTCGGGTTCGGGGGGGAGGGTTATGTCGCTTGATGGCCCAATTCCACCTGACATGTTTTTGTTTGAAGGGAGAAAATGAAAACTATGTTATCCCAAAAGAGAGGTTGCAATTTTCTCTCCTTTTTCTTTTTTCTTTGAGAGAGGGAAGAGGGCATTGAGGGAGAGCGAATGGAGGAGAGTGTTTTTGTGCGTGAAAATAGAAATTGAGGTGAAGAAGCTTTGTTAGCCGTCTCCTTTCAACCAAAAAAGAAATATTGGTCTTCATTTCCTACAAACTTGATGCTGTTTTCACTCTACGAATTATCACCATTTTACTTGCACATACATTTTTTCTTGTTAGGAACACCTATGATAGAATCATGGATCACAAAATAAAAAATTTATGAATTTAAACCTTAGATCTAATCTCATCGATACTTTTGGGTGAAAATATTTAATGAGTACCCAAATATAACATCAGCAACTATGTAAATGATTATGTATATGTTGCTCATATTTAATGACATATATAACATAACTCATTATAAATGTTTTATCATTCTGTTCAAATAGGATAATTGATATTAAAAAAGAAAAATAAGAGAAACAATTGCGTTGGTACAAAAAAAAAGGAGGGGGGGGGGGGGGGGGGGGTTCATCACTAATTTGACCAGAAACGATAGATTTCCGCAAAAATGGGTTCATGATCCACACAAAAACGTCTTCAAGGGATTAACTCCCACCCACCCAAAACACAAACTTTAGACAAGCGCATCAATATTCAAGATCCAACCTCAAAACTGAATAATTTACCAACCCAAGCTCACCACTGCTCGAAATTTTTTGTCAAAAAATTGACTAACTCAACAAAACTTCCTTCTGCTGTCCGACAGAAGACCACTGTAAAACTGGAACCTCTGCTGAGAAATGAGGGCAATGTAACTAAACTAAACAATTTTTTTTATAACCGAATTTTACCTACACAGCAGCTGCAGCTTTTTGTTTCGGAACATATTTTAATTTCACAATCTTCTCCGGTTTTCTGGCGATATGAGCTTGAATGACTCTGCCAAGTTGATTATCAGCACGGTTAGGAGCATTTCCCCTTGGAGGATCTGGTGCGCGCTCAAAATCAGTGTCTCCAGGAGGCTCATGTCCCGATGAAAGCACTAGCTTTACGTGGTCGCCTGAGATAGCTTCTTTCCATCCTGCACGATTTCAATGTTACAAGGCTCATTAACCGAGTATGTAATACAAGTAATTAACAGAACACAAAGTATATTAAGGCAAAGACTAGGCATACTCCTGGCAAGAAACTCTTTTGCAGCTTCACTGGAGAAATGCACAAATCCTTGTTGAGCATTGTCATTTGAGAGAACACGAAACTGCTTCCCATTATGACAACCATCATTTTCCAAGGACTGCGAACTGGAGGGAGTATGGTCCTCACTCAATATAGCACCATCCTCATTGCTTCTACCAACAGGTGGCACATTCTTTGGTTCACCGCGGCTAACAGGCCTCCAAAGCATAGAAGCCACTCGGTTGGTGCCAGACTGAAGGGAATTGAGTTTCACAGGCTTTTCTGAAGCATTCTTCTTCTTAAGCACAGCATCTGTGTTGAAAGTATCTTGTATTTTGTTTGGCTGACTTCCTTGCCTCTGTTCAATATAGCTTTTCAGTGTGACAGGTATAGAACCAATAATCACCTCACCATTATTTTGTTCTATCTGGTGACTGGTCACCTCTTGCAATGAAGGAGGCTTCAGATTTTCCCCATCATTGTTACTTTTGAGTTTCTTGGTCCAAACTTTGTTTCCATTCTGTAGAATTCGGTCTTTCGATGAACCAAGTTTGTGCGTAGGTTCAGTTTTTAATGTTTGAAGATTCAAGTTCGCATGGAGTCCATACCGGCTGCCCCTGAGCGACTTTGGAGCCTGCAAGCAGTGTGTGGCTACATGCCGATGACCATTTGCACCTACCATCTGGAGTTCGACAGCTGGGGAAGCCTCTTGTTTCTTATGTTCACTGCTCACATCAAACTCTGCTTCAAAATCTTCATCTGATTCTTTGTTTTGGGGTTCAACAGAGACAAAAGTAGTAGGCACATCTTGTGAGTTTGAGTTGGATGGGGATGAAAGGTCAGTTGCTTCCGCTGAAGTAGGCCTATCTACAGTATCAGTATTAACATTTAGAACTCCGCTGCACCCATAGTCTTGCCCCCTCACCTTCTGTTCCTTTTGACGAAGCTTCTTCTGTTTTTTCCTCTCCAAAAGCATTGCTTGCCTAGTAACATTTAAAATCGAAACAATCAGTGTTGGAAGCACTTTGTTCCAGTCCCTACAGCCCCATCTACTTGTAGAGACCCAATGCCATAACCCGTATTTCCCATAGTTTCCAGATCAGTCATCAGTGTCATATATGACTCAACTGTAAGCACTCCAGTAAAAGCTTCACAAAAACAGTAATCATATCTAATTGAAGCTGTGCAACAATAATAGTGTAAAGATCAGCCTGGTTGGTCACTGACCGACCAATTAATCAGTTTTCAGTCGGTCTAGGAGCCAATTTTTTATACTTTTTTAAATATTTTCTAGGCCAACAAGACACCATTCGATCCAGTTTTCAAGATTTGTATGAATAATATGTTGCGCTGTTAATGTATATTATAATACTTCATTTATGAAGATGAATGTGACACTGTGATGTTTATAAAAAATAAATATTATTAAGTGCCTGTCTAGGCTCTAGGTGGCCATCCCGTGCCGCACTAGCAAAATCTGCAACAATGGCGATAATACATAACATAAGCAGCATTTGAATGGCCACCCTTTTTTTTAGCAAATTGAACGTGCTATACTAAATTATACCAGCAAATGAAAGGAAAGTGTGCATCCACATTAATATATGCATTAACAATTGAAATCCACCTTTTCTGTGCAGCTTCTTCCTCCTCCACAAGTAGCTTTTGATATCTCAAAGACTCCGCATCTTTGTCAGCAACCCATGCCTTCACCTGGTTATGAAGAACGGTGAGTTAAACAACTGTATACTTAAGTTACTTCAGAATCATGATAGTTAACTAAAGATAAGGGAATGATATATAGCAGAGGTGAATGAAATTCATGTGTATAGGTTCTTTTAGTGTCACACCCAACTAAATTTACGAGCAGCTGCATCATTACTTTTCAGATGAATGACACCCTTGGCTAGCAACTGAAAAAAGTAAACTAAAGAGAAGATTTTGAGCAAATACCAGTAGTTGCTCAAAGAGGAAACTTGCGAGCGCAACTAGGTTCTTCAACTCGAGGCTGTTTTTAGCAGTTTCTCCATCAAAAACATACTTTTGCACCGATTCAGCTGTACCAGCACATAGAAATGTTCCTTCACTAGCATCATCAAGGATGCTAAACAGTTCCTGTGATGATATAGGTAACCTAGAAGGTTTAGCTTGGATGATATCCTGGGACGAAGAAAGAACAATGTGAGACAATTGGGAGTAACTGAACAAAGAGCACTATGGCATAAAAGTAAAAGATGCATCCTTACCAGCAGTGCATAACCAGCCTTCACATAAGGCTGTGGAAGAGACCAAACCCCTGGACGACGGAGAGAGGATGCCAAGGCCCTTACTACGGATGATCCAGAAATATCCTGATGATAATTAACAACCAAATAAATACGTACATATGATATTGGACGAAAAGAATGTTCACCAGAGGATATTCTTAGAAAAATAAGAAATACCAGATTTTGCACCTAATTTATCAGCTGGGAATTCAAAATTTTTATGGACTATTATTACGAATGGAGGGAGTTTATACACATTTGAAGTTTCAAATTCCCAAAGAGATGATCCAGACATCCACTGGTGGCATTAAACTGAAAGGCCTTCCAATAAATAATTTACAATCAAACAGATTTTCTTCAAAAAAAAATTCAGTGAAGACAGTTTATTCATTTCTGCCAACTCATAGATACATATTTTATTTATCATGATTCATATTTTAACATCGTAGAACACAAAGTAAATGCACAGAAAACATATTCTGGAAAGGTTAGAAAATTTCACTCAGATATAACTTTCCAGAATTAAACTATCCAGATGTCAACAATTAGAGGAATTTTCTTCAAGTAGCCATGTTTTATAGATATTAAAAAAAAAAAAAAAAAGACAAACTTGATAAATATTCAGGTAGGTTCTCACAACACACAAGACCAGAATGAAAACCAAAGGCTCCATGGACACTACTGGCCCTTGGTACAATATAAGTATCAGCATTCAGCAGATGTAACAGCACAAAAGTAGGTGAACAAAGCAACTTCCTTGTATTCAAGATAAATGGCAGACAACTAAAGTAAGTTCAACATCAATCATAATCTCTTAAGAAAGAAACAAATCATATAGAGATAAATAAAGGGATAACTGCATGACTACCTTAAGCATTATGTCATTAAATGACACCACTTCCCTAGCCTGCTGCAATAACAACTGCGCATGGAAAAGGTAATTTTATTTGAAATGTAGAGAGAAAAGCAATGAATGAGAAGAAGAAGGAACATGATTACCTTATCCCAAAATGCAGCCAATAAATCCCTATTTTTGCACCATTCCTACACAGCATCCACAAAAGCATTAAAAATATTCACGAATGTGACCCAGAAAATGTTCAGTTATATTGTCGGCAGCAACCAATTTCAAGCTTAGTTTTAAATAGCGAAAAGCGAAGCGAAGCGACAAGGCCAAAATCAAAGCGATGAAGCGAAGCGAACGCTTCACGTATGCGAAGCGAAGATTACGAAAAATATGTACAAATTATATATACAATTATACATAATTTATTCTTAAACAAATAATTCCAAAATGACAAATATGCAAAAATAAACAACAAATAAGACATAGAAAATGGCAAAACTAGCAAAATTTAAACATAACTTAAAACATTTAAGTTCAAGTGTTCACAAAGAAGAAATTAAAATCCAACAAATCAAATACCCACATATCAAAATAGCAGCAATTTAAATCAAATTCAACATACCCAACCAATACCCACATCAATTAAAGTATATACTTCAGCAATTCAGCAAAATAAACATGTTGCAGCATTCAAATCAAAATTCAACAAATCAAATACCCGTATATCAAAATAGCAGCAATTTAAATCAAAATTCTACATACCCATCCAATACCCACATCAATTAAAATATATACTTCAGCAATTCAACAATTTAGCAACAATATTGACACGATTTAATTTAAAAAAAAAATACTCAGTTGGCTGGCGACGACGACGGCCAGGAGGCAGTCGACGGCGAGAGGCAGGCGATGGGCGAGAGGCAGTCGACGGCGAGAGGCAGGCGACGGGCAAGAGGCAGGCGACAGCTTCACGCAGGGCGACGGCTTCAGGCAGGGCCGTGACGCGCGGCTCGACCGATGAAAGAGGTGGGTGCGAGAGGTGGGTGCGTGAGAAATTTTCGATTGACTAGGTTTTAGGTTATATTTACCATAAATATAAAAAAAATGATAAGAAAAGAGGGTTTTTTTTTCACAACCGCTTCACCACCGTGAGCGCTCGCTTCGAATCGCTTCACGCTCAGGTCGCTTCAGGGCGCTCCGGGCGCTTTTCTTCGCTTCACGTTCGCTCGTCGCTCTGGCCCAAAAAAAGCGCTGACCCTAATTTTGGAGCGCTGAGCGCGCTTAAGCGCGCTCGGAGCGCGCTTTTTAAAACTAAGATTTCAAGTAACTTATGCACAAAATATTAAATCTAATGCTTCAGAAAAGTATGCCATATATTTTGTGCATTTCTTAAGGTACTCAGGAGAACTTTGACAACCTTCTTGATATTTAAGGGTCGGCGGTGCACCCGAATGTGTCTTCTGTAGTTAATAGGAGAACAGAACTCCCGGGAACACTTCTCACACTTTTGCATCTGAACTTTCACAGGAGTCAGCAAGGGCCAACCAGGGAGATCTACAAGTAAATGAAGATACGAATATTAATAGATATATTGAAATTAATATCCAAAACCCAGCAAACATATCTAAAGAACTGCAGGATCTAGTATAAATCAGACATCCAATACACATAAGGTGTTTGACGTGTGATGAACACCAGCACCCACAACATTGTCAAAACTAATGAAGAAAAAAAACACAACACATAAATGCAAAAAATAAAAAAAAATACTCAAGAAGATCGCCCAAATAGGAGTGACGCTCTACAACAATTCTAGTTGCAAATAAGATTTTATTTCCTTTCAGATCTCAGCAGCTCCTACGGATTTGATATAACTTTTGTCAATGGATAGTAGATCGCTGATAGGGTGCAAAGGGAAATTAACAAGGCTGTAAGAAGAGCGGCGGCGATATAATCCTCTAGGCAATAATGAGAAGTAAGCATAGCTTAGGGAAATAAACCTAATTTGTTCTATTCTATGGGCCATAGTTATACTCAGAGGACAGGCTTTCTTCTAACAGCCCAAACATTCAGTAAAATACAAGATCCACAAAGAATTTGAATTAAATAGTATAAGTGGTATGTACATTTACTTTTCTCAGTCCATATGTACACAACATAAATGCAACACAAAGCATATAATGTTCTATACAGTTGCAAACAAATTGTACCACTTCCGTATGTATTAGATTTTATGTACCCTAAATCATGTATACATGATCAAAATAACCAAATTTATAACCTCACAATACCATGTTTCTTGCCCAAAATGATCAAACATCGTGTGTGTGTATATAAGCATATTATCAAAATTTGAACTGTGTCTAGACCTGGTTGATCTAAGGCATGAAGCAATTGAATCCACTGCACTGGACTATCCACCGTCCTTGGAAAAGGGAGAAGAGGCTCATTTCCAATAGCTTGTCTTATGAAACTGTCGAGAGAATCGTTCCCTTCTGAATTCATTGCATTGAGAGTTCCACTTGAGCGGAGCTTTGCAGCAGGCATTTAGGTTCCAACTACAATTGACTCATTCAGATACTGCACAACGTAATGATTGAAAACATTATCATATAATGACTACAAAAATGTTTTAAGTTTAAAACACTCACTCTGACAATTAATGAGACAGCAGCCCTGTGTATCAAGAAAATTTCTATTACACTTTTCAATAAGATTACCCTTATTTTAGTTATGATTTTCATCTTAATAATATAAGAAAAAGCAACTGAATACAAGAACCACAAGCTGAAGATGAATATAGGGAAATTAGCTAAATAAGCAACTTTAAATGCATAGTGATAGTGAACATAAATGAATCAAAAGATTTAGGTACAAAATTTGAAGTGGAATAATGAGAAGCAATATTATAATAATGCCTCAATTTACATGCAACTGTATTTACCTATTTAGCTTCTTTGATATGTTAATGTAGGAAAAACACCGACACTTGTATATACTTCCTAAAGAATTATGTATTGATTGGATAATTGTGAGGTTATGGAGAGTGTTTAGGAAGAGATATATACTTCCATGATAACCAAACAGGCTAATACAGTGCACACTAAAAGGAAAAATAGATGCATTTCTTACAATTAAGAACATGTCATTCTTAACTATCATTACCAGCTCTACTTCCCTGTTTATCAATCAGAAATTACTCAAATGTTGTTCTAATGCTAAAACATAGACATTCTCAATTGATACAACTACTAGGGAAAATACTTTATTAGGATATCCACCAAATTTATGTCGATTGACTCACAGATGCAAATTTCCATTCAAACTCAACCAAAATCCCCAATAACTAACTTGACGAGCAACAGATTAAGTATTACCATGATGTGATTCAAAAGTTGGATAAACTAGAAATCCTCAAAAATACTTGAAACGTAAAACATCTACCTTCCAAAATAATTACAACCATGGAAGTATTGCTATGTCGTATGTGGCGGATCTCAAATTGTCAGATGGGCAAGTGGCTACTAATTTCAATCTACATCTGAACGAGCTATTTATTATTTTTCTATACTCTATCAGCTACATGCATACCCACAGATCACTCAACAGCATGCAAAACATATGCCGCTGATATCTCAACCACCGAAGCAGAATATAACTATCTACCCAATATAAGCATAAATTATAAAATAAACTTAGCAGTACCAAAACTAGAAGATGTTCGTATGAACTACAGATAACTACTAAGATTATCAATTAGCACAAAACCTCTCTCTGACTGAATAGGATCCAGTTAAAGAAAGCATTCAATCTGAATAAACTCAGAAAGAATACTACTCAAAAGAAAAGGCAAAACGAAAATCACATACTTCAATTCAAACTGATTGGCAGGCAAAATTGCTGAACCATAAATCGAATCAACACATAATCGAAATCAGAACAATAAAGTGAGACAATAGAACGAAGATTAGATGAGATTAAATTCGCGTTGTTGAAGCGAGAAAAATAATAGACAACAATCAGCTGTAGGGTTAGCGAGCAGGTGATCTGTGAAAGGCATGTGAGCAAAAAAAATCATGAGAGGATGGGCACACTCACCACTGCACTGCACAGAGAGATCGCCGGTTACTGATGGCGATGAAACGGCGTCGAAAATACGGGAAAATAATAAATTGCTTTTATTATGTATACATATATATGTGTGCGTGAATGTATATATGTAAATGCAGAGGAATCGTCGAAAACTTTTAGAGAGAGATAGCGAATGCAATTTAGGAACGCGATACGAAAAAACGAGCGGCTATATATAATATATATACACAGTACATACATCAATCAATATTGACGCAGAAATTTGGAATTCCTCATCGTAGTGAAGTTTTTTCCTTTTCCTAAAATGAATTTCACATACTATAGTTATTGTTACTTGGGAAACACTATATCACATTATCACTCTCCCTAATTAAATTATGATGATAATCATAGTATTAGCAAAATAGTATTACACCCACAGCTCAGTAAAAAGTTTAACACTCATTCTCTATTATTTGAAAACGTTAAATCCTACGAGACTATGAGTTTTTTTTTTTTAAGAATATGAAATATTTCCTCCAAATCCTTTAATAGATTGAAAATCTTCTTCTTATTTTCTCGTGGATAAAAATAATATTTGTGAATCTTCTATTTATTTTCTTGTGTAAATCAAAATGATTGAACCTATTAATCAACGAACGAACGAACTAGATAATTTGCTTGAACCATACATGAAAGGGATATATCGAGTGTTAAATATCAACAAAACTATGAATCCCTATATAGGAAGGAGAAGATTACTATAGTTGGATCATACACAGCCATTATATGGGCAGCTGTGTTGTAATCATAACAAAACCGAAAACCCTCAAAGTCAAGTTGATTTCGTTAATAATCAATGTCTAGGCGCCAATCTAAGTGACCGGCTAACTAAGTTGTGTGTCATATACTCAATTCAGGCAACCCACTTTTAATATATTTTTAAAAAATAATCAAAATTTATACAATTTTAATTTTTATTATTGATAAATACAATTATAAATACTTCATCTGTCCCGCCAGATTAGTCAATATTTCCATTTTCGGTTGTCCCGCCAGATTAGTCCACTTTCCTAAAATGGAAAAAAAACCTCATCACATCAATAAAATATTAATTCCACTACACTCACAAACATTGGTTACTGTGCCGAAACCAAAGTGGACTAATTTAATGGGACGGAGGGAGTATTAAATATAAAACTTTACCTTATAAATTAAATACTGCCAATTGAACGTCTAAACCATTTAAACACTAGGCCCTACCCAAACATCTGACTAGCACTTAATAATTTTTACAACCACGTTGTAATCTTTTAGATTTACACTAAATATTCGAAATCTGAGTATATTGATTCTTAAATCGAATTGATTGTATTGAATAAGAAAACGAAACAGTTATATTTTCTACAGAGTCTGTTTTGCAAATTCAGATGACAGCCAATGCAACAGTTTGCATTGTAGTTTGTGATTGTAGGCTTAGGGTGACAGTTTCCAGATATATAGGAACAATCTGCCACACAAGATATGTATGTGTAAAAATGTTGAAAGAATGAAAACTGATTATGCATTTTGCTCCCACTCCTGAATTGCATAATAGAGAGCATAGTTTGGGATGAGATCACAGTTGTCAAGCTTCAGATTTGTCATAGGGGAAGTCATGTGACCACTGTTGAACCATCCTTTTATGGCATCCGCTTCGTACGTGTATCCGTCTCCAGCTATATGTGGATCCTTCATAACATCCTGCAAAGAAACACCACTACCAATCAGGGAGACAGAGAAAGCTACACAAGGTGTGATGAATACAGAAGCATTGTGGAAAAGAGCATGTGTCTGGAAGTTAGCAGTGGAGATGACAACCAACACATTTTGTTACCTGGAAAATAGGACAGAGAAAAGGAGAAGGTATTTTACGCTGAGTCCCGGAATCTACAGATGATGAGGTGCAGCATAGCTCTCTCATCGGCTGTAGTACAGCCCAGACTTCGGATACAAGGTCTGGTCGATCCATGCTATACTTTTCACAGCATTTTAAACCCAACCTAACCAACTTCTTGGCTGGCCCGAGTGGCCAGTCCCCAGCTGACATGTCGAGGACACTGTCTAATTTTCCTCTTTCCAGAGCACATTTCACATCCCTTACTACCCCTGTTGCTGGTCTTGCAGTTAAGAGCCTCAACAGTATGACTCCGAATGAGTAGACGTCGGATTCAGTGGTAAGCTCCCCATTTTCCAGAGATTCAGGATCCACGTACTCTAGATTTTCTGGATTATTGCTCAAATGATTCTCGTTCTGGGATATCAAATTAGAGATACCAAAGTCACTTATTTTGGTGACAAAATGAGCATCGAGAAGAATATTCGAGGGTTTCAGGTTTCCATGCACATTACAACTGTTGTTTGCATGCAAGAACACAAGGGCAGAGCAAATATCTAGAGCAATTCTTATCCGAGTTTGCCATGGAAGAGAACAAGTTTTGGCAGGGTTGGAAAGGTAATCTTCAAGGCTGCCATTATCAATGTACTCGTATATGAGTGATCTGGACTCTGGACAGGCGCCAAAAAGTGTAACAAGATTTGGATGTCTCACTCTCGACAAAACTTCAACCTGTGGAGACAGAATTCAGATTATCATTGACACAGAAAGGAAGGCAACGATAAGATGATATTTACAGTACTAGCTAATACTAACAGCTATTTGAAACCAAACCTTGTGAAGTACATAATTTCATGTATACAAAGATCACAGCTTCAAATAACTAGGGAACGTTGACATTATAATGCTAAGAGATTTTCATATTCCAAAATATTACCTCATTCTTGAACTCCGAATCACTCTGAGAACCTGAGGAGGGCAACATCTTGATGGCTACCATGTTATGGCAAAGCATTCCCTTAAAAACACTTCCATAGCTTCCTTCTCCAATTTTTTGTGATGGTTTAAAATTTTCAGTAGCCTCGATGATGTCTGAGAAACTGGTTCCAAAAAAATGTGCAGGCGATATTACTGAAGGATCTTCTGTGTGCAATGCCTTATATTTATTAATTTTCCTTAAAGCAGAATCACACTCCATCTGCAGCTCATCCCGTGTTCCCTTAAACCTTATTAAGAGATTGACTGCTTGAATAACCTTGTCCTCTAGCTCTCTCTCAGAGCAGCGGGCCTCACTTAGTTGTCTTTCTAGTGCAGGCTTCTGGTTCTGGATCTGCTGAAGCTCTTCTAGAATTTGATCATGCTGATTCTTCATTCTTTCCATTTCTTCCCTTTGTCTAATTAATAGTTCCTCAGTTTGTACAGTTAGGTTTATCTCTTCCTTGCAAAGAGTGTCTGCTGCCTCAACCTGAATAAAAGCATCACATGAATGACATCTTTCTGGTTTTCTATTTCACATAATGGATGGAATGGGTCCAGCAACAAAAGATGCATAAAGGCAGGCAACAAGGGACTTGGAAGAACGATAGGAAGTTTAGAAAATCAGAATATGTCAGATTGATGAAAGAAACAACTTTATCCTTCTTGGCAGGAATCACACAAGTCAAGTCATTATTTATCTGGTTTATGGCAGAAAACATGTTGATGTTCATAATTGATTCCCACCACTGGCAGAGAGCAAACTTGTCTTGGTGTTTTACTATCCATACCGACACAATACAAATAATCACAAGAAAAGAGGTTTATGTGTGCAACAGTAACAGCATGAGAACATAGACAACCTAAACATTCTCGATTTACCTTATTCAGAGTCTCCAAGGCATCTTCTCCAGCTCTCCCCTGCAATGAATCTATAATTGTTGTCTGTTTAGAGTTCTCACCATCTATCACGGTGGGCTTTAGTTTATTTTGTAGGTCACAAATGGATTGTTCTTCAAATTCAGAATCCTGGAAATATTTTCTTGTCAGTTTCAAAATTTACAAATCATATTACGGCAGCGTATGATGTCAAGTTCATTGACCCATATCAACAATTGCATCATGAATGATCAGAACTAGTGCATTCAAGTGCATAACTAAATAACTAACTACACAATTCTGGAACCATAGCAGAACATATGGTCTAGGCCACATTAAATGATTTTTCAATTGATCAGATTTAGCATACCTGTGAAATGTTAGAAGACCAACGTGGTAGATGCTCCGGAAACTCAACTTTCGAAAACAAAGGTGAACCATCTTGACTGGTCTCGCCCACTGTTGGAGCTGTATTTAATGTGCTATCTACCTCTTCTGTTAAACTAATTGAGTGCCTTAAATCCTTTGCAGGTTCGACATTCATATCCACATTTTCCTTGAGATTACTGCATAGTGTTGTTCCATCACTAACTGAAGGTGACATTGGCACAGCAGTGGCTGAACGAGAATGAAAGCCAACAGGCCTAACCAAGAGAATGAATGTCAATTAATAGATATGATGTTTTCTCCTCCAGAAATCAACAATAGAGGCATTAAAAATGATCCAGGAAATATCAGAGAACAGAAAAGGTGTGTATCAACATGCAAACATCAATATATTCTTCCACGTGATCTTTAATCGCAAAGGTATAAGCATGGGGAATAGGGCCCCAGGGTGTTAGGGTCCTAGGGAGTCTTATTTCACAGCTAAAATTATGACTCAATGGTTACTCCCTCAGCCTCTGCAGAAAGACGTCCAGTAAATTTGAACTCCATGGTCAAATACAGTGTAAAAACCAGATTTCCAGCCAATTACTTTCACACACAACCAAAAGAAAAGAACATTTTTTTGCCTCAAAATTAGTTCTATAGACTCTCATGGTTGTGATTCTAAGCCTACAAGCATCAATTGGCACACCTTTCGTAAATGAGCCTCCCTTTTGAAATAAACCAGATATGGCACGATGATGGAGCTTGTTGGCAAACAATCATAGGTTTACTGAAATTGGTCGCTGACAGCTTCCTGCAATCTAGATTAGTCCATATAAGAAAATAAATATTTTCAGCTACATGAATTGTGGAAATGAACAGCTAGAGATTACCTAATCTTATGAGGAGGAGGTTTATCTACTCAAGTAAGGTAAGACAACTAAATCCCTTCAGTGTTGGGATAGATACAAAAGAACGATTATGTGATTCCTTTGATATTTCTTTCAGATACTGATTAGTGATTACCCAATAAGATTTTGTACACAAAAGTATTAGCTTTTAGTATTAATATCATGTTCCAATCAACAGATCATTTAAAAGCATTGGCATCTTTCACTACATTTCCCACTATCATTTACCTTTTGACATGGAGATGACATTACTTGAATAAGCTGCACCGCAAATAAACACAAGCAATGTAATTCCATTAATTTCTTAATTGAATAGATTGGTAGATTATTCCAAGTATTCAGTAGATACATTAATCTTCTTCTTATAGAGAAGCCACAAAGCCCATTAATTCGCATGTTTTGCTCAGTTTTTATCTCTGAAACAGTCTCCAAAAATCCATTGAACCATTAAGTTTTACTTTAGAAGTTTCCTGATCCAGAAATAAAAGTGCAGGTGATAGCACCATTCGCATATCACAATATTCAATTGAAAATTCCCTACAACCACGGCAGGCAACAGAAACTCCGAGGCTAATCATAGCAGTCAAGATTAAAAAAAACATCAAATTGATAAAAACAATATTAGCGTACTTTGGGGTAAATGTATCCGCTGCAGCTCCCATGATGAGCCTTCCTATTTTGTGTTTCGTAATAAGCTGTAAAATTCCTTTCTCAGTCTCTCGCATCTCTATCCAAACTTTATCACATTTTTTCTGTAGAACAGCAAATAAATTAATCTTTTTCGATACATGCTCATAAGGTATTTCAAAACAATGATAGGAAAACCATTAGTTGCAAGAATACTCTTTTAAGGCTACATCAATATACAGAAGTTGATACATCAAACTTTTCTACTGCAAAGTTTATCATAAACAGGTTGATATACATAATCACATGAAAAAGGTAGGCAATAGCATTAGTGAAGAAAATATTTACCCCCATTTGGGAAAGAAAGATTATGTACTGGTTCATAAGTTTTTGAATCTTCAACGACTCAGATTCCTGGCATGCCTTAATTCCCTGGTTTTTAAGGTTGCTTGGTGACAGCTTCCCACTCACTGAAAGCATGGAGAAAAAAAGGTTATGTCAATGCTATTAGGATGCGACTTCAAACTGGCATGCCTCTTAAAGAATTAGACAGGAAGGAAACACAAAGGGCGCCGAGAAATCAAAGTAATGGAGAAGTACAAGGAATTTGACTAAACCAAATCCTCCAATAAACCGCATCTGAATCCAATAGTCCATCAAAGAACAGAAACAACACAAATCAAACCATTCATTCGTCATCAATCAGAGTTTCAAGAAACATTAACCCAATAAACTAACCATCATTCTGAGAATTCCCACATCATCAAACCCAACAAACAGAAAATTGCAACGAACTACGCATGAACAGAACGGATTAACATTAAGCAAAAATGGGCTCACGTAGCGACACAAAACTCCCGGGCTGATGAACATGTATGAGGCAAATAATGCTCCCACCAAAATTCTCCACCGCCCAAGTCAGTAACGACTTTCCCGTCTTCACATTTCGTCCCACAGCCACATATATCGGCGAATCGCAGCGGCCGGTTCCCCCTTCACTCCCCATGTTGTTCTTGAACGAGTTCCCCTGATCTCAAACTCGTCAATTTTAATTTTTTTGCGTATCTATCAATGCGCGTAACGTGTGAAAAGAAGATAATTTTTGGTGCAAGGGGGTTAAACCAAGTCGTGGTCAGTAGGAAAAATTAGTGGTGTGCGTGAGCGACCTACTATCCTTTTTAATTTTTGTCAAAGAAGCAATAGATGCCTACTACTTGTTTGTTGTTTTGCCGATGAAGCCATCAACGCTGCAATTAATTAAGATAATGAAAGACTATAAAGTAGACTATGGAGGATAAAGTTCCAATTCCACGGCATTTGCTTTCCTCACTTACTTTTCCAAGAATCAATCTTTTTATTTTTTCTTTCCACAGTTCTTTCGGCTTTTTTTTTCTTTTGCTTTCTCAATCTGTATGGGATGTGATGTGTGAGAATGATTCAACATACTCATAGTTTAAGAGTTTATAGATTGTGTAGCATAGAAGTAAAGAGGCAGAGTGTATACAAATCTATCTTTTTAGAGAACAAATGAGTCATATAGCATCCAAATCTATTACTATCAATTAATGGTAGATGATTAGATACAGTGAAATTACAAATAAATAGACAAAATAAATGAGTGGCAACTTCTTGTTGCTCTATAAATCTCATAATCAGCTCAAAAAGTTCTCCATCAATCTGTTTCATCATGTCTTAATCTGCTTATTATAGTAGTATAAATGTAAAGAAAATTGGTGGACACCCAATGTCTATTTATGGTAATTTACCGATCAAACATTTTACTCGAACAGATAAAAGATTAAGTCTCATCGAGAGAATTTGCAAATTTGAGTATTTGAACAAATAATTTTGATTCACGTGAAGTTAAAAGGGATTTTGGATTCAGTTTAAATCAACCTCCACTAACATATTTAATTTTTTATTGTTAAATTATGTTAATTTGTATCCATGTATTATACGACTACATACTACATTGAATAAAATTCTAAAATATCAAGTTTAACTATTTTTTCATAATTCAAGCGTGTGTTGAGTTAGTAGTCAATTCATTGTTTTTTTCAAAAATTCAAAGATTCTCTCATCTTGTCGATTTTAAAAATAAAAAATTTGATTTAATTTATTTACAAATGAGTATTTCAATCGATTAATTTTATTTAAGTTTTTTATTTTTTTTTATTAAAAATTTGAATTGGAATTTAAATTTAAATTAATGGACATGCCAAATTTTGAGTAATCTTGATTGAAAGTATAGGGGCATAAATTGGAATTCTATTATTACGGGTTCTTAAAGTGAATTATTAATTATAATTAAACTTAAAAAATTATGGGTGAGAATTTGGATCTCATTTCAAAATAGTGAAAACGTGAATTGTAATTTTTACAATTAAAGGGGATGTCAATTCAATTAATTTAGGTTGGTATGAATTTACATTTAATCAATTAACTGTACGTTTTTTTAATTTAAGTGTGGCCTACATTCCAGATTATTTATATCATTAAAATATGTTATAATGCACTCAATTGTTAAATTTAATTTTGTATTAAATGAAAATGAATTAAATATTCAATTTGTTAAATCCAAGGATTTAATTTGTTTGATTAGACACCTCCAAATAATTAAATGGTCTATGAGAGTAAATTAGGAATTGTAATCAACTTTTGTTATTTGGTGCATTTATTATAAGAATTGTCATTCTTTTGTTATTTACTCAACTTTTAGTCTTTTGCTATTTTAAGTTTTATGAATTCTATTTGTGATACTTATTCTTAATTAGCAAAAAATTTTAATTTTAAATTATATATTGTTTAATATGTCTATTAAAAAATATATTCCCTCCGTCCCAGTTTAATTGCCCCACATTCTTTTTTTCTTTGTTCCACATTAATTGTCTCGTTATTAAAAATAATAATTTTTTTATGTTCAATAATAAAATATAATTTTCACTCATTTTACCCTATATTCATTCATACTCCTTAGTTATTGTGGTCGGTCAATCCGAAAAAATTGAACTTGGATGAACGGAGTATATGTTTGAATTAGAAACTTAAAAAATAAAACCGTTCATGTCCCGGTTCAGACGAACCGTTTTGCAGAACAATCTCATCATTTATTTTCAATTAATCATTCGCCTTCAAATCTCATCGGCGACCCAATTACAGTCGGTAACGGATTTGCAGGAGAATCAAAACAAATTTTTTTAAGTTCATATTTTACATCGTTTTCAAGCTTTAGGTATAGTTTTGTAGAAATGGGAGGAAATGGGGAAATCAGTTCCGCGAGAAGCAGCAACGGTGCGACAAGAATCATGTCGCCGTGTGATGTGGAAGCTCTGAAGAAGTGTTTGGAAGAAAACAAAGGCGATCAGACTAAATGCCGATCGCAAATCGAAGCTTTCAAAAACACATGCTCTATCAAGAAGCCCAGCCCTTCTCCAGATTCGCCATGAAAGACTCGGTTTTTAGAGGTTTCAATTGTGAGTTTTAGCTAACCCTAGTATTTCTCGCTGGGTTTTTGTTTGGATATATAAACTGATGGTGGAGCTGTTCTTATGAAAAAGAAGATAGGTAGAGATGTTGTGAGATATTAGGATTGGAATTCTTCAGTTGATGTTGCGTAGATTTGTCACTTCTCTTGGAATAATTTTCTTTTTCAACTATTTTGAGTTAAATGTGTCGAGGATTCTTACAGCAAATTGTAGGCGATCAAAAATGAATGTCAGATAAGTGAATCTCCATGAACATAATTTTACTTTGTAATGCAGTTTGGATTTTCTTGAAACTGGTATACATTATACATGATACATCTAGGGCTTCACTGTTTCCACAAGAAAGTAAAAGGACTACATAATCATACAATGAATATGGGAAAATTGAATCAAAGAATAATTAACAAGGCCACAGCATATCACAATCACTCAAGCATTGAGTGGTTTCCTGAGCACCATGTGACCAGACTCGTCCCTTTCAAAGAGACGCTCGATGAGCTCGTCCCAGCTCTCTCTGCTCCTGCTTTTGGCGGATGATTCTGTCGAGCAATCTCCTACTGATTTTGGTGAATCTACATCATCTCTTTCGTCAAAGGTTCCGTATTGAGAAGGTGTGAAGGCATGAGGAACAGCTAAGGTAACAGCTCTACGTAGAGCAGCCTGGTACTCCTTGCTGTGGTCTTTGGTTAACGACTCCTGTCTCTCCATTCTTTGCTTTGCCGGGATCTCCAACGTGTCGTCTTTCTCTTGCATCAACTGCATTTCACAGCACAGGAGAAGAGTTGTCTTCATAATATGGCTTATACGGCAAAGATTAAATCATCCATGTGAAGTTTGAGATGAAAAAGTTGATGAATGAGAGACTTACTTCCAGAGCCCTTTCAGCTTCTCTTTCTATCCAAATAATAGCATGATCAGAGGTGGCATTACACGACAGAACTATATGCTCGAATCTTCCATCCACGGGCACTCCTGTCTTCACAACTGGAGGAAATCTTCCACACCTATATGCAGAACTATATGTTTGAATAGAACTCCACAAACATAATTTGTACTATTTCAGAATCTTACAAACTGTTATTCTGAGTTGTAATC
Organism: Plectranthus barbatus; assembly: GCA_026898455.1. Taxonomy (NCBI): domain Eukaryota; kingdom Viridiplantae; phylum Streptophyta; class Magnoliopsida; order Lamiales; family Lamiaceae; genus Plectranthus; species Plectranthus barbatus. The sequence continues at coordinate 4,521 of JAPKLW010000590.1, read as the reverse complement.
ATCAACTCAAGGTAGTTGACAGATAGCTGCATAGTTAGAATCAGTTTGCTTGAATCTGTTAGTTAGATAGACAAGTCAGTTACTGTTTATAAATATCATGTAATTAGCAGAAACATAACCAATCTTCTTGCGAGTATTCTTCAGTTTAACATTATAAGATGACCAATCCCTAATGCTAACAGCTCAAACTTCTCAATTTTCTTTCAGGGCTAAACTATCTGTTAAGTTGTGCAAATTCCAAGACAAACAACAGATGGGAAAACATGCTAAGGATTAGGGGATGAACATTCTAAATTTACCTGAAAGGTTTTCGCTCAACAATGTGATAGAGGCGACCAGGTGCATATAGCCTTCTTGGATCTTTTAGCATTTTGTCCTCAGGTATGCATGTATCTCCCAAGCACCTTAGGCATAGTAAGCATGGCAAGCTGTCCAGATGGTAACATGTGAACATTTTTTTTTTTTTTTTTCAGTGGAAGAACAGCATATATATAGATACTCAGAATACAACTAGAAATTTCTTTTTACCAGAAAAGAGACTTGAATATATCTTCCAATGGCGTGGCAGTTCGAGGCAAAAAATCATCCTGATTCAATAAATACAAATAGTCCGATTCAAATCTGGCAAATGTGCACTTATACAACATATTCCAACATGCATGTACTTATATACACCCAGACCATATAATATATATAGCAACACAAATATGATTCCATCCCAAAAAATACAATAAAGTCACTTAAAATAAACAATACTACATTTCTTCCACCATCAAGAAGTTAGAAACACAGGGAAAAAGTTTGTAACATTCAGATGAGAGAGTGATGCAAAGTAGTAGCAATATTTAGTAAGCAAGCCAGTATACAAGAGTGTTTAACACTAGATAACATATCATTTAGGGGGAAGAATTTATCCAAAATGGCTAGCTGCAACTGGAGAAGCCAAAATGTTATCAAATATGTATTAACGTTTATGTACAAGAACATAACACTATATAACACCAAAAAACAAGAATATTGTGCTACAATGTTAGCAAAGTAAATGGTTGTATAATCTATAGTAACTCACATGCTATGAAAAGCACATAAGAAGCTTAACTACAAAATGCACAAATAAACCATAGAGCAACTTGCCTGAAGCACAACAGAGTTAATAACATCACCATATCTCACAGCCAAATTAAGGGACATACATCTAGCAGGTGCAATGGCATAGCACCTGATCCTCTTCCTCTCAACATTCCCCAATCTATGTCGATTCTGCACCACCACCACAGTCAGTAATGCCGCCACACCAGAGCCTAACGAATGCCCCGTGAATGTCAATGTATAACTGGGATATTTCTCAACCAGTTCCCTCAAAGTGTCGCACTCAGCATTCAAAACACAGGCAGCCGACTTCAGCAACCCGTTGTGTAGATATCCCCCATCAAATTTCCTTTTTCCCAGCTTGTTATCAAGCAAAACTGCATAATCGCTCTCCTTAGCCATATTAAGGCCTCTTATGGCAAGAACTATATCAGCATGATCGTGATCAAGATATATCAAATAAGGCGGCGCTAGGCCTTGCGTATCCTCATAATCCTTCCTCACCACAATGCATTCCGGATCGATGCCATAACCCTTGGGCGGCTCCCACAGCGGCCGCCGGAGATCTTCCTCGTAGACAGCTAAAATGTATCTGCAGAGTCTAGGAACCGGCTCGAACTCTTCAGGAGTGGCAAGACCCCATGTCTCACTGTCGTGGCCTGCGGTGTACAAACACCGCTTCCACGCCCATCTGGCGCATGCTAGGCAATACACGCACTCCAGCAGAGGCAGGCCGCAGATAATCGACATTGCATCCTAGTATCCCCGCAACACAACAGTAGCGGAAGCAAGTGTCAAATCTCGATCAATGATTTGAGCATAGGATTGAAGACGGGATTCAATATTCTGCGAAGTGGCCAAATTTAAGTGGATGGGTCGAATTTGATGATATAGAGGCACGCAAAGATATGGATAGAGCAATCAATAGTTATCTCTACGATTGAACATATAATAAATACAAATGCGAATATTACAGCTCTGAATCTTCATTCGAGCAGAACAAGACACTGATCTCCTGGGTTCCCCACTACTTGTTGGGGAAGAAAAGTGCCACAACCCGGAACTGGTTCGAGAAAATGAGGAATTAAAGCAAATAACTCGTGAATTTAAGATATTTCTTGAACTTTCGGCGGCTTGCTCGGGGGGCATGAGACAAAGTGAAACCTGGAGGCATACGAGAAGGGCTCCGGCTTCTCAGTAATCATATGGATGCGCTTTAATGGCTGAGAAGTGGTGTGGCGCAGAAGAAAATTAATTCAATAAAAAAGAAAGAAAAAATCAGATGGGGCGTGTGTGGGTGGGGGTGGCGGGGTAGTTGTCTGCCAGTCAACAGTTTCTTCCACCCATGACTCAACTAACCGTTGATATTGACTGAATTTATCCTATATATAAAATTAACAAATTTTGGAAAAAAAAATACAATAATGTTATATTTAGCTTAAATAAATCATATCATTCATTAATCTTATATTTTTATGAAAATATTTATTTATTTCTATTTTGGAAAAAACGCTAGCATAAAATTATAAATCTTATTTACATGACTAATTACATATTAAAGGACATTTTTAGGTATTTTTAGATTATTATGCAAATTTTTTTATTATTTAATCATAGCGACTAAAATCTGATATATAATAAACAGAAATAAATTGTTAAGATTTGCCAAGGTCGGATTGATCTCAATATTAATATTTTTATTGCAATACTTTGTGATTATACTTATGTCTACATTCATTTCATACAGTTTTAAATTATCCATATAGTTGAGTTTATTGCATGTATTAAATGGATTATTGAAAATTATACTAATCATGAAGTTGAAATGTTGATGCAACAATATATGTTAATCATTTACGTTGATGAATGCATTAAGATTTAATATATTTAGACTCTTTATTTTCGTGTGTGTTTTATATTTCGAAGACAGAGAGAGATATATGAACCCATATTAAAGTATACAATAATTTATGGTATTTAATTTTAATTATTAAAAGAAATCAATTCAATTTATGATTTTTTTAATTTAAACTTTATTATTGAATATTAATTAAGTATATTGTACTGTATTTATTCCACATAATTACTGCTGTAATTAATAAATATCATAATGTAATCGACGATGACAGTAGTTTATATGATTGAATGCTGATCTATAAAAACGTTTAAATGCACGCTCCCACGCTCAAATAATAGCGTCGGCAACTAAGATTTTCCAAAAGGTTGTGTATCCAAAATCTAAACTGGGTAAATGCCAATATTGTATTTTCTTTATTAATTATTTACTAACATTTTATTGTAATACCCCGTGTAAATTTCAACTTTGTAATAGTTGTTCGGAATTGATAAAGTAAGATATCTCGAATTAGACTCGTTTGAAGTCATTTATTTTGTTGGGAAATGTATTTTGAGCTTAGTAATTATACTTGGAAAGGTTGAATTATCATGTATTTGGAGGTATCTTGGTGAGAATTGAGATAATATAATTGGAGAATGGGATTTGGATGTATTTGCATGTATTTTTGGAGTATTTGGTGTTGGGAATTGATGTATATATATATACATGTATATATGTAGAGATATTGGATTATATAAGTATTATATAATTATATACATAGATATAATAGTGTATAATTAATATATATTATGGAATATGTATTATCATATGTATAGTATATACATTATACCATAGTCCATCCCCTTACCTTGTTTCCATCGAAGAGAGAGAAAGAGCTAGGAGAGCAGCTGATAACTGCACAAAGCAGCGAGCAAATAATATTTTTTACACCCTAAGGTGGTCGATCCCACAGGGACTGTGCAACGATAAATCCAAAGTATTAGCTATAATTAATAAATCATTGATGTTTGAGGAAATGGAAAAATGAGTTTTGTTTTGGAATTTAAAGATAACAAATGCAGAAAATAAAGGGTTTTAAAAGCAATTAAAGAAAGCACAGATCCTAGGGCAGATAATCTAATCATCAACATGCAATATCAATCAACTCAGCAATGGGGAAAACATAGATTTTTGTGGATTAAATTCCTCGGTTGGGCAATTAAATCCTAGATTATTAATTAGTGACTATCTCCTCTCGGTCTCAAGAACACCAAATTAATCAATCTCATAATTATCTAATTATTCCTATGTAGGTTTCTTCCTTTTGAGACAGAAAACAAACACAATTAATTCTCTCTTCCTGTTAATAATTTTCATCTCTCGATCCATCAATTATTAACTATAAACCTAAATCTCAATTCACCTCTCAGTCCTTCTTTTAATTTAGATTATAAAATTAAATCAGAGAATTAATCCATGCTATATGAGTTGATATCAATTAAACATGCATCAAAAAGAAATCATAACCCTAGAACCTGTTTAGGGTTCTGATCACCAATTTATTGACATGTGAAATACCGCAAGTGTACGGATCA
>JAPKLW010000589.1:409555-435039 GCA_026898455.1 Plectranthus barbatus | reverse complement strand
TAGCAACCGATATATTGGTCGCAAAATTTTACGACGGGAGAACTGGTCGCTAATCGGTCGTAAATCGTCGCAAAATGGTAGCCATTCGGTCGCAAATTCGCGACCCGTCTTTTTTTTGGTTGCTAACCCGTCGCGAATCAACAGTATTTTTGTAATGTTGCACTCACGCGATGCATGGATATTTTAATTATTTATATTATAATAATTAATTTAACATGCAACTTTGACTAATTTGTAAATTTTATTTTATAAACTTAAATGTTAGTTTTTAATTTGAACAATATTTATACATTATTTTATTTTTTTAATTCAATATATTATTTAAATTGGGAGCGGGTGTTTCAACGCAACTACAAAATATGACTAATTAATTATAGACAAAACAACTAACCACTCACAATCCTAGACCGTGACTTATATATTATATTCTATAAAGGAAAATTTTAAAATAAAATTTATAATATAATTTTTTTGATATATTAAAAATATAATCAATTTTTTTGAGAATAAATATAATTAATTATATAAAAATTATCAATTCATAATAACTGAACTTAATATATAATTTAATTAATAAATTATTATTACAACTATGATTTTATAAAAATAAAAAAATAATATCCTATTATTACGTGTAAATATTATTTATATTTATAAGTTCATATACATAACAAAAATAATTAAAATCAATTATTAATTAAGGAATTAAAAAATCAATTATCTAACTATTAATGTAACTATATTAATGAAATGAATAGATCAATAAATATTAATGTAATTTTACAATTTTACCCTTCGGTTTTGTTTTAATACTCCCTCCGTTCCGATTATATAGCCCAGTTCAATCTTGCACGTTTGCCAAAAATTATTTAATATCTAAACAAATTTCTAACATTATCCTTATTTAAAACATTAATTAACCTCTCATTTTTCATAATATTACATTTAATATTCTCATTTTGTATTATTCAGGAATGTAATGGTAAATGACCATATAAAAACAATACCAAATATAGAAATTGAACTATATAATTGAAACACTCTAAAATAGAAGCTCGGATTATATAATCGGAACGGAGGGAGTATATATATAGATAACTAAGTGAATAACATATAATATATCAACAGCTTGCAATAATATTCTATATATGCCCCATGCTTCTATGTTGGGTTTAATTTGTGGAACTGCATAAATATTCAAAGTTGAAAAAGCCTTTTATAAGGCTCATGGGCTATACACGCAGATAGCCTTTGTATAAACTGTCAAATTGATATATTTATTACTATGAATTATTTTAAGATTTAAAGTTTATCTAAAATATAACCTATACAAATTTTTAATAGTTTATATAATTACTCAAGATTATTTTGAACTATGCAAATATAGAATTAATTTTTTTAAGTACTAAAACTTAATTGCATACTTTATTCAATTAATAATATCATCATGCAATTTTAAGAAAATAAATAAATAAAAATTCAACAATTCGCTTTTCCGTTGCCAAAAAAAAAAATCGTACTATTAGTTTAAAAATAATCGAGAATTCACATAATTCTATATTAAATTAAAAAAGATGTAAAATTTATATTTTAATTAAAATTTTACCCTATGTTTACGTACCGACATCTATACAAAAGCAATAACTTAGAGTTGTGATCCCGTTTTAAAATTAAAGTGTATGCTAAGTATGAATGAATATTTGTTATTGAATTAATTGCATTATGATTAAAATTTAAGCATTAAAAATTAATTTTAATTTTCTTTTGTGCTTTATTTAAACATGAAATCTTGAAGAAAAAAAATCTCGACCATTGATTTTTTTAGATGAATGGTGTAGATTTATTCTTATTTAACGCAAACCAATTTTTAACATAAGATTAACTTCCTATTAATTATACTCACATGTCCTGCTCGAATCGTCACACTTTCATTTTTCGTTAGTCCCACTTCATTAGTCACATTTCTAAAAATGATGATTTTTCACACTCAACAATGAAATATTAATTTTATTCAACTCATTCTATACTCACAATTCTTAATTTCATGCCCAAAAAAGAGTGACAATTGTAACCTGTAAAGATCTTATTTCTCCCTAGAAAATCGGCTTGTAAAGTTAGGGGACCTCCACCATTATATAGTGGTATACTCCCAAGTCCATGGTCGATGTGGGACATTCAACACACCCTCTCACGCATAGCGTGAAGCTTCACGGGGATCCCATCATCGGGATTAGTCAGGTCCCATTATCGGGATAAATCAAGTCTCGTTATCGGGATACATCAAGTCCTATCATAAGACAAATTGGGTCGCACATCGAACCGAACTTGACTCTGATACCATGTAAATATCTTATTCCTCCCTACAAAACTAGTTTGTAAAGAGAGGGAATATCTACCACTATATAGTGGTATACTCCCAGGTCCATTGCCGATGTGAGACATTCAATAACCGGAGGGAAGGAGTATATTATAATAAGGAAAAATAAAATAAAATTTTAGCAATGGGAGCTGGGTCTGTCAACCCGCCACGTCGCATCGAATTTCCCAGTGGAGCAAGCAATCGATGAGGAGGCGACACGCGTCAAATCATTACGGGGAGACCACAGCATTGAAAATGAGGCTCCCATACCCGAACCGCCCCACGTGCCAAAACCACACACATCTTGACTTAGTTGACGTCTGGGATTAGTGCCGCGTTTGGTTGTTTCCACAATATTTTATTCCTCTTGATTAACAAAAGTTTGGCGGTTTCAAAAATATTAAAGTAATAATAATTAAAAGGCTGCGCTACACTATTACTCTATTCCATACACATTTAATATATATTTTATATTATTAATTTTATGTTGCATGTTTGTGAATTGAATAAATAATGTTAGAAATTATTTTATTTTATTTTATTTAGTGGGTGAAAGGATAAAAGCCATCTTAATAAATCTCTAAATTAAGTTCCAGTTTTGTTTTTAAAATATGAAGTCTTGTAAGGTTTTTATTATTGAGTTGTAAGTTGGAGCTGAATCGAAGATAGACTGAACAATGGATGTGCGAAATACTAGAAGAAATCAAATTTTCAGCATGAGACTCGTCAATCTGGAACTGATAAATCTGGGTCTTTTTAGTGTGGGATTGACAAGTTTAGAGTTTCATCCATCTTGGAACTCATCAGTCTAGGACTGGCCAACATGAAGCTTATCAGTCTGGGGATTAATATATCATTTTCACAAGATTTATAGTAGTTTTAGAGATTTTATATACATAATTCTATTTTGGTATATGTTATGTTTTGGGGTAATTTTTTTGTAGGTTTTAGTGAGAAGAAATTAGTGGAAAAAGTAAATGAAGATTCAGGTCGGAAGTTCGAGCTCTGTGATGATCGACACGCTCTTCATGATAGTCGATATAGTTGTGATGGAGAGCTAGGACAGTTGATACAAAACTATGACAAACGAGGAATATAACAAAACTATGTGTAGCGGTTGATACGCAATGCTTGACACCCAATGCATAAATTATTGGGCGTGAGAAATAGTTGTTAGGAACTGAGTTTCAATTCACCTCTAAATTTGATGTGTCAAAGTTTACTTCAGTTTTAAGTTTATAGAGTTTTTAAATGGAATCCTTGTATAAGATTAATCGAGTTGTATTAGACTAAAATTTGAGCTGAAGATCGAGCGAATAGAGACCAAGTCTCTAAATGAAAAATTCCCAGAAACCATAAGACAAAAGCTCGATATGTCAAGAATCAAGTTTCTGCACTTAAAGAGAAGAATTCAATAAACTTGAAGTTCTGCAAATTGAGTTTTCTGAAGTAAAATGGAAACTCACGTGAAACACAAGTGTTCGAAGCCATACTTGAATCATTTCAAAGTAAAGTCAGTACGAAAAAATAAAACTTTTCATCAATAACGATGAAAGGAAAAATAAAACTTCCCTGATTTGATATTGAAGTGGAGTGATTAAATACTTTATTTATAACCGATTGATCATATATTTAAATAATGAAAATGACACTCTTTATTTAAATCGTTTACCTTGGTTTCTAAAAAATTGAAAATAAAACGATATGTACTCGTCATTTCTAATGGTTGAATCCAAAAGATTTAGAACAATTTAGAGTAGTAATATTCTTTTGAATAACAATAAGTCGCAGCCACTATTTATTACTCCCTCCGTCTGACTTGATTAGTCCTCTAGAGATTTGACATAATAACCAATACGAGTAGAGATAGAGAAAATGAATATTTTATTAGTGAGTGGAGTTTAAATTTTCATTTTAGGTAAATAGACAATTAAATGAGACAGACGAAAAAGGAAAGAGGGACTAATGAAGTGGAACAGATGAAGTATTATATACCGAATAAGTCTTAATATTGTATATTTATTAAATTCCACAAAATAGATAAAGCCACATTTAACAAACTTGATGTGACATATTATCTTATTAAGTTACCGAAATATAATATACATAATATAAAGCTTAACTTGTTAATATAATAACTAAGTGATGTAATAATAAATTAAAAGTGTTTTGGATAATTGAAATTAATTTAACTATTATTATTAAATTGTTAAATTAATTCGTGAATAGGGATGTAATCGAACCGAGTCGAGTAGCGTCGTGCTCAAGTTTGACTCGTTTAGTTTCGAGTCGAGCTTCGAACTTTTTTACCGAATATTTTGATGTTCACGAACTTTATCAAGCTTCAATCGAGCCCGAACGAACTTTCTAAATTTAAATTATATTTTAAATTTTTATTATTATTTTAAAAAAAAAATATTTATTCCATAATTAATATCATATTCATGTTCAAATTCTTAAAATTTTCATTATTATAAATTTTTATCATTATTATTAACTTAAATCATGATAATATTATTTTTATAAAAATAATTATTTTATATTTTTTACTATTTTAACTATTGAGTCGAATACTATAATACTTAAATTTTGTTCGCTTAATAAACGAGCCTTACTAAACGAACTCGAATATCCGACTAGATTTAGCTAATTTTAGAACTATGGTGGTAAAACGTTATCCAAACAAAACAAAAACTCAACAGTCAACATCTCTCCCTCACAATCACACACACACTCTCGCTCAAAGTCATATATAAACTGAACCGCCAAGAACGATGAAGAAAGCAGCCGAGAAACAAACAAACAATCACGAGAATCACAGCACTTTCCAACATCTTCATTAATTAAAGCAGGAAAAAAGTTGTGGGAGCGGTGCTTAAGGGCATGCACAAGAACAGTACAATGAAGGCGATCAAAAGTAGTCATGAGGTGATGGACGGTTCGGATATAATGGAGTTGGTTGAGAACGACAAAGTTTTCACCAACTTCGTCGATCATAAGTTTCAGCACCTCGACGCCGACTGCGACGGAAAGCTCTCTCTCAACGAGCTCCAGCCTGCCGTTAACGACCTTGGCGCCGCCCTCGGTTTGCCCGCCCCCGGCTCTTCTCCTGATACCGACCATATCTACTCCGAGGTTTTCTCCCTCCCTCCCTTTTTTTTTGTCCATTTCCCGCATTCTTATTATAGTGTGGATGTCTAGTGAAATGGGTTTTGAATTACGGGGTTGAGATGTTATTTGACGTTAGATTCTTGGGATTTTGGAGTTGATTGATCATTCCATGTTTGGGTTCAGTTTGAATCTTGCCTAAAGGTTTTTGAGGTATGAAATATTGAATGAAGTTTAGTAATCTTGGGGGATTCATGAATTGATTGATTTTGTTCATTTTATTGCATCTAGCATCAATGCTTGGGGCCTACAAACAAGAAAGGCTTTTTGGGTGTCTGAAAAACACTGGCTTTTCTTGGTTCTTGCTAAAGTTATTTGGGTAGAACTTCGAGCCTTTTCCAGCTTTCTTTAATTTATTTAGGGCAAAGATGCTTGTGTGTATGAAGAGGGTAAAGTTGTGAAGATTACTGTATTTCTTGCTCTAATGAAGACATTAAAAGAAGAGAGTGCTGAGTTTTCTCTGTCTTGGCCAATTGCACTCGGTGTTAAGTTCAAATAGAATTTTATTGAATGATTTTATGTGTTGCTGCTTCTTTACATTCTTGTAGTTTTGTTAAGAATGATTATTCTTGATTCTAGTATTTTGTTATTCTTTATCTAGCTTGCTTAGGAAACATATGAATCCCATTGATCTCGATGATCGATCTTTTGTGATGGATGTAGTTTGAGTGATGCATTGGATTTCCAAGACTTTCTAGGCTTTTCTTCTTATCTTCAAGAATCAGAATATGATCCATTTAGGTTTGCAATGAATAGATTATAGTGGATATGGCCAACCTAAAGGCTTTGATGTGGACGTTTGCAACTACTTTCATCTTTTGCTTTGCTTTGAAGCAAGAAAAAGAAGTGAAACACATTGATGGGAACTAATCTTGAATGATAAAAATCAATTGATGTGGTCACTGGTGAGTTCTGGAATTTGCACTTTTGTAGGAGTGGTACCACCCACCCTCACACCGACCGTGCTTTTAGTGATGATTCCGACTTTAAGGCCTTGCACACTCACATATCATGGTCAGCACGACAGCTGAAATCCCGAAATGTAATCATTTTCTTCGGTGTTGTAATGGAGAGACTTCGATCAAATCGGCCATTACTTGTTGTTGATGTTGTTGATATGAAGGGCTACTAAGTGTGATGTTTTGTGAAGAGTATTGGTTTTCTTACTCTTAATTCGAGTCACTCGAACGTGTTTTTCGTTCTCAAACTCATCGGCTTTCTAGTGAACTCTCTTTTCGATCGCAGGTTCTCAATGAATTCACGCATGGTAAGCAAGACAAGATAAGCAAAACACAGTTCAAAGAGGTTCTGTCAGATATTCTACTGGGCATGGCTGCAGGCTTGAAACGAGATCCTGTCGTAATCCTCCGGATTGATGGTGATGACCTCCATGAGTTCGTCAATGGTCCCACATTCGAGCCGGAGATGCTTTCTTTGTTCTCAGAAATCGACTTGCAAGAAGGTCCACTCAAAGACTACATCATCAAGGCTTTCCAGAAACTCTCAGTTGATCATGGAGTGCCTCCTGCTACAGATCCTTGGGTAGAAATCTTTTTCTCGAATTCTCGTATTTTCTAGGAATCTTTTCTCAATGCATTGTTTTCCCTACTTTTGCAGGTCCTGAGCAACATATTGGAACCGGCCCTGGAACACTCGGGAGATGCCCTTCACGAGCCCGTTTCACAAGAGACGTTTCTAACCGAGTTTAAACGAGCTGCGGAGAATGTAGCTGTGCTTCTCAAGGAGCAGCCGGCTATTGTTGCTCACAGCCAGAATACTTTTGATGGGAGTGGCATTAGGAGGCTGTTGTCCAATAAGTTCGAGCTCGATAAGGTTGTCTGAAAGTGCTATCTTTTCGTTGTCCGAATTCGCAAGATCTTATCTTTTTCTTCGTCGTTGCAGGCATTGGACTCTGCTATAAAGACTGCTCCAAGAGATCGCCATGGAAAAATACCTAAGGAATGTCTGAGTGTTGTGCTTGACAATTTGGCTGCCTCTGCTGGCTTGCCTCCTCTCGGCGCTGTCGATCAGGTCTGTTTGCGTCCTCGATCGAATCATAGTTCATGCTACCCGTGATATTGCAGATGCTACACGTAATGATATATGCTAGATACGGTTTCTTGATATCGAACATCGTATACTGCCCTGCAGATGGACAGCATTGTCGCAGAAGCTCTGAAAATGTTCGACGCCGGGGATGGGAAGGCGGTGAAGGAAGACGAGTTCAAGAAGCTGCTGACTGAAGTTTTGGGGAGCATCATGCTGCAACTGGAAGGCAACCCGGTGTCGATCTCGATAAATTCCGTCGTCCACGAGCCGCTGGCCTCTTCCTCCACCCTCCTGCAGCCATCATCGCCGTGATCCGCACGGTTTTCGGGGGTTCGGTTCGACTCTTCCGTTACATTTTGATGCTTCATCTTATATATTTCATTTCATCAATACACCGACACGAACACGAACACGAGACGTAACATGAAAATGTAACAAAAGATTCGTACCGAAATTAACCGACAGTCAAAGAGGGATGTAATTTTTGAGGGTGAGGGTTGGTAGCTTGGAATTCTCTACTGTTTTACTGCTTACTATTACTATATATGTTGTTGCTTGAACAGAATATTAACGGTCGATTTAATCTTTATATTTTGAATTCTTTTTTCATATTTAGTGATCAATATTTTTATTTTTTTTTATAAAAAAATTAATGTCCCCAACTCGGAATATGGTGGTGAAATTAAGGGTGACAATTCGTTCGAATCGGGTTCTTATCGTGTTGATCTGTTAAAGTATAATCTGTATTTGATTCGATAAGAAAGTGTTAAATTCGTATTGGAATCGATTCATTAAGCTCCAATTCGATTTCAATTATATCTGATTAGATCCAAATCCAATCCGGTCCATTATTCGATTCCGATCCAATAAGAACCCCATAACTATCCTATCCGATAACAATATAATAAATTCAAAAATTATCTAATTAAATTTGATAAAATAATATAATAATTTGGAAAAAATAATATGTAATGGAAAATCAATATTTCAAAAATATAATCTAAACCTAAAAAATAGAATAATATATTAAAATTATATTTTTAATTATTATATTCAAATCAATAAATAAAAATAAAGTTAAATTTATATTAATTTATTAATAGATATCCGAATTTGATCCGTATCTTATTCGATTAATGGATTATCCGAACCAATCCGAATCCGATCCCAAGTTTTCGTGTTATTATTATGTCGATCCGCATGCGATAAGTCTCAATCTATATCCATTATTACCGTACAAATTCATGTCAAAAATTGTCGCCATATATAAAATACTTTATCTATAATAAAAAAATTATGAGTTCGAGTTCCCATAAATACGTTGGTGCAATTAGTTTATGTGGATGGATGTTTACAATGTTGAAAGCAATTGAATGTTGTGGATGATTTGTGAAGTTTAATTTTGTCATTTCTTCAATGGTTGTGATGCTTTAAATTTTTATTTTTATTTTATTTTTCGCATCACAACATTCATTATTTTAATTTTCAGGAAAAAAAATTCATTAATTGATTTCGGCATCAATATTTATATAAAAACAAAGGCTAATAGTTTTTGTCGGTCGATTTCTTCCAAGTTTCACTCATGTAAAAAGATAAATTTATTTATTAAAATGGGAAAATTATGAAAAATACTCAAAATTATTGGTCAACTATGAAAAATACCATATTGTTTCTCCTTCCTTGAATTATACCCTAATATTTTATTTTGTCAATTAAAAATACCCTGAACTATAAAAAATACCTCAATATTTACTTTATCACTGAATTATACCCTAATATTTGGGGATGTCAATCGGGCTAACTCGTCGAGTTTCGGGTCAGCCCTGTCGGGCTGCGAGTTAATCGGTCCGGGTCAAATCGGACTGCAATTTTTTCGGGCTAAAAAATTTTGACCATAACCCGTGGGTTTTCGGGCTAGACCGTCGGGCCAATGGATTTTATTAATTTTTTAAATAATAAAAAATAAACAAAATATTACTTTCTCTTATAAAAAAATACAAAACACATCACAAACTCTTATATAATGATTAATTTGAATATTAAAAATATATTGTCTTTAATTTTAGCAATATTTAAATATGTTTTAAATTCGTAAGTAAATAGACTTAACTATGTATTGAATACTATTTGAACTAAATACAATTATATAACTTAAAATTTAATTAATATATATGATCTTAAATATCAAAAGTAGATTTCAATACTATAATATGATAGATATATTAATAAAAAAATAATCGAGTTAATCGGGCCAACTCATCGAGTTTCGGGCTTGGGGTTATTCGATCTAAGGCTATTCGGGCTAAAATATTTTGACCATAACCCGTATTTTAGCTCGGGTAAATCGGGTCAACCCGCAGGTTTCGGGCTAAATTGACATCCCTACTAATATTTGATTTGATGTTAAAATTTTTATGAATCATATATTAAATATTGTGTGAAATTTCCATTTCTTTGGTATATATGTGACATATATTTTATTAAAATTTTAACACCGTTAGCGACGTAGGGTATTTTTAATTGACAGAAACAATATTAGGGTATAATTCAATTATATGAGAATCTTTAGGATATATTTCATAATAAAGGATATTTTAGTGGGCAAAATGAAACTTTAGGGTATAATTCAAGGAAAAACAAACATTATGGTATTTTTCATAGTTGACCAATACTATAGAGTATTTTTCCTAGTTTTCCCTTATTAAAATTCAGATTTCTTTTTTGACCCAAAAAAAAAGTAAAAAGAAATTAAAGCTTCATTCGCTGCCAACTGTTCGACGAAATGCCGCATTGAAGCGATGAAACCCGGTTACGGTCGATCACAGAGAAGAAAGGAAGCCTCATCGAATAAAAGATTTGAGAAATTAGGAACGGAAAAGCAATCTAAATCGTAGAATTAACGGTGGATTTTTTAAGCTCAAATCGATCCGGTTTGAATATCTATTGTTGTTGGTTGTGATTATAGTTTCGGTTCGTGAAACATCAAAATCATTTTGTATAGTTGCAAAGCTGTTGAGTGTAGATGAATCCGTCGCTCCAGAGTCCAGACGACTTCAGCTGTGCACACTGTATTCGGGTATTTTAATGCTTCAGTAATTAATAATAGTAAGCTCGATATATTTAATCTGGAAGTCAATGTTTATGCCTTATGGCATGTTGAGCATTGAATTTGAATTGTTTTTGTGTCGTAATACATCATTGCTGATACGTTTTTGCTATTTTGGTATGTATAGAGTTGAAACTGAAGTAATGTTTATAGATTTCAAGTTTGTGACCAGCTTTGTTTGAATTTGAAGCAATAGCAGTTGATGATCTGGTTTTAGGTTTTTGAGACATTATCTGGAGTTTTTTGCCAGTTTCCCAACAAGAAACATTAGTGTTAGAATAGTAGAAGGTATCATCAGCCGCTTCATATGTCGATAATAGTCATGGGAAAAGGGTGTCATGAGATTGGAATACCAAGTATCTTGATTCCTGAGTTATCCCTTTAATTCTCTAGGATTATATGATTAGGAAGAATGAAATATAATAAGATGGAGAGGATGATATCATAGTTTTATATGTGTGGCAGATAGTGAAAATGACTGAGCTAGGCCTGCAAATGATTTTTTTATCTTCAATTCTTAATGTGCACGAGTCATAGGAGAATCAAGAATTCGGAATGATGTAGATACTTTTATCTTGCTAATTTTGTCTCTTCCTATCCATGGTGATGTTTCCAACATTTCATTTTTGTATCAAATTTATCTGTTCTGGTATTGGTGCAAATCCTCTTTGTGTTCATGAGGATCCCTTTTTCCTCTCGGTTTATAACAACTACCTTCGATGTCAAATGACCTTATCATCGGAAAAATGGTTTCGGTTGCTCCATCAGTTTATCATTACTTGCTCATGTTAACTTTGCTAGTTGCAACATCAAGAATTTCAGGCATCATAGCTCTCCTACTTCTGCTTTTGTTTCTGTTGAATTGCTGTGTTTGTGAGCTTTTTTTTTTTCTTGATGCAGATTGCTATGACCCTTTGGATCCAAATGGGAATATGACAGTTACCTTTGACATATTCAAGTATAACACTGATGGCTATGTGGTTAGCATCTCAACCAAAATAATCAAATTTGTGTCAATTTAGGGGGACTAAATGGTGTTGGCATTCATTTACAGGCAAGGGTTACCATCCAAAACTTCTATCAGTATCGTCATGTAGAGAGACCGGGTTGGAAACTAGGGTGGACGTGGGCGAAGAAGGAGTTTATCCTGTCGATTGCTGGAGCTGTTGCTGTCAAACAAGGAGATTGTACACCCTCCATAGACCAAAAACCACATTGCTGCTTGCCAGATCCTGTGGTGGTTGATCTAATGCAGGATGCTCCTTCGGATAACAGAACAGATGGTTGTTGCCATGGTGGTGTTCTTTCTTCCTGGGCCATCAACCCTTCAGCTTCTCACTCATCTTTTGAGATCACAGTAGGCAATTTGGGTGATAATCAGACTGATTACCAACCGCCCCGGAATCTCACCCTAATGGCACCCGGACCGGGTTACACATGTAGCCCAATCAGGAATGTTGCTCCCACAGTCTCCTCTGTTGTTGGAGGACTAAGAGAAGAGCAGGTTTTCAGTAAGTACTCGATATCAAGATCAAAACGCGTCAAATTGCTTGGCATTTCTTATGTGATTTATGTTTTCAGCTACATGGAGATCAGCCTGCACATATTCGAGCTATCTATCCAGCAAAACACCCGTATGCTGCGTTTCTCTCTCGACGTTTTACAACCCCTACATCACGCCATGCTCCTCGTGCAGCTGTGGATGTCGTATAGCTGATCAGTCTGCAAGCTCATGCATCAGGTTGGTTGCTGGTTAGCTACAAATGAATTCGCATTATGAAATTTGCATGTTCATATGTGTCTCCATTCGACAGTGCAGGCGCGATTCCTTCGAACATACCGGATGCTGAGCTAGTTCGATGCACCGATCACATGTGCCCTCTCAGAATCCACTGGCACATCAAGAACAACTATCTCACTCACTGGAATGTGAAACTAACAGTCTCTAATTACCACTACGGGAAGAACTACTCCAACTGGAACGTCGTCGTCGAGCATCCCGGCCTCGGACAGCCCTTCGGTGCCAACGGCTTCAACACCACAATGCTCCCAACTGCAGGTAGTCCAACTTTAGCCATTCAACTCTTCAGATTCAAGAACTGGGGCTCAATTATTTATTTTCATTTCTAAATTTGCAAAACCCAAACATTTGCAGAAGATGCGGCTCTCTTCTGGGGGAAAGCCTACTACAATCAAGAACTGCTGCAGGCTGATGAGTATGAGCTTGGATCAGTGACTACAGACATACTACTGACAAAGGATGAACATTCATTCACTCTGAGTAATGGATGGGCGTTTCCTAGGAGGATATATTTCAATGGGGAGAACTGCCAGATGCCGCTGCCGGACTCGTTCCCGATGCTGCCGAATGGCGGCTCCGGCCCGGCGTCTTTACGCCGGAGCATGCTGCTGCTTGGAACACTGGTATACTTGACTTGCACAATGTTGGTTGGTTGATGATATATAATTTTTATTTCTTTCTAGCCTGTAGGAGTAGATAATATTTTAGGACATTGATGATGATTCCATATCTTGCACAAGCACTCTGTGTTCTGATACAATCGGGTAAAAATATAATGGAAGCTAAAGAGCAACTTCAGTAGTCTGCATTTGCAGAATCTACACTCCACTTTCATTTCTTCAATTTCTCAACATTTCATTCTTCACATGTTAGAAATTTAGATCAATAAATTATTTTGGATAATTGTCGATTCAGAACCTAAAAAATATTTTAATTATCAATGCAGAATCCAAAAGATGATTTCTCAATCCAAAGATCAAACAATTCTCAATCCAGGACCCGATATTCGAGTCCTGGATTAAGAATTGTTTGATCATTTGGGTCCTGAATTGAGAATTTTTATGATTTTTCAGGTTTTGAATTGATAATTAATCTTTCAGGTCTTGAATCGATAATTAAACTATTTTTCGCGTCCTGGATTGATAAAACTTGAACTATTTTATTCATTTAATTGTTCATTTTTCTATTGTTTCTTCATGATTTATTTACTAATGTGTGATGAATTCAATGTTGAAAAACTAAAGGAACGAAATGAAAGAACAATCCCAAATTTTCATATTATGTGCATTTTTAAAAATATTTAATTGTGAATTAAATGATGTGGATATATAAACGCCACATAAATTTTCAATTAAATGGCTTTATAATCCCATTAAGTATGAAGGTCATCAATCTAGAATATTTGTATCTTTTATGTTCTTAAACGACAATTGATTTTTTTGGTTGGATAAAAAATTAAACCATAATTCTCCTTTATTTTTTAAACTATAATAAATTTTGGATTTAGTCACAAATTAAATTCAAACTCTCATGTTATATTTTGTTTATTAATTGCTCCAATTTCTTGTATTGATATAAAATTGAAAACCAAGCCAATTTCAGCCCAACAACCCAATTTTGAGCTGGGCTGGAATATTAGCAGGGCCCAATATAGTTTGGCCCGAATCATATCTTCGATTACAATCTCTCCCATTCATAACCTAACCCAACTTAACTTTTTAATTAAAATATAATATAAAAATATTTTAAAAAACTAATGGCATCACTCTCCCATTCATAACCTAATCCAATTTAACTTTTTAATTAAAATATAATATAAAAATATTTTAAAAAACTAATGGCACTACTCAATGCGTGTCATGTGGCTTTCTTAAATGAGAGAAATTCTTGGTTGTCGTCAAACAACCTTCACAATTTTTCTTTTTTTTTTTTAATTTTTATTGTTTTAAAATATTTGACCTACCTTCTCAGGCCACCAATGGGTGTAGCCTATGAGTCAATGGGGATAAATAAGCCATATTTGAATCCCAGCTCGAACCAAAAGATCATGAATTCAAGCTTGAGATCATGGATTCAAACTTCTTGAAATATTTGAGCACGCGAGTCTAAGCCATATTTGAATCCCAGCTCGAACCAAAAGATCATGAATTCAAGCTTGAGATCATGGATTCAAACTTCTTGAAATATTTGAGCACGCGAGTCTAAGTTGATGTATTACTATTGAAAAAAAGCATGATCATGAACCTATTGAAGGGAACTTCGAAGGCCAAAGGAAGACGAATTGTACATTTTGTTTCTAATCAACTGAGAAGAATAACCCAATTTGTTCAATTCCTTCGACTGAGAAATGGATTTTTAAGTTTAACTTCTATTCCAGCAGTTCTAAACCAAAAGATAAGTTACATATACACAATCAACCCCTCAAGGAGTATTTTTTCCCACTGAATGCTTGGAATTTCGGTTCATCGCTCTTCGGCGGCTCCGGCTTAGGGTCTTTCGGAGCATCCTGCACATCAAAACAAACCTTAGCTGCATACAATACAACAATGTTTCCTGGGAGTGAGTGAAGACAAACCTTAGCTGCATCGTTAGCGCGGTTGGAGTTTGAACCAAATACTAGCTTTCCTTGAGTTTGGTTTCTGGAGCTTTGTGAGCTTGAACTAGACGCCGCAGCAGCTGTTCCTCCACCCGATACATTGCTTCTCTTGTCTTGGGGTGCAGATGATGACAACGGTGAAGGTTGAGTTTTCAAAGGTTTCCCGTCCAAGCGTCGTCCAGCCCCAGTAAATGGATTGAATTTTGGCTCAGCCTCTGCAGGAGGTTCCTGCCCTGCATATACCACGTAACGGATTGCACAAAATTGTGAGGCATGGGATTCAAAATACATACATATTATTGCTAAGAAAACGTTAATATGTGGTATGCCATAAAGCACAACTCAATTTATTTGCCTAACTTCATAATCATCTTCACTACACCGATCACACGGAACAGGATGTGTAGATATTGATGCGTTGTGGCGCATAACAAAGCATTTGGGTTGCTAATAATTTGTAATAGTGGTGCGGATATAAAGGAAATAGAAAATGCACCTTCTGCCGGTGCTTTGCCAGTTGAAACAGGTGGTGCAGGTTTTTCTGGTTCCTTGTAGTCAAGAGGAGGAGCAAAGTCCACTTCACAGTCAGTTTCAATGATGCTTATCGCATTAGAAGGCTTCGTCTCAATAATATCTATGTAATACTTTTTGTTATTATAAGCCACCATGATGCTGTCTCCTGTGCTCAAGCAAGAAAAGTTTCTCAGGGTAGTCTCCAAGCTGCATAAAAATAGAGTAAAATTTAGAACAGATAAATAATGCGATAAAGTTCTAACATAATATGATGACTACTGATATTCCTTCAAGTAAAGAAAATGCGAGGGAGCGGAAGTTCATTAACATTAGTTAAAGAGAACACACGATCAAATACAATTCAATAATAATGAATAAATAAACAAACTATTTGATGTCGCTTTTCTCATCCAAAATTGCCATCACTGAAAACCTCAACCCTTTCTCCCAAGTAACTCTCTGATAAGTAAATTTCATGGAATTATGTTGAATTGTGCATTTGTGTATTTGTGTATTACTGTTACACCTAGTCCTTGCAAGAAGTTTGAACAGACTTACATTGCTTTTGGATTGGAGATATCCAAGAAATCCTTGGTGTGCGGTTGCAATTTTACATATGTACCCTTCGGAAGAGTTGCATTTTTCACTCGCACAAAGTCCCCCTCTTGAAGCAAAAGATTCTCCATCATCTAATGATAAAACAAGTAAATGGTGTATTACGGCCAAATCTAAAGCCAAAATCATACACCAAGAGTCAAAGTTCATCGAGTAGGCTCATACCCAGTATGGCATATAAATCATGCCTTCTTCAGCAATGAACTCAAGAACCCCACAATGTGAAACACGCTCAGTAGCCGCATTCCGGAGCTCAAATAACATAGGGTAATCGATATGAAGAGAGGCTATAGAATAATTAGCCAAATGTTAGAACAATTTTGAGCAGGGGAATATAATCAAGAGGATAACAACCCACAGCATGGAGCCAAATTTGCTTACCAAGACGGTCAAGAGCTGACGGCGGCATGATGACTGGAGAATAACAGTGTCAGAAAAGAGAAGAAGAAGAAGAAGAAAAAATTATCTACTGGGAAAAACCCTCATAAACTACCAACATTTCCAAATGAGATATGGCTTACCTTTATCACCATTTTCTATCTGTGCCTGCAGAAATATAGAACAATGATGAAATCAGAATCAACTTGATATAAGCATATAATTATCTGAGACACATGCATATACTTTTCAATCAATAAATACTTCTAAAATTGCAGGACATAAAAGGAAAAAAAAAAAAAACAAAAAAAAAAAACAAGACTCCAAAAAAAGGAGGCAACAAGAAAAACTGAAGTCAATAAAACACAGTGAATGGTTGATGCGATTTGCAAACTTCGCACTGAAAACGGATAGTTCAGATTCATAAATATAAAATAGATTTCAATCCAGAGCATTCCAACCTTGTCAATGAAAGACGCAGGGTAGCACCGATATGTTTGCTCAAATGATGTTCCATGGTATCCATACCCGTCAAAAAACTGAAAGATAAAAATTAGAATCATCAATATAAACAACACAACCACTAGAAAGGAGAATAATATTGATGCACACCAATGAATATATATTGTGCCAAACTGATTATAACTATTACATCACTTTGTCCTTGCAAAACTGAAACTCCAGATATATACTAGTTCATTCCCCTGCCAATACTACAGAATTCGAATCACCTAGTTCATGCTGGTCTTTTCGTCTAGCTCCACATAAGACGATATATTTTGATGGTTAGCTTCCCAAACATTTACTAAAATAACAATCAACCTTGTTAAATTTCTAATAGAAAAGCATTATCACCGAATCCATGAGCTGGGAGAAAAGCAAGCAAAATCAAAATCAGCATCAACCCATACACTTAACAGTATGAGATGTCACTATATGGAAATACAGTAGCAATATCTCCCATTTCTACATATACAGGCACCAAAACTATAGTTAACTAGGCCCAAATGTTCAAGTAATTAAGAACCTGCTCAAGAATGCGATCAACTACATAGTATAACTTCAGTGACGCACGAAACATTGTCTCGTTACAATCAGTTATATAATAAAACATCAATGCTTTCGTGAATTCTGGGGGAAAACAATTAAATCGGATGAATATTTACACCAGGAACACAACTGGCAAAAAACTACACGATATAACACGGTCGAGAAAATGATTCCTGCATCAAAATAAAGCCGCACCATATTTACGATTGTCTGGACTGCAGACGCGCGCGATTAAACGTCTGGATTCTCCTATAACAAGAGCCGCAGAAAACAAAAACCATTAATCGATCGATCACAAAAAACAACAACAAAAGTTACAACTATTAGTCAACAGAAAAGACATTTTCCTCCATTCAGATCTGCAAAACAGTGAGAGGAGGAATAATTGTACATACTTTGAAGCGCAGGAACGAGGATTCGTCGTCGCAGCGTGTAGTCGAACGCAACTGGAAGAAATTGAAGGCACGCAAACTGTAGAGAAATTGGACGGATGAGAGGAGGAGAGAGGGCTAAGATGCTTCTGCGCCCTGGGTGCTTCTTGTGCACGCTACTTTTAGTGGCTGCCACGTACGCATCGAATGGCAGCCCACTGGGCCCGGCCCGAATTTTATACTGGTCAGCCATATGGCCCATATCCATTTTCCTAATTTTTTTTTTTGTAATTTCTTTTTGACCACTTTCCTTTTCTTCAATAAAAAATAAAAATGTATTATCAATTTAGTATCAGTATGATGGATAAAAATAAAGCCGACAATTTGTACGTGTTAGGTCGTTATCGTGTCAATCCTTTAAGAATACAAAATTTCGTATCGTATTCACGTTGGATTGTGTTCGTGTTACCCAATATATTTTATCTTAAATAATTTTCATCTTCGAGTCAGTTTCATTTTATCAGATCGGATTTCGGGTTCTCAACAGATGAATATCATTTTCATATTCGTGTTGTGTTTAACTCCATTATTATCGTGTAATTTATCTCATCCACACAAAATCTTCGTATTGAAAAAATGTAAAGTAAATTTATTTCAAACAGAATTAAACTCACACTCGAATATTTTCGTGAAATCTCGATCGCACGACCTCTTATTAGGTAATTCGCCGGGAAATTTAGCAATGAAAAATTGTTTTGAGAAGTTTGAAAATCGCATTGTTGGAGCTACTTGGATCAAACACGCCTACGGGTCCCATTTACGCAATCTAATCCACAAGATAACTCCAACCAAAACACGACTATGAATGCCCAAAACCACATGTTTCAGTTTCATATCATCCTTATATCTATCTCCCTCTTTTCTTTTCTTATATTTCTTTAATATTATGTCCTTTTGCTTTTGGAATTTTAACAATTGCAAATTTTGCTAATTTGAGTTTTTTTTAAAAAAAAATTAAAAAAAATAACTCAGATTTATGTTTGATTTAATTGCGTACTGAAAAGGTTTTCAAATGTACAGTCATTTATGAGATACAATAATAAAATAACATAAAAGTTTACTTGCTTAATTGAAGTTTATTAGTAAAATAATAAGTGAGAATTATTTAAATTACTTAATTTCATAAAACAAATCACAAATATCTCCATCCTAATAAATGCATCTAAGAAATACCCAAAATACAAAATAAAAAAATTAAATAGTTTAAACATGAAACTACTTAAGTAAAAAATATGGTAAATTAAAATTATCAAAAACTTACCCACAATTATAAAATTTTGGTCACGGAAAATTTTGGTCACGGACTTGAAATTTAAATTGTCTAAGTAAAAAGTTTGATAAAAACTCAGAAGCCAAATAATAGATAATTAATTAAATTAACAAATTTTTAATTTTAAAAATCCGAACAGAACTAGGTTGAGACCGAATCGCTTGAATTTTAAATATTAATTAGATCACACGAAAATATAGCTTAATTATAAATTTAAATGTACTTTTATATCTTTCTTAAATGTGTTTACAAAAATAGAGATATTTGTAGAGAAAATATACAAATATATCCCAAACTTTGATTGAAATATTAATTTTATCCCAAACTTTTCAATATAACAATTTTAGTCTTAAACTTTGAATGAGTTCTCAATTTTATCCCAAACTTTTAAATATAATAATTTCGGCCTAAACTTTAAATGAGTCCCAATTTTCAATCTTACATGGACACACATATTTACATATCATACTATATTAATCTAAACTATATATTCTACTTTCAAATTAAGATAATTTTCTAAAACAATATCATTTTTGTGAAGAATTTTTTTAAAATTAAGATCTAAGATAATAATTTAAATATATTTATTTTTAATATTA
This sequence comes from Plectranthus barbatus, assembly GCA_026898455.1. Lineage (NCBI taxonomy): Eukaryota > Viridiplantae > Streptophyta > Magnoliopsida > Lamiales > Lamiaceae > Plectranthus > Plectranthus barbatus. The sequence continues at coordinate 415,104 of JAPKLW010000589.1, read as the reverse complement.
AAACGACTAAAGACATAAAATCAAGTCATATCTTAATAATTAATTTTTTCAGATATATTTATCTAAAGTTCTTTATATTTAATAAAGATATCATTAGTTTTATAAAAATATATTACTCCAAAATTTCTTATTCTTAATAAATACTTCATGAATGCCATGGAATGACATGAAAAAGTAATGTCCGTGTATATTTTTGTACATGACATATAATTATTTATGTCCATGTAAGATTTTCGATGTTTTAATATTGAGAGGTAGGAAAAAATACAAAGTTTAGGTTAAAAGTGTTATATTTAGAAGTTTGGAATAAAATTGAGAACTCATTCAAACTTTAAACATGAAATTGTTATATTTAAAAGTTTGGGATAAAACAACTCACTCATCCAAAGTTGGGGATAGATTTGCATATTTTCCCATATTTGTAATGTGTTACAATTGAATCAGGTATTCCATATATTTTTTTTTTCTCTCAAATAATAACATAACAAAGAGGTAAAACAAAGTATGATAATAACGTAACAGGGGGCATGACATGATACCAAAATATAAATAAATAAAATAATCCAAACAAGAGGAAGGAATTCCAACAAGAAACAGAGGCATTAGCATCATCATCATACACCAGAATGTACATCTGCCAATATAAAGATGGAGAAATTCATTATTTTTAATCAAATTATCAACTGCTGCATTATTTATTTTTTTTAAAAAAAAGAAAAAACAAATGAGAGAGCAGCATTCAAGTATTACTCTACTATAAATTTCCAAATAAAACAGATCAAATTACAACTGCAGCAAGGTGTCAACATGTTATGTGTGGCTCACGTATAATATATATATATAACACAACTCACTTATCAAACTCATCCAAGTATTTTATTTTATGGGAATATATAGCAATGTTTATCTTCCAGCTACAGCATCATCCAAACCCGACCAGTTTACACAATACCCAAAATGCTGAGAGCAATTCTGTGAGTTCTTGGCCACAAGATTAGTTTCAGGTGTGATAAATAAGCTCATAACTAGTGGACAACATACCATTTGATCCTAGGTTAACACCAAGGGGTGCTACTGCTCACCCAACTAGCAAACAAACCTTCCATTCATTCCATGAACATAAGATCACAATTTTATGCTTCAAACATGAAAATTTATATTCTATAAACCTCTCAAAGACTCTGATGGAATTTCCATGAATGTTCACATATTTCAAAAGGGAATCTTCCAAACACTAGAAAAGTCCCAACATTAAAGCCATCAGATTTGATTGGAATAAAACAGGAAACTGTAACAACTACCAACGCTACAGACAACGATGGTACAAAATCTAAGATACCAATCCATGGCTTTAATTCTATTATTTTTCAGCACTAAAGTATGTATATACTTCCAATCAAGACCAAATCGGGATACCCCACATTGGAATGCAACTTTAAGAAAAATAAGGGCCACCAATGGTAATAAAATAGCATGGACCATCGAATGCACACCTTTGGCAAAAGAGCCACAATTCAGCCATCTTTGTCTTCAACTGCCCCCCCTCAAGTTGAATTCTTCAAACTTCCACTCATCCAAGAAAAAATGCCACACAATCAAGAACCTACTACCTATATGTGTTGAAACAAAAATAGATTATTACAGAACAGAAATGAAAGAGATCAACATCAAACGAGATTCTTTGATAATAGTCAATAAAGATGGCATTGAAAAAAAGCAGAATTACATATAGAGCAAGCAGGGGATTTTGAGCACAAATTTACACCCTACTTTCCCAACAGCATGCTGAAGACACAACCTTCCCACTTCTTACATGCTTGTTCATTATCATGAACTTAAAAAAGACAAATGAACATCATAGTAATAAGGTGGAACCACCCAACACGAAACTAGAAAGTTAAAAAAAGACCCCAACCTCAAACTAGAATAACAGGAGACCAAACTGTTATTTCACTGAAACACCAACTCAAGCAATGCAATAAGACCACTTCTCCTCATCAGCACCAACAGCATCATCAGACAATGCAAAACTTTCATCACTGCAATAGTAGTAGCTATTGTTACCAGCCACCGCAGCAGTCAGGCCGCAAGAGGCTGCAGCTGCCAAGTAAGGCATGTTATTGAAAGAGCAAGCAAGGCCATTAGCAAGGGTCAAACTGCTGCCGTCACCATCATTGGCAAACTCCTCTATACGGTGCTTGAGAGTCTGGAACATGAGCTCAGGCTCATACTGCATCACCCGGAGAACATCGCTACAAGAAGGGCCAGGCATGGCGCGCGTCACGGCAAAGCTGTGAGGGCCATTGCTCTGCGACACACGCACAACACTTGGGCCGCCAAACAGGTTGTGATAACCCCCAAGAGCCTCCTCATAAGCCCCGCCCAAGAACATACCTAGATAATAAGGCGCACATTCACCAACTCCACCACCATTCATGTCCAACTTGTGCAGAGGCAAGCTCGATTCTCCTCCAATGAATTTGTCGATCTTCCCATCACTATCGCAAGTCAAGTCCGAGAGAATCCCCCTAACTGCAGGCCTCTCATCCAGCCTGTGGATAGGAATGATAGGAAACAGCTGGCCGATACCCCAAAAATCAGGAATGGAGGTGAAAACGGATAGATTCACATGGTAAGTCTGAACAGGATCAGAAACTCCGATAGCTTTAAACACCAATTCGCAAAAGCCATCGACAGCAGCAAGCTGCTCCATTCCCAAAGACCCTTCTTTGAACTGATCAACACACCGCTGCTTCAGCTGCTCTACACAAATCAAACAATTCTCATATTCACCACGAACTGCAGCTGCCGACAAATTCCTGTAATCAGTTCGAGCATCATCATTCAATTGATCCTCAAACAACTCAATCCCAGGAGGAGACTGAAGATGCGGATAACCGTGAGAACTTGCAGAAATAGCCTCAAACAATAGAATTGAGTGGTGGGAGACAATTGCACGACCGCTTTCACTGCAAATGATAGGATGTTTAACACCATTGCGGTCGCAAACTAACCTTACCGCCGCAACAACAGAAGAGGCATACTCTTGAAGAGTGTAGCCGACAGAAACATCAGAATCTGGGGACTTTGAACCATCATAATCGATGCCAAGTCCTCCGCCAATATCAATGACTCTCATACAAGCACCAAAGCGAACTAACTCGGAATAGATCTGCGCAGCTTCACCAACTCCGTCGGCTAGTAATGAAGTATCAGGGATCTGAGATCCAATATGGAAATGCAGCAGCTGCAGGCAATCCAGCATTTCAGCCTGCTTCAGTTTCTCGACAACGCGAAGAATCTGCGTTGTTGTGAGACCAAATTTTCCTTTCTCACCAGAAGTCGAACCGAAATGGCCAGAATGCTTGGTCCTCAGCTTAGCCCGGAGCCCAATTACGGGCCGAACAGCGTGCTTCTTGCTAGCGTCGATCACGATATCGAGTTCTTCCTCTTGCTCAAGCACAATAACAGTGTTCAGATGCAGCTTTCTCGCCACTAAAGCGAGAGAAATGTATTCCACATCCTTAAATCCGTTGCACACCAACAGCGCCTCAGGGCTTCCGTTGCAGAGGCTGCTCATGGCTAAGAGAAGCTCCGGCTTGGAGCCAGCTTCCAGCCCGAATCGGAAGCCCGATCCGAACTTCACAATATCCTCCACCACAAACTTATCCTGATTGCATTTCACCGGGTAGACGCCCTGGTAATGAGCCTCGTAACCTTGAGATTGAGTAGCGAAATCAAAGGCAGATTGGAGAGATTCAAGGCGGTTCTTCAGTATGTCGGGAAAGCGGACAATGAGGGGCAGCTGAAGCCCGAGCCCGCCCAAACTTTTCGGATCGGACGCCTTCTTAACAACCTTGAGAAGGTCGATTTCCTGGTGGGGCAAGGTATTGACGCCATGTGGACGGACAGAGACGTCGCCGTTAGAATTGACCGTAAAGTAGGGCGCTCCCCATCCATCCACACGGTATAGCAGCGCCGAGTGCGCGGGCGTCCAAGCCGCCGCGGCGGGGGTGGTTGGCGGAGGGATTTCTGGAAGAGTGCTGTTCCAGTTCGCAAAGCCGTATGGAGGAGGAGAGACAGTAGCGTCTACGCAGCAAGCGACGGCAGGCATCTTCACCGATTCACGATATCTCTGTATTCAATTAATGGATTGGGAAAAGAAAGAATCAAAGAATTTTTTCAAATGTCCACAAACAAAAAAGAGGAGATTTATCTAGGTTATGAAAAAAATATCGAAATTGTCGAAGGTGCAACAGATAGGGGCTTTAAAACCCGCCGAGGCCGGAGCCCCGGCTACCCCCTCAAAAGAAGCGAAATCGGATCTGAGTCACAAAACGGTGGCCGGACGCACGATTACACGGCACTGAAATCCCCACAACTACCCCTCAGAAGAAGCAGAAATTACAAAAATCAAATCGAGAAACGAATTCACCACGAAAATCGAAACAACTCTAATTTTCGAAAGCGAATCCCACCATGCAGAATCTGAAGGATTTGAGATAGCGATAGAGCGAGGGGCTGAATGAGAGAGAAAGCAGGGGCTGAGAGATGGATTGACGGAAACCTAACGAAAAAACAGGAGAGAGAGATTGGGAATGGGAACTAGGGTTTCAGTGTGTGTAAATTGTAAATAACGTGAAGCTGCGGATGAAGAGAGTGAGCGAGGAATGCATGAGGGGCAAAGCGGCGATTTATAGAGAAATTGCAGAGGATGGAAAGTGGGCCCCATCTTATGGCCAAATTAAATATCTTTTTCCTTTTTTATTTTTCGATATTCACCTTCAATTCATAATTCTAATTTTCTTTTAAAAGATAATATTTATTTTGCTTCGTTATATTATTAATTTAATTTTTTATTACGAATTTAATATATATATATAATTTTTATATTTTGTTATACGTTAATAATTTATTGAATTGTAATGATTTTAGTTAATCTATAGTTTTTTTTTAAAAAAAAAAACTTAAACATAATTAAATTATTAAAATATGCTACTAACATAAATTTTAGAAAGTGATAAAAACTAATAGATAAACAATTAAATGTGGTAAAATCGATAATCACGACAATTAAAACGAATTGTGGCACTATATTTAATTCATTTAAGTGAAATGGTGGTGGAACTCGAATATGCACAATGTGGTATTTAATTACAATTAATTATTGATCAAGATCAAGATTAATCCGCACGCATCTCGCGTTTATCAAAGAAAATTCAAAATATTCTAATCATAAAATCAATTTATTGTTTATTTAACTATTTTGTATACCCTTCAGCATGTTAATTCCCTATTTCATCGTTTCAATTTCAACGTGGGAAGATACAAAATATATATTGCCTTATAATTTATATATTCATTAAAATCATTCAGAATCTCAGATGATATCTTATCCTTAAAAAAATTGTTCACTTTAGATCGATGATGAGTTTTGTTATTCCAAATGTCAACGGATTGGAATGTATTAAATAGTTAAATTAGATTAATTAATACAACTAAATATTTCCATATTTGGTTGAGATTTTGTTCTAATATATTTATATATA
>JAPKLW010000589.1:225565-387046 GCA_026898455.1 Plectranthus barbatus | reverse complement strand
TTATATTCAAATTTTAAATAGAAATACATATATTAAAAGAGAAAAAATGGGAAATAATTGCATAAAACAATATGTATATAACACACAGATTAAAATAAATTATGTTAAACTAAATTAACCCCGACATATAGCCAACAAAAAAAAAATCTCGATCGAAAAATAAAATCGTGACAGAAATGGAAAAATAGAATACACGAATATAATGAAGAAGGCGATAAAAATTAATGAACAAGAAGATACGTAAAAGGAAAAAATAACAAGAAATAAAAAGATACAATATCTTTCATTAATTGCATATAATTAGGAAACTACCAAAATAATAAAAGATACTATAAAATATAAAATTTAGTTATACCAATATCACCCTTTAGCTAATTAAATAATATATATAAAATACCACATGTCACAATCTGATCCATTAAATTATACTCCCTCCGTCCCGAAACAATTGTCTTGTTTTCCTTTTTCGTCTGTCCCAAACAATTGTCCTCTTACCTAAAATGGAAAGTTAATACACACTCATTAATAAAATACTAATTTCCTCTATCTCTACTTGCATTGGTATCTGTGCCATTTTCAAACAAGACAATTGTTTTGGGACAGAGGGAGTATAATATAGACGGCTAGATATAAGTTCACTGTTCACACATAAATATGTGGTTCGGATTTGAACACTCCTCTCTCTCTCTCTCTCTCTATATATATATATATATTATTACATATTGTCTTTTTAGGCTGAATAAATTTGAATGAATTTGTTTTTAAGCATCTCCGGAAAGACCTATACCCAAGAAAAGTTAGCGGAGACGAAGAGAGCTAATTAAGAATTAAGGACTCATATATGAAGTATGATCAGATCTCTAAGAAGCTTTCATGTTGAGTTCTGATATATCCTACAAAACTAGCCATACTAACTGGAGTAATCACAAACATCTGTTTCTTGCACAGAGAGAGAGATTTGGGCCGGAGTTAATGTGAAGAAAAACATCCTCGTTTAGTTAGCTGCTGTTTTTTTTTTTTTTTTTTTTTTTGTCTCCACACGACTTCAATCCCTTCATATCATATTTTTTTCTTATTTTTATCAATTTTTTCTTCTTTAAGAGGGGCTAATCCAGAAAATTTCAAATCACAATACTATAAAAACGGAAAAAAAAATTCCGACTGGAGGGCAGCCTTAATGTAGATCGGTCTCTGATAACAGCAGTTGGAATTATAACTTATAATTATATGTTGTCTGAACATAATCGTTTAGATTAAAGAAGTAATTCTTGAAATAAAACTGCAACATCTGATACATTAATTAATCAAACCAAATGAAACAAATAGTAATACAATACAAACAAATGATTCCTATCTATTACTCACATTTCCCACTCAGATTTCTCATTTCAATCTGGAAACACACTTTTTTTTTTTAAATTTATTTTTTAACAACACCAACTCATTACAGATTTCCGATCAAGGGTGGTGGGGAATGATCGGAGGGAGGGGCGGGTGGTGGTGTCCGAGTTTCGGGTGGTGGAAGTATTTTGGAGGGATGGGAGGAAGCTTAGGGAGAGGAGGGCAAGGCTTCTTGGGGATCACCGGCGGATGGTAGACCGGAACCGGAGGAGGAAGCGGCTTTACAGCAACCGGCGGATGGTAGACCGGAACCGGCGGAGGAAGCGGCTTTACAACAACCGGCGGATGGTAGACTGGAACCGGCGGAGGAAGCGGCTTTACGACCACCGGGGGGTGAGGTTTGATGGGAGGGCAGGGCTTCTTAACCGGCGGTTTCGGCTTGGGAATGGGAGGGCAGGGCTTCTTAACCGGCGGTTTTGGCTTAGGTTTGTAGACTGGAACCGGAGGGAGTGGCTTCACCACCACCGGTGGTTTTGGCTTAGGCTTGTAGACCGGAACTGGAGGGAGTGGCTTCACCACCACCGGTGGTTTTGGCTTAGGCTTGTAGACCGGGACTGGCGTCGGCGGGTGGTGGAACCATGGGTGGGGAGGGAGTGGGGGGTGCTTAAACCAGGGGTGGGGTGGGAGGGGAGGGTGGGGAGGCCAGAAGGATTTGGAGGAGCAGATTGCAGAGGAGAAATGCTGGGTTTTGGTGGGAGAGAAGGTCGTCACCCCGTTGGATTGGGACTTGAGCACGATCTTGGTGGCTGCGGCGGCGCAGGGAACTGCAGCGGCGCTGTGGAGCTGCGCGGTGCATGATTTTAGTTTCTTCCCATCGTCGTCGACCACCTCCGCCGGAACTGATACCTTGAATTTGCCTTGGTTGTCGACCTCCGCCGACCCGACTCTTTTCGCCTCGCCGTTTTTGAGCTTGCAGTCGATGGCTACCTGAAGTCCTGCATTGCATGCATGGCCAGTTAATAAACAAGTAGCGATGGCCAAACCGAACCAGAACCGGCCCACTAGTTCACGGTTCTGAATTGGAACCGCCACATAAGCTTCTTAACCGGAACCTTAATTGTTTTCTGGCGGGCTGGTTAAGACTCAATGAATTAAGCGGAACTGGTACAGGAAGTTCCATATCGTTGAATCGCCAAAATTTTAATTTCTTAAAAAGAAAAAAAATCTGAAATACGTTTCCGAACTGATGGTGTTTGAACCGTTGAACTGACGACAAAATTTGAAATTTTAAAATTTTAACCCGGCCAATTAGAGCGTGACACGTCACCCCGATCTCATGGTTCCAAACCGGATCCAACAATTCTGAACCGGAACCGCCGGTTCAATCGAGATTTTTCAAAATAAAAATAACAAAAAAAATTTGACCGAACTCACGATTCGGAATGGAACCGGTGGTGTTTGAACAGTTGAACCGACGGAAATTTGAAATTTGGTGGGAGAGAAGGTCGTCACCCCGATCCAATGGTTCCAAACCGAAACCAACAATTCTGAACCGAAACCGTCCGTTCAATGGAAATTTTTTGAAATAAGATTTTTAAAAATAAAAATGACCGAACCGTCGAACCCGAAACCAACGGTTTACGGTTCTGAATCAGAACCAAAACCACTACAGTAACGAGCCAATTAAGGTTTCAATTTTTTGGAACCAGAACCGGAACCGTGGCAACTTCTATAAACAAGAATGAAGAAACTAAACAACATTTAATATGAGAGAGAGAGAGAGAGAGACCTGAGAATGGGAGGGAGGTTTTGGGGTTGCAGTCAGCACAGAGAGTGGTACCGACAACTTGGAATGTACTACCATCATCTGCACTGCACAAACTCACTACAGATAATAAACACAACAACAACAAACTCAGACAAAGGGAATGAATCCCCATTTTAGGAAATATTTCAGAAGCTATACATTAAAGAATTATGAACATGGTTTGAGTGAAATGAAGCACTCAAGAGCAGTGTATATATACACATTCTTGAAGAGTGGTTTATGGTTAAGATCAATCAAGCCGACATAAATGGTAAATGATATCACATGAGGTTAGGTCCCATTGATCATGACTAAAAAAAAAAAAAAAAAAAAAAACAAAACATCAATTAGTTCGAACTATCGGTATTTTTTCAATCCTAATACCAATTATTTCATTTCACAATTTTATATCTGGACTATCAAAAACTATTTAGAAGCTGACGGAGCATGCCGAAAACCCATATCATTTGATTTACAACGTGTCATTTTTTTAATATGATACGGGTTTCCGGCATGCCCGGTAGTTTTCTGATGCCGAAAAGTTTATTCGTCCTACATTTAAATAATTTTTGATAGTTCAAACATAAAATTGAGAAAGAGAATAATAAGTGCTAGAATTGAAAAAAGACAGAATAATTTAGACTAAAATTGATGTTTTAGAAAAAAAAAATTAAACAATATGTAAGGTAACAGTTCTTACATTGATATTATATTTTATAGCAAAGATGAAACTATAGTAAAAATACAAAAGTAGATTTAGCAAAGGGCATTATCATCATTTAATGAAACCCCAACTGCAAAATTATGTCCTAGTGTGTTCTAAACCATGCAATTGTATTGCACCTCCATTTTCTCACACCTAATGAGATTTTTATTTGTTAGGGAATAAATAGTGGAGGTGGGGGGTGGGGTGCTGCTGAGTTGTGGAAGGTTTATGGCATTGATGGATTGACAGCACTGTGTTCTTCTACTTTTTTTTTAAAAAAAAAAAAAAATTTATATTTTTGAATACATTTTTTTCTTCTGGCATATATTCATATACACAGTTGGGAAGCAGAAAAAGAAGAGAAAGAAGCTCATTTATAAGCAAATTATTTTATCACATGAATCAACTTAAATGTTACCATCTTCCCACCAGAAATCTCTTCATAACCCTAAAGCCAACAAATAATGTTCCATATATATACGGCCAACCCTGAGACCATACGGGAGGTGCGCTGCACGGTTGCACCAGAGCCTCCAAATGAGAGGGGCACCATATTAAATATATATATATATATATATATATATATATATATATATATATATATATTCATATAGTAGTACTATTATATATTTATACAATTAATTTATTTTAACACAAATTCAAAAGGCTAATATAAAATAAAAATATTTAACCTTTAGCCAAACTAAAAATATTAACAAAGAAATTAAATTCATATTTAACCTAACATGGATATTTAGATCCATATTCATAAATTTTTATTATATTTCTTAATATTCTTATGTATAATTGTTGAATAAAAATAAGTGCATTATTTATTTTGATCGTACGGGACCTCGAAAATTATAAAGCCGGCCCTGCATATATACAAAAAGGTGAATATGTTGTAACCTATCCCTTACTTTTAAGTGGATAAGAGTTTAGACTCAAATCATCTTTAGTTTCAATTTAATATTATAACTTAATTTTTTTAAAAAAGAAATACTACTAGTTCACAAGAGTAAAATGTTGGAAAATAGAAGTTTTAAATATAAATTTTCTTAATATCTAAATGGTCTGTTTTAATGTAATTGTTGGCATTCCTAATCCTAATCATAATTCATAAATTCTTGGTTCACATCTATGCCCTTAGGCAAAAACTTGCGTTAGGCAGGCCTAAACGGTTTAGGCGGGTTTTATCCTACCCAAATGGGTTGACCCATCCCAAATAGAATTTATTAATCTCAATTAGGGTATATTATATGAATTTGGGCTTGGGTTAATGAATAAAACCACCTAAATCGTTTAGGTCTGCCTAACCCAAGACCATCCCACGCCCTTAATATTGACACTCAACTGAAATGAAGGCGCGTAGTTGTCATGCATTCAGCTTCCTGTCTTGGGGTTGGTACAATTCAAATGAATGTACATAAATATTCTATCTTAAATTCGGGTTCGTGTTAAATAAAAATGAATATATAACATTTATTTCAAAAAATAAATAATTGAGATTAATTTTTTTTTAAAGATTTCATACTTAATTGCTTTATAAATGATTAAGCATGATTTATAAAATAATTAAACACAAAATAAAATTATGCTTAAATCTGAACCATTAATACTATTAATCTAATAGCTATGATTTATTTATATTTAACACAAATCTTAATTTTAATATTAGATTACAACTATAGTATATATTTATATATATAGAATTAAACTTAGATTTTTAGCACTTGATTTAATCCATATATATTGACAAATAAAATAAATGTCTTAGTTGTGAAATGGCCTTATGAAGGAGTTTGATTTGGTGAGGCAGTTGAACCTTAAATAATGGTGGTATTTCATTTTTTTTCCTCCAAATAATATGTATTTATTGATGTAATTAATGGCCGCAAGTGGAAGGGGTGTCCCCAAAAATATCATTTATTTTACATGTGTATACATATTCACAAGATCCCTCCCACCCAAAAAATAAATCAAGAAAAAGAGAAATCAATATTATGCGGTCCCAAATTTTATTATAAATTCTTACACACACACATATATATATATATATAGATATATATATATATTCATATATTTATAGCCCCAACGACACGTAGTGTAGTATAATCTTTTAGGCAGCATAGCCTAAATATCTTGGTCTGGCCCATTCTAGACGGCATAGGCTAGCAAATAGCAATATAAGAACAGGTAATACACAAAAAAATATAAATAATTTTCCCACGGTCCCTAATTATTAATCTTAAATTAAAATAATACAATAACTAATATATGCGAGTGTAATAAAATTAATAATTTATTAATAGATATAAAAAAATTTGTCATTTTAATAAATAAAACTAATAAATAAGACAGACCAATAAAACAAGTGGAATTAATAAACTAAAACAAAAAAAGGATATTGTTTTCTTTCAATGCATAATTAAAAAAGATTAAATCTGCTTGCATGTATTTTTACGAGAAGGTGAAATATTAAAATTTTTATTGAAATTCTATTCACATCATGCACATCTCAATCAAAATTTTGTCATTCCAATTGAAAAGGATTGAGAACATTTTAAATGGAAATGGAAAGGATTCCAATCGAAATATGCAATATATAAAATCGTGTTCCAATCAGAATGCATCTCACCGTCTCACACAAAAACACAGTCTTTATCATTCCAATTGAAAAGCTCTCTCTAATGAGAACATTTTGATAGGAATGGAAAGCATTCCAATCGAAATACGCTATATATATAAATGCGTATTCCAATCAAAATGTATCTCACCGTCTCACACAAAAACACAGCCTATGCAACAAGCGCATGTAGGCTCTCTCCACTCAAAGCCTAAAATAAATGCACGTCCTCATTTAGCAAAGCAAATGTAAAATCTCAAGAATTAACAGACAAAATAACCGCAGTCTAACAGAGTGTCATAATAGTTTAGTTTACAAAATCGTCAGACTCAGTGTATCTAAGAAAGAGAACAGAAAGTGTGTTTCCTCATGCTACAACAGTGAAGCAGGTACCTCTCCGTAGGCCATAGACATTTCTTCGAAGCTCATCTGCGGACCTGCTCCAGTATATGCTGCCACTGATTGATAGTGGACTGCTTCCAAATGCTCATTTACTTCTTCTTCTTTGATTTGTTGGATACAGATTGACCGTATGCAGTTCCCTGGACATGAGAATACAGATTAGCGATAATTTCATCCCACTAGCTGTTTCAGAAACCAGGCAAATAAACAAATCGAAAAGATCTAATGATATCACAAACTTAAAGAAAGCGAGAGCTGTCACGCAAACCTGCAACCACTCATCCATTGAGCCATCAGTTGTTCCAGTTCCCACCTCAACCTTTGGCGCCACCCTCTTGGTTTTCTGATCATCAAAAGAGAGAGAAAGAGAAGGTGAAGATTTGCTTCAGAAAGAAAGTCGGATGCTAAACCAGCCTGTCAAAAGGTGATTACTTTGTCCAACTTCTGATTCAGACGCTGATGAAAATCACGAAACTGGAAACTAAAGAATATATGAAATTATCACACTTGTAATCCTTCTAAAAACAAAGATAACAGCTCTTAAAAACAAAGTGCACAGAGGTCATAGAGTATACAGCTATAGTCAAAAGACATGCATGCAGTAAAATAAAGATAGGGAAAGAATAAATGACAAAACATCTTCCTTAACCAGGCTTGCCCTTTTCTCGAAAACTGTTCCGAGATTCACTTCTGAACTAATTTTTCCCCTGCAACAGGTTCTGAAAACCAAGTAACATAATACAGATAAAACAGTAGCAAAAGATCCGGTCTTCACCTTGGATAGATGTTGAATTTGGCTACGTATCCAAATTACAAGAAGTCCAATAAGGGCTATTCCGAGGCAAAACAAGAACACTGATTCAACACTGAACATGCCGACTGCTTCAGTCACTTCAATTGTCCCATTGTAAAAGGTATTTTGGTATGGATGCTGGTTGATCTCATAGACAATAGTTCCCACAAGATCATACTCACCAGACTGCAAAATTAAGGAAAAATACAGCCATGAATACCTACCTACCACAAAATGAAGCAGCAAATCTAAAAGTTTGCTTAACTATTTTGCAGACTTACTTGTAAGAACTTGCTTACTCCAAATATATAAGGGAAAGTTGCTTGAGCTGATGGGGGAACCGATGCATTGTTGAAAGCCTAGTAAATCAAAACATTGAAATCATTAACACAAGCCTGGGAGAAATCACACGGCTACACCTATAATTAGAAGTCAATAGGAAATCGTGGATATATTGTCAAATAAATGTTGTACATGGTGTAATCATTGTGGACAGCTCAAACCAAGGGACGAAAGAGGGAATAAAGTGACTGGTGAAGGACTACTTTATAGTTTTTTGTTTTCCGTCCATAAGAGAGAACGACGAGGCAGATGAAAAGGCCATCATAGTGCATCATTGTTTTCCAATATACTTTTATTCACCAGATGTAACATATCTCCATACTCACAATTCAAAACTTGACACCCGGAATAAGCATATTATACCAAATTACAGAACATATATTATCATGTCTGATTTCACATAAGATATCAGCACGATGCAGACATTTTTCCTTTAAACTGTCAACCAAATAAAAAGAAACTGGTTCGGCGAAAATTCTTTTCCAGTGTCATGTATATTAGCCATAACCATGAAATTGCAGAATAAGCTCTGTAAGACAGGTTCATGTCAGTTGACCACATAATTGTAGTTCAATGACTTCACTTAATAATCTAAATATCATTTACACCAGACAGATTATACGGGGAAGAAAAAAAAAAAAAAAGTTCCTAGAAAGTTTTAAGTAAATAAGCACAGAATGGCAGGCAAAGAATAATATAAAATACCTGAGAAGAAAGATTCTGGAGCAAGTAGCGATGATCAAAAGGAAGATGAACACTAGCCTGTATGGCAATGACATTAATACTTGATTCCCCTGAATTACATCAAAATACAGCAAGCATAGAATCAGATGCAAGTTACAACAACCAGTAAGAATAGGATGAAAAGGCCGACACACACTTCAGAATAACCATGAGCAGCCAAAGAATTACCATCATTTTTAATTCCAACTAGAAGTTCACTTTCTTCCCCAGCAGCTACAACTGCAAAAAGAACAAGAAACTCAGAAGCAAATTATACAATAGAAAGAACAAGATATATCAGCTGGCTATAGAGGTATGGAGACAAAAATCCAACAAAAGTAACTAACGTTTTTTGGGATTCTTGGGGAAAACAGTAACGGTTTCAACGCCTTGAGCTGGACTAAAACTCCCAATGCCAAAATCTTGGATATCATCACCAACAATCCCGAGATCCCCACCTTCCTCGGTTGATTCAACAACCTCATCATCAGGGTCTGGCTGACATCTAGCAACTACAAAGCAAAACAAACATATAAACGTTCACAGACAGGGTTTGGAACACATAATGTATTGCAATTGAGCATCTATCAAGAAATTATATGAACTCATTTGCAGAAGGTCAGTTTAACCCTAAAGGTAAAAGTAAGTAAATAAATATCCCGTGATTCGGAAACCAGAACAAAAATGGATCTGAGGGAAATCTACATCGAACCCAGGCAGTAATATCGCAACCAAAAGGACTGTGAGCGATGGCAAAAGAATATCAAATAGCAAATTGTTCCGTTTGACTTCGGAAAAGCATCGGATTGTTAACTGCTGAAGCCAAACTACTGCAGATAAATTGAATCGGCGAAAAAAATAGCATAATGTCAAGTCCTTAATTATCTAACATCATCAGCTCCACAACTAACACTTGTCAAATCTACCATAAAAAAAAAAAACATCATAAAAACTGAAACCAATATGAGTGAAAAACAAAAACCAGCTTAACGATCAATATCAACAAAAATCATGAAAATTGGGTCGATCTAATTTAATCGCACTCGATGCAAATCCTATGCATTAAAAAACTCCTAATCAACTACAATATTCAAACTACAACTCCGAGATTCACATGCATGTGCATGCATAGAATAGAAGCATTGACCAATACTTCAGCAGTGAACAATTTACAACGATGCTTCCTCAAGAAAAAATTGGACAAATCTATCAACACAGTAATATAGAGAACCAAAATAGATTTAGATCCTGGATTCATACCTTGCAGAAAAGATGATGAGAAGAGGAGCAGTGCGAGGATGAGAAAAACCCTAGTTGACATTTTTACTACCCTTTATTGATGGTTGCCCAAAGAGAGAGAGAGAAGGGGGTTGCTTGCGTGCGTGCGCGAGGACCGAGAGAAATGTATAAAACCTTTTTAACGCGTGGACCGGATGGGCGAAACCGGAATATCATTTCATGGTAATAACAATAATCATTAAATTATTAAAAATATATTTTTGTAAACTTACTCCAAATATTTTTGAAAAAAAAATTGAAAACTATTTGGAGGAAGTTCTTTTTCTCAAATATAGATTCGAAACAAAAATAAAATCTACCTTAAATAAGAACATATATTAAAATAAAATAAGTACAATTTAAATAAATTATCAATTCACGACAATATATTTTATTGAAAGAAAAACGTATATATATATATATATAGAGTTGTGTTCAAATCTGAACTAAATACCATGAATGAACAGTGACCTAAGATCCGAACGTCCATTTTATTGATCTGATGGCTGAATTAATGACACATGGCAGGTAGAGTTTTTTATTTATTTAATTGAAAGGGTGTTATGGGAAGAAAATATTATATTAATTTTTGGTAGATTTTATATAATAGGGAGTTACCTAATTTCATGCTAAATCAAATATTTAACATATCTTTCCAAATTCTTTTTTATTTATTGAATTACTACTCCAACGTGAATTAAAAAAAAACTCTTCTCATAATTATGTATATTTATCCCAAACTATAGAAATTTATGGAATTATATCTCATAATTTTAAAGTTATGGAATTCTATCCTACACTACATTTATTTATGGAATTTCATCATAATCCATTTTATATCATCAATTCTGCTGCCACATCACCTATAAATTGCCATGTTGCCAATCCACATCAGACTTTTGGCTGACGTGGATATTATGATGTGGCATTTTTTATGATTTTATTTTTCAAAATTGAAGTAAATTTTAAAAAGTAATAAAATTTAAAATTGAAGTGAATGCTTTAATTCTAATCGGATTTTTAAGATGGACATAATTAAATCTTAAATTTAAATACATTAATTTGTTATTCAGTAATTAATATTTTATTCTTATAATAAAATATTATTATTAAATAAAATCTCATTTAATTGAATAACGTTTATTAATTAAATCTTCACTAATAACTTAGTAACTAGTATAGAATAAATTTTGGGAATTTATATAAATAAGTTTATTTTAAATTTCCTAATTTATTTGTAGATAAGTTTATTTCCTACAGTTTAAAAAGTTTGTTTTTGCCTCTTGCTAGCTAGCTGTTGTAGTTTTTCTGTAGTATAGTAAGTATAGCTTCTACTGCTACCTTTCTCGTTCTTGATTTTCTTATCTAAAAATAAACTTATCTACAAATAAATTCGGAAATTTAAAAGTAAATTTATTTCTATGAATTCCCAAAATTTATTATTTTAAATAGAAATTTTTTAATACTATACTAGTTTTAAGTTATTAGTGAATATTTAATTAATAAACGTTATTTAATTAAATTTACTTCATAATAAACGTTATTTTAAATTGAATTTTATTACTTTTTAAAATTTACTTCAATTTTAAAAAATAAAATAATAAAAATGCCACATCATAATATTCACGTCAGCCAAAAGTCTGATGTGGATTGCCAACATGGCAATTTATAAGTGATGTGGCAAAAAATTGATGATATCAAATGAATTAGGATGAAATTCCATAAATAAATGTAGTGTAGGATAGAATTCCATAAATTCCGATAATTTGGAATAGATATACATAATTACCCTTTAAATACTCAACCACTAAAATTTTGAAAAATAAAAGTATTGCATTTTTACTTGGGATGGGACTAAAGAGTCCATATGTTGTGTGTCCGAGTCCGATGAACAAGAAATTTAATAGGCAGCTTCCAGACGTTTAAAAATGGGGTTATCCTATTAAATATTTTATTACATTGTTATACAATCCAAAATATTTAATTTAATTCAATATTATGTACAAAATAATGGAATAGTTAAAAACTTGTGCGAGAAGGTGTTTTTATGCGAGACGGTGCATATTCTGACTATTTGTGCACAAATAATTTTGATCGAAACGGTCTTTTCGATTATAAACAAAATGGTGTGTTTAAGCCTAAAAATGATATATTTAAATTTAATAAATGATTTGTTTATACATTATTTGCAATGGTAGATCCAGAAGATTCCCTTGAGGGGGGGGGTTTGCCTTCAATGGACTTCAACCTTTCGTATCATATTTTTTTTTCTTATTTTCATCCGTTTTTTTTGTTACTATAAAAACGATAAAAAAATTTCGGCTAGGGGGCTGGAGCCGCCCCAGTCCTAGTGTGGATCCACCACTAATTATTTGTTAAACTCAAATACTCCCTCCGTCCCGCTTAAATAGGCACTTTTCATTTTGATACATTAATTTCGGAGCTAGTATTTAGTAGTTAATTGTGGTTAATAATAAAATTGGCAATTATAATTAACTTATTTAAGACTTAAACAAGTTAATTACGATTGCCAATTTTATTATTAACCACAATTAGCTACTAAATACTAGCTCCGAAATTAACGTATCAAAATAAAAATGGCCTATTTAAGTGGGACGGAGGTAGTACATTTTTGTACTCCGAATTTGAGAGTTCTTTGTCACATCTCATGGAAAACTCGCTCAAATAATATAGCTATTTCATATAATTGAAAAACAACTTCTATTACGAGCAAATATTGAGTACTTCATTCGTTCCGATTATTTGGTCCGAATTACTATTTTAGAGTGTTTCAATTATATGATTCAATTTTTATATTTAGTACTCCCTCCATTCCGCTTAAATAGGTCTTTTTCATTTTAATACATTAATCTTGGAGCTAGTATTTAGTAGCTAATTGTGGTTAATAATAAAATTGGCAATCGTAATTAACTTATTTAAGACTTAAACAAGTTAATTACGATTGCCAATTTTATTATTAACCACAATTAGCTACTAAATATTAGCTCCAAAATTAATGTATCAAAATGAAAAGGGCCTACTGAAGCGGGACGGAGGGATTATTATTTTTCTCTGTAATTTAACATTATACCCCTTAATAATTTTGGAAAATGAGAATAGTAAATATAATATTATAAAAATAAGATGTTAATTAATATTTTAAATAAGAATAAATAATTTTTTACAAATGTGCAAAACTAAACTGGACCATATAATGGAATGGAGGGAGTGCTATTTTTGTTACTCCCTCCGTCCCATTTTAATAGGCCCCTTTCTTTTCGGCACGGAAATTAAGAGTTGTGAGTGAATAATGAGTTAGTGGAATGAATATTTTATTGTTGTGTGTGGAAAAGTTGCCATTTTTTGAAAGGGGCCAATTTAATTGGGACGCCAAATTCGGTAAGTGAGTCTATTCTAGCGGGACGGAGGGAGTATTTTTTTTTCGGTTGAGCTGCTCTCCAATGTAAATTGAAACATACTTTTATGGCAAAAACTTGCGTTAGGCAGGCCTAAATAGTTTAGGCGGGTTTTATCCTACCCAAATGGGTTGACCCATTCCAAATAGAGTTTATTAATTCCAATTAGGGTATATTATATGAATTTGGGCTTGGGTTAATGGATAAAATCCGCCTAAATCGTTTAGGCCTGCCTAACCCAAGACCTTCCCTACTTTTATTGATTTTAATTCAACATCCAAATATATTTACACCACCCACACTATTTTTCATCTCTCATTTTATTTATTTATTTTTCATGGAGTGGGCTAAGTTAATGCATTGGTTTGCTATATTATTTAATTAATTATTTGAATTAAGTAATTATATATCTTATGATTGAAAATTATTACATAAAATAACAAAAAATTAATATTTATTAACATTATTAATAATAATTGTTTGAAAGAATAAATAACTGCCTAAGAAAGCAAGAATTACTAAAATAAATATCTTCCTCTATCTCCATTCAAATTTCCTTTATTTTTATTTTATTTTTTTCATTTTTTAACAAATTAACAATTTAACGTTCAAATGCGAAAGGGGGAAAAAAGGAGGAAGAAACAGAAAATGGAATTTTCGAAATCATGGAGTTTGTTGGAAATTTGAAACCTAAAATCAAACGCTTCTGCATTAGAGAATTGAATCCAATTATCCGCAAAGAAATTTGACCCCTTTTTTTCAAATTAATCCGGCGATGAGGCCACCGAAGAGGTCAATCCAGAACGCGGTGACATGGGTGCGGCGGCAGCCGCCCAAGGTGAAGGTGTTTCTCGGCGTGATCAGCGGCGTGGCGGCGCTCCTCTTCCTCCGTGCCATTGTATATGACCACGACAATCTCTTTGTCGCGGCGGAAGCTGTGCATTCAGCTGGGATTTGCGTGCTTATTTATAAATTGATGAAGGAGAAGACATGCGCTGGTACGATATCGTTATTTTCGGTTGTTTGCGGTTACGGAATTTGGGCATGCGGAAAGATTTTTGCTTCGTTTTCTGTATTCTGCTTTTCATCTTATATATCTCTTCAAGAAGTTGCATTGTATGTTTCTCCCCCTTGTTTTGATCGAGGAGGCCAAAATTTAGAGCTTTTAAGAATTGGGAATGCTGGGGAGATCCTGCTCCGGCGTTTGGGCTGATTGGGCAGTTGTATTGTTCCAAATTGTTGTTTGCATGATTTATTGAAAAATGTTTCTTGCCGTGTAATTTAGCATGCAGAAAAATTGTTTGTTCTGCTTCATGGTAACTGTGAATCTTTTTTGTTTGTTTGGATCTTGGAGATACTGACCTCGTTAGATTGTAAATAAATTGGACTAGTTTTCATTGGGAGACAAAATACACATTGTTTCAGCTTCTTTTCTAGTTGTTTATCGTATTATCCTTCATTGGCCCAGGAAAATCTTGTTGGGAATATAACTATATATATGTATATCCAGATATCTCTTTGGGTAGTCTTCTCCATACATGGTTGATGCTGATTCAATCATTTCTATGTTTACTTCGTGACAGGGCTCTCACTCAAATCCCAGGAGCTAACAGCAATGTTTTTGGCTGTTAGATTGTATTGCAGCTTTGTCATGGAATATGACATACATACTGTGCTTGACCTGGCTACACTAGCTACTACCTTGTGGGTTATTTATATGATCAGATATAATTTGACCTCTAGTTATATGGGAGATAAAGACAATTTTGCACTACACTATGTGGTAAGAAATCTTGATTTTCTCAATCATTAGCTTGGTTTGTAGAAGTTTCTTGGAGAGTTTTCTCTTAGTTATGTGATTTTGATTTTCCATTGTGCCAAATTATTAGCATTCATGATATTTTTTGGAAGAAGGCCGGTATACTACATGTTTCAAGAACAAAGTTCATTGAGCTGTAGAACATTTTGTTTTAATATTTTGTCAACATTGATTGGTGTTACATTTTCTCAGTTTTTTGTAATGATATCCATACATTTTAGGTTGATTATACTCCAATTTTTACCTTACACTGTCTGAAAGAGGTTATTGTGCGTGTGCAGGGGGGCCCTTGTGCTGTTTTAGCTTTACTAATTCATCCATCTACTTCACACCACATCATTAACAGGATCTTCTGGGCTTTTTGTGTCTATCTAGAAGCTGTTTCTGTGCTACCACAACTGCGTGTCATGCAAAACACCAAGGTAAAATTTTCTTGGAGATTTTAATCCTATAAACACATTGTTAGTATCATTTATGTAGCGAGTTTTGAGAATCTTGAAGCATGACCTTATGACACTATCCAATGCTTGGGTGACAGATCGTTGAACCGTTCACCGCTCATTATGTTTTTGCTTTGGGCGTCGCGAGGTTCTTGAGCTGTGCTCACTGGCTCCTTCAGGTTCGACTCTTGAACTTACCATATGCCAGCGTTTGATATACTTTTCATTCTCTTGTTTATCCAGAATTCGAAATTCATGCTAGCCATCAAATTATGAATTCTTTTCTGATCCATGCACTTGAATCACTCAATTACAGTTTTGAATCACAAATCTCAAGAATCAAAGGAAGAGGTTTCTCATTTGCTATGCAGATATTTCTCAATTGGTTTCAGTAACATCACCATTGCCCAATATCATGATAATGCAGGTTTTTGACAGTCGAGGCCATCTCCTCGTTGCACTCGGCTACGGACTCTGGCCCTCAATGGTTCTCATTTCAGAAATTGTTCAAACTTTCATCCTGGCAGATTTTTGCTACTACTATGTCGAAAGGTATGCAGAACTTTCCACCATTTCTGCTGCATAGTAACTTTCTTCAAGTGCTTTTGAATTGATACACCTTCCTTGCCTCCCTCCTCACTCGCAGCGTTTTCGGAGGTCAGCTCATGCTACGCCTCCCTTCTGGAGTGGTCTAACCAGTTGTTTTTGGCACTCTGGTTGGTCAGCAGAAACCAAAAGGTTGCAACAAACTGCATATATAAAAAATTGACATATAAAAAATTGACATAACATATACCAGAAGAAAATCTTCTTGGCTTATATCAGCACTAATTTTTCTATAGAGTGGTTACTAGTGCAAGCATATATATATATATATATCTGCTTTAATGTTGCAATTACTTAGCTGAAAATATGTAGAGTGAAATTTGATGCCCATATTTTATCGCTTCTCCTTGTAGCTTGATCCCTAGCTCTTTAGTTAGAGAGTATTGCTCTTGTTATTTTATTGTTTATAGTAGTTTCCTTGGTTTAGATTTGTTGCACAATCTTGAATATTGTATTATATTTACTGGATTTTATTGGATGTGGCAACCTTAATATTGTTATTATCTTGGGAATTCTATCATAGTTGAGCCATAAAATTTCAAGGATGAAGAAGTGTTGAGTTTTATTTAAACTTCCACTCATCTCCAATTAAGCATTCATAGTTTGAAGATTTCAAATCCCAATAAATGTTCAAATTGGGGTAAGAAAAAAGTGAAAAACCATGAGTTTATGTGAATTTCTTGTTTATTTATTTTTTATTCTTTTCTTTTCTTTTCAATTATATGGTGTAATTTGATCTTGTACATTTATCAATAATTATTTATTAAAATAATATATTTAATCAAAATTTCAACAACCCTTATTCCAAATATTAATTAATTTTTTTTTCATAATATTACTTTTAATATTCTCGTTTTTTAAATCTATTCATGAATGCAATCATAAGTACTAAAATAAGAAATATCAAATATAAAAATTGAACTATATAATTGAAATATCTTAAAATAATATTTAGATCAAAAGTAATTGAAATAGAAGGAGTATTTTTTTTTTTTAATAGTTGAGTCCAGAAGAGCACAGCTGTGAGGCACAAATATACCCAAGTTTGTATGATTGTTTCTGTTAACAATTCTTATTTTAGTATAGTAGTACTCTATGAAGTGATTGTTGGTAAGAGGGCCCCTTAATTTTAAAGATAGCTAGCCTTTTAGTTTTTGACACTTTTTTTTAGTGATTCTTATCAATTATCATCATTTCATTGTTACTACTTTTATTTGGGGTGGGTGTATTTGATCATTTAGGTATTGCAAAATTTCCTATTAAATTGGTGGCAAATCCAAAATGCTCCTTGAATTGCAAAATACTTTCTCTGCTCTATTTGAATTGATACACTTACTAAATTGAATGTCCTACCAAATTGATTTATTTTTTAAAATAGTAACATTTCTATACTTAATAATAAAATATTAATTTCACTTATACTCACAATCCTTAATTCATTTGCCGAAAAGAAAATATTCATTTTAATCGGGACGGAGGGAGTACAATTTTTTAAGCTTAGAAAGTTGACTCGATTTTTTTATATTTTATATAACATCATATACAAAAAATAATAAATCCATGGTAGATTATTAGAATTAATAAATATTGGCGATGACCCTTTTTCTCCATTTTCATACTTTTTGACAATATAAAAAGTATAATTGGAGTATCTTTTTAGGTGAGTGGGGCAACATGCCAGACTACGTTTGGTGTATAGTTTATTTGCATGCATGGGACTCTCTCTCTCTCTCTCTCTCTATCCTATAAATATTCTATTTTTGTATCTGATTTCAGACACACATCCACCGATTCCAATATTGCAACACAACTAGTTTAGCCAACCAAAACTAATCAAATCAACTCATCAATGGCTATTACCAAAATTCTTGTAGCTTCATTACTTCTTGCTCTTCTCCTTGTTCATGGAGTTCAAGCACTCCAAACCAATCAAGTGGTAATACCTCTTCAACTCTTCAAATTCATTTTTTATTATTATTATACTCCCTCCGTCCGGCTTAAATATGCCATTTTCATTTTGATACATTAATTTCGGAGCTAGTATTTAGTAGTTAATTGTGGTTAATAATAAAATTGACAATTGTAATTAACTTATTTAAGACTTAAACAAGTTAATTACGATTGCCAATTTTATTATGGGAAGGTCTTGGGTTAGGCAGGCCTAAACGATTTAGGCGGGTTTTATCCATTAACCCAAGCCCAAACCCATATAATATACCCTAATTGGGATTAATAAACCCTATTTGGGATGGGTCAACCCATTTGGGTAGGATAAAACCCGCCTAAACCGTTTAGACCTGCCTAACGCAAGTTTTTGCCTTTTATTATTAACCACAATTAGCTACTAAATACGAGCTCCGAAATTAATGTATCAAAATGAAAAAGGCCTATTTAAGCCGGACGGAGGTAGTAATTATTAAGATGCTACACCTAATGAAATATGCCAACTGATCTTTTATAATATCATCTTAATTTGACCGAGCTTTAACATTAGTGTACGAGAATTGATTCTCCGGCAACACTAAAGAATCCCAACAATTAACACAAACATAAACTCATATAAAACAAGATTTGCTCATTGTTAATCTTCTTACAACCTTGTTTTTTCAGATTAGCAATTCTGCATCAGAAGCTGCAGGCACCCCAAGAATTGGTAATCCATCAAACTCCACTCCCAACAAAATTCTTAGAATTCTTGCATATATTCTTTACCTCAATCAATCATGAATTGAAAAAAAAAAAACTAACTCCTACATATTTGTGTGCAGATTGTGGGAGTGCTTGTGCAGCAAGATGCAAGCTATCAAGCAGACCAAATCTGTGCAGAAGGGCCTGTGGGATTTGCTGTGCTCGGTGCAGCTGCGTGCCGCCGGGCACCTCCGGCAACTACGCCGCCTGCCCCTGCTACGCTGCTCTCACTACTCATGGCAACTACCGCAAATGCCCTTGATCACATCACACACATTCTTGAAATCTTGTAATAATTTGCTTTTTTTTACCATGTTTTAATGTGGTCTGTAATCTTCATTTTTTGGTACATGCATGTTTCTGTAAGGCCTAGTAGTTTCATATGTGGAGAATAAACAAGTATTCCAACAACATTTATGCAAAAAATCAGAATGCAAACCAATCCCAGAATCCCTGCACATTCTTAAAATGTCCCACTTTGATTTGGAAAATGATTCGAAATAGTATATAATATTCAAGTATTTTTTTTATTATTATTTATAAGCCAGTTTTATAAGGAGAGAAGCGATGCTAACATGTTATCAGAGCCTCGCTTATGCTAGGCAGCTCCCGAAACTTATCCCTTCCTCACTCTGCTTCCCAGGTTGTATATGCCCAGATCCATGGCCGATGTGGGATAATTCAACAGAGTTTCGTGACCTGTTTTAGTAGTTTTTGGTCTAAAAGATAAATTCTAAAATATTATCAATTCAAGACTCGAAGATTATAAAACTCTCAATCCTAAATTTCAATATCAGATCTTGAATTGAAAGTTTTCGGATTTGGAATCTATCTTCTAAATTCTAAATCGTTAATTAAACTAAGATAATTATTACTCCCTCCGTCCCACTTTAATTGTTCATCTTTCCTTTTTCGTCCGTCCCATTTAATTGTCCACTTACCTAAAATGAAAAGTTTATTCTCACTCACTAATAAAATACTAATTTTCTCTATCTTTACTCACATTAGTTACTGTGCTGAACCCCTTTGGGACAATTCTAAAGGGACGGAGTGCAATTCAAGATGACTAAACCAAAATCCTTGGGCAGTTAAATATGCAATAATGGGCCTAATTGGGTATTGGGCTTAGGCATTGCCCAATAATGGGCCTAATTGGGTATTTGCCTAATTAAAAAATGTCGTAGTCCGAAATTACCAAATTCATAGTGGTGCAAAAGTTAAAAATAGTAAAATTGTTGGCCCCTCGCGTGAAAACTCTCCATCAATCTCCTCTCCAGCTCACAATTTCTAGGGTTTAAGACCACCAAAGAAATTCAGATCGATCGATCTGCGGCAGAAATGGCGATGATCCAGTGGTGCAGAACAGCGGCGCGGAGGGCGGCGTCGGCTGTTGAGCAGAGGATGGCGTTGTCCTCGCTCGCGCCGGGGGAGGCGGTGGTGTGCGGCCGAGGGGACAAGAAGACGAAGAAGGGAAAGAGATTTAAAGGTTCGTTCGGAAATTGCAGACCGAAGAAGGAGAAGGCGGTCGAAAGGATCAAGGATAAGATCGAGGTGCCCAGGTCCACTCCTTGGCCTCTGCCTTTCAAGCTCATCTAACTTTTCGAGAAGTTTTTTCTTCGTTGTTGATGTAGATTTCCATGAGTTAATAAAAAGAAATCCAGAGATTAATGTGATTGATTGATTGATACGGAAAAGAAAAGCTCATGGTTGAAACTCGATTGATTACCGGTTTTGATTTGGGTTTGATAATTGAGTGAGTAGTTCATTGTTCTCATTCGAAGTTTCGAGAAGGTTTACGAACTAGGAATTCTCATTAAAGCTTTTCTTGTTTCATTTATTATTGTATGTATTCAGTACTTCAATTGAAGAGTTGCAGTAAGGCTTAAGAATTGGAGTTCATCTAGTTTTGTAGGACTTCCATTGATGGATGATGGATCATTTAAGATTATTTCTTGTTTAGATCATCTTCAGGACTCTTTGAATCCCTTTCGTTTGAAGTGAGAGAATGATGCTCAGTTGATAAAGAAAATGGGTGCTCATACTAGAATTATATTCCCTTGTCCCCATTGACGGATCCAGAAAATTCCGGTGAGGTGAGGGGGGCTGAAATTTTTTTTTTTGCCGCCACTAGACTTCAACCCTTCGTATCATATTTTTTTTCTAATTTTCATCATTTTTTTCTTCTTTACGAGGGGGGCTAATTCAAAAAATCCCGAATCACGCCTCTATAAAAATGAAAAAAAATTCCTGCTAGGGGGGCCCCCCAAGCCCAAGTGTAGATCCGCCTGTGCTTGTCCCGTCCCGTCATATTAGAGGCAGAAGAGAATGTACAAAAAAGTATTATTAGCGTGATAGAATTAATACTTTCTCAGTCTCACTCTCACAAGTGTTATCTCGTTTCCAAAATAATCATTTTCTCATTTTTGTTTGTCCCATAAAATAATCATATTTTTCTAAAATAATAAACTTTTTCACAATCACTAACAAAATATTATTTTCACTACACTCACAATTCTTAATTTTCTTGTTAAAAAAAATGAGACTACGAGAGAGTATTATTTTTTATTCACAACAGTTATAATGCTAATTTAACATTTCATCTATTCTTTTTGTGTGTGAGAGTCTCATGAATCCAAACAATACTGTGATTTGGGACTTTCGTATTCTTCTATGTACTAAGCAAATACTTCCTCCGTTCCAAGTAAAATCATGAAAATTTAAAAATATTAATGTAAATAAAATTAATATTTTATTATTAACTGTAAAAAAAATATCATTTTTTTTAAAATAAATGTACATTAATCATAAACTCATACACAATCAAATGTTCCTATGGGAGCTTGAACATGCGACATCTCAATCACAGACAATGTGCTTTAATGACTACACCCCAAGCTAAGGGACGAAAAAATAATATGAGAGGTCACAGTGAAAAATATTTTAAATACCCAAAACCACTAAAAACATTATGAAAATACCCAAAATATTAAACACAAAATACTCATTTTTAACTTTTTTGACATTGTTTTTTTTTTTTATAATGATGAAATCACCAACAATCACATTACCAATTTTTTTAATAATTTTAAAGTTTTAATATATATATATATATATATATATAAATATATATAAGAGTGTGGATCAAATTTATATTATAATATATAGTATTTTATATAATGGGTGGGTGGGTGGGTGGGTGTGGGAGAGAGAGAATGAAGGGAAATGGGTGTGGTGTGTGTGGGGGTGTAGGGAGTGGGTCGGTGGTGAAGGCAGTCACCGATCCGCTCTCAAGTTTTTTTTTATATTTAATGTACTTAATTGTCGGTCGGTGCCGAGCTCTTATGTTTTTTTTTATTTATATTGAGGGTCAGTGCCACCGACACAGATCCGATACTAACCTTCTCTCTTCAACAACTGAATTCTGAAAAATGTCAGAATGTGCAGTTAGAGGTGTGCAATCGGTCGGTTCGGTAAAAAATCGACCAATAATTGCACAACCGAATCAACCGAACCAATAGTATGAACTGACCGATAACCGAACCGAAACCTATTACAATCGAACCAAAACCGAACTGATAATATCGGTTCGGTTCCAACCCATAGCGTGCCAAACCATTTTGAAAAATTCAAACCCAACTTAAATATCAAACAAGCCAACAGGCGGGCAACAGCAACAAGCAACAGGGGTGCAAAATGAGAACAACAAAACTTTTGGTGCAGCGCATATGAGGCAAATGAGATGAGCAAAATGAGAACTGCTAAGCAAAATTTTTGGTGCAGCACAGCATTCGGCGTGCAAAATTTCACAGCATAGCAGGTGCAACGTGCAGCAGCCAGCACAACAGCAATCGGCCGGCAAGGGGTGGCTCGCTCATGATGTGACTCGTATGCAACTGGGGAGCAGCCGAGAGGCAAGCGGGGTGTGAATATTGGGGCTGCCGAGCGGGAAGTGGGAAGGAAAAGGGAATAGGGATTTGGGAATATTATTATTAAATAAGTTAAATATTTATTTTAAATTGTTATCGATCGGTCAGTCGATTTTTCGGATGGAAATTTTTAAAATCGAAAACCGAACCAATCGAATTTCATCGGTTCAATCGGTTTTTTCGGTTCGGTTCGATTTTTGCACACCCCTATATGCAGTGAATATTTTGTGAATGAATATAATATTTTGAGTATTTTCATAAAACATATACTCCCTCCGTCCCACTTCAATTGTCCACCTTTCCTTTTTTGTCCGTCCCATTTAATTGTCCACTTACTTAAAATGGAAAAATAATACCCACTCACTAATAAAATACTAATTTCCTCTATCTCTACTGACATTGGTTATTGTGCCAAAAGCAAAGTGGACAATTCATATGGGACGGAGGGAGTAGTAAAGAATGGGTATTAATAAATTTTCCATTTCGGCAAAGAAATCCAGTAATCAACTCGACACTACTCAGGATATAAATTAGGCTTCAACGAAATACTTCATTTGAAATTTAAGAAGTTGGTAATTATTTTCAATTAACCCAATGCAAAATTTCGTTCAAACTTGTTTGATATGCACAATTGCAGCCGCACAACAGATTCAATTGATGGCATGAATACATAGAGCATAGCATTCATTATTCAGATGAAAAACAACCAGGCAGTATGAAATTATGGATAACCAACAAAGCTTGAAATTCAACTAAAACGAAAACAAGCAACACCACATCAACATCTTTCAAAAGTGTCCAAAACGAATTAAACTCGAAACCACGAACCCGGTTGAAAATCAATTGGTTACCTCTCGTGATTTGAGAGATTCCAATCTGCATCATTATTCATTTAACGGAGTAGTCAGTGATACGAAGGTTGAACCATTTCATAACAAAAATAATTGCTAGTCTATTGGGTGGTTGATTGAAAAACATCCAACCACCCCAAAGCTGAAGACAGCAGAAGCAATAGCACTGTGTTGAAGTCATAATTAATGGGAATGTTGATACCAAAATGCCAACCTTGGATGATAATCCATGGATGATGACACCCTTTATTCATATGTAATATGCTCTTCATGGCCATAGTTGTGTATGATCTCAATCTGCGTAAACCACAAAGCACCAGTAACAAGAGTCGCAAAATAGGCATTATGGTAGAAGATGCAAACAATAAGTGAAATAAATAGGAGCATAAAGTCTATCATAATCAACAAACAAATCATCCATTCAATAGGCAGACATCAATGCACTAAAAATGTAATCTAAAGCATGGACTGGCAAGGAATAATCAAGAAATGATAAATTACCCCAGGAGGAGGTGTTGGATTGCGGCAAAATTTGGAACCGCCAGGAGCCCAAGGAACTGTAGAAAAGAAATAAAATGAACCCATAAAATCTATGAGAAAATCTTCTACGACATAATTCTTGTTAACAGGCTTAAGGTGCAGTTTATTATCATCCAAACAATCTTGAGGAAGTCCGAAAAGACTGAAAATTGAGCTACCTTTAATTAAGGGGGACTAAACATTGTTCATGAGTTATATGAATGCATCAACTAATATAACTCAAATCTAGATAGCCAATACTATTTGATTAGATGATGACCATCCTTACGAATCAACTCCTACAGCAATAGACTAAAGTAGATTGCTAAGAAAGACATCTAATGCAGCCATTTCTTTTTCTCCGTGAAGAACAAATAGAGTGCTATTCATGCTTCAAGAAACTTCTTATCTTTTCTCAAGTTAAATTGTCGATATAAAAGAATAGGTTTCTAAAAGCACAACTTTTTTTGCTCATCATTGTACAGTTGTAGGTTCCACACTTTCACTGGATCTAGTACAAAAATTAAGTTACAATCAGATCACGAACCAATGTAAGGATCAGGATGCCTCCACTTGTCATAAGTTGCTTCCCCAGCAGCTATCATTCTATCAATCAATTCGATATCCTCCTGGAAGTTGAGCAGAGGGGAATCACACTTAATCGAACCTTATATTTCTATAAAATCCTTACAAAACGAATTAGCACAGTTCCACTGAGTAAAATACATAATCTCACTTTTTAACATTTCCCAAAGCTTCCTGTTTATCAGTAACCGCACAACAAATCGATTGTACACCATACTAAGCCATATTCATACAGTGTATATAAACTCTACAACTACAATTCTAGAAAGTTCACAAATTGAAACAAATTATCAACACTAGGATGCTAATTACGCCATCGGATTATTAAAAATGATATCGAACCCACGCAATTCAAGCAAACCCTAGATCACTTTCGCCATGATAAATTCATGAAAAAAATACAACCATAAAATAGTACTGCCTGAAAAACTACTAATTCATAACGAACAAATCCAAAACAGGTAATAAAAAACAAAACAAACCACGTGTTTGTTCGCCTCGAATTTCTCTCTAAGAGCATCAGCCTGAAACGAAAAAAAAACATAACGCTAAAAAGCACGGAGACTAAATAAAACATCGGTTACATCAAATCAAGCGTAAATTTAATCTAGTCTGACATATTCAGCAGTTCTTCGATCGAATCAATGTATGAAGGAATACATAGAGCGATAGAGAGAGAATGCGAGAAATTACATCGGCATAAAAGAGGTGGCGATGAACCGCCCAATTAAGAGTGTCCTTGAGAGCTCGCCGGTAGAGGATCCGAACCCTTTCCTTCTGCGCTGCTCGCCGAGCCAGATACGACGCCGTAGTCACGCTCATTTCTCTTCTCTCTATCTCTCTCTCAGTTCTGATTCGGTTTCAATCAACCAAGCTGAAGTTCTAGTATTTTCAACGAGGAGTTTCCAATTTTGCCACTGCGACGACGTCGCTTCGAATTTGGGCCTTTATAGATGCGAAACCATATTGGGCTTTTATTTAAACAATAAACAACATGTATGATTAATATAAATCTCAAAGTTCCTTCGCTCGGAGTGTAGTGGTTAAAGCATCTTGCCTGTGACTGAGAGGTCACAGATTCGAGCTCCCAGGGGACATCTGGGTGTGTGAGTGTGTGTGTGTGAGTTTAAGATTAATGTAGACTTATTCCAAAAAAAATATATAAATCTCAAAATTCTTGATTCATTTGCATTATTTGCACCATAACTAATTGGAGGAAACTGAGAAAAAAGTTTAATTATCGATCGAAAAGATTAATTTTCAATTCAGGATTCTAAAAATCTTAATTTTTCAATATATTGAAAGTGTTGAATTGAAATTTTTTGGAATATTTTTCAAAAGCTTATAAAAGAAAATAAAAATATTAAATATAATACTATAAAAATAATACTCCCTCCGTCCCGGCTGAATTGTCCCGGTGACTTTGGGCACAATAACCAAGGAGTGTTGTTGAGTGTGAAAAAGTAACCTTTTTAAGTAATGAAACAATTGAGGTAGAACGGACGAAAAAGGAAAGTGGGACAATTGAGGTGGGACGGAGGGAGTAATTAACTCTTGGGAGTTTGTTTCAATATGAGTATTATTTTCTTAAATATTTTTTGATAAACGTTCAATATTAAAATAGACCATATAATCAGAACCGGATAGAGTAATAGATTAACAAATCCGATGTAATTATGAAGCCTGTTTTTGCTCATGCATCGCCATCTCTGTTAGGGATCGGAAAAATACCGAAATATCGTAAATACAGTACCGGAAAAATACCGAAATTATTAAATTTCCGATATACCATAATTTCAACAATGCATCATACACAAGTCTAAGAATGAATCAACTGTAATACTTTCCAATAATTTCAACTTCATCGAAGCGACGACATACTGTTTTTCCAGCTAAAACTTCGTCTGCTCAACCGTGGAGGCGTGAAGCTGAGTCCAAACATCTCCTTCAACGCCACCCCATTCTCCGAGAAACCGATAAGCTTCGCGACGACCGCAGCGCTCCGATTTAC
This sequence comes from Plectranthus barbatus, assembly GCA_026898455.1. Classification (NCBI taxonomy): domain Eukaryota; kingdom Viridiplantae; phylum Streptophyta; class Magnoliopsida; order Lamiales; family Lamiaceae; genus Plectranthus; species Plectranthus barbatus. The sequence goes on along the minus strand of JAPKLW010000589.1, from coordinate 360,167 downwards.
GTGCTCCATGTTTCCGGTGTCGCTATACAAAAGGTGAACCAGCTGCAGCCTCCTCTTCTTGGTCTCGACTCCTATACCCCACTCTTCGTAAATTCTGTTCCTCTCATCTTCTGTATACCTTCTGTTCATCAGCCTGCTCAGCATATCCCTCTCCCGCCGGAGAGCTTTCTTGCTGTCGTTTTCGAACAATTAAACAAGTAAACAAATTTGTGGTGAATCTAATGCTAATGAGAGCAGGAGCAACAGGCATACCTCGATGCCAAGGTGAGTATACGGCCGTCTTGATCAACCGAGTTGCCATTGGAAAATGTATCCCTAAGGAAAGATAGCCTCCGGTGCTCTACCTCCATGTAAATGGAATCTGTGAAGTCGTCTTTGATGAGGAGGATGAAGTATGTCCGGTGGACTAACGAAACGTTGCAAGTGAGCCATAGCTCAGTTATCGATTTCAGCAGCTTCTCGAATTTCATGGGCCAGTCCTGCATTGGGTCCACCGCGAGTTCTCTAGAGCTATTTTCATCTCCCCTTCGTGTTTCATCGACCTAAGAAAACAAAGTACGGAAACTCCTAAACAAACCCACACAAGAAAACATAACTGAGAATTAAAACCCACCTGATTTCCAGCTTCATTTTCATATTGAAGCTTTGCCATCTCCCTGAGTCCCGCAACAAAAGAGCCAAGAGTTGGAATATCTTCGTCCCCTAGCGTGCTGCCTTGATTTCTAACTTCATCAATGAAACTACTACTACAGTCGGAGTTCAGAGAATCATTTCTCGTCAGATTTGCATTATTTGCACCGTAACCCATTGGAGGAAATCTCCAGTGCTTCCTGAGGGAGCTACCTTCAGGTCTACCAACGAAATTCTTCTCCAAGACATTCGGAGGTGTGTTTTGAATTTCTTCGGCAATCTCAAAGTCAGACGAGTTAGTCACTCTACAGCTTTGACTTCTAATTAACTTTAAGCTCCCGGAACTCATCAGACTAGTTGATGGCACACCAGAAGATGATGAGCCAGGATGAGAAACAATCATAGAATCAATGGAATTCCTTACATCTTGAATTTTGTGTCGTTCTGCATCATACGAGTAACCATTTTCAGTAACACTCACTTGTCTGGGTAAAGCCGATAGTACATCCTGATCCACAGAGACATCATTGCAAGGCTCCACCCATGTTGGCATCATTTCTTCATCATTAATAGTTGACCGGCCGAAAAAGTCACTCGTCCTATCCTGGGCAGATTCATCTACCTCAATGCATTGAACTTCCTTGATGTCGTCACAATCTTCTTCAATTATAGGGGTTCCAATCATACCACGACTTGGATAAGATATAACATCAGATAAATAATGATCCTCACTGTTCTCTGGTAGCGGGTCCGACATTCCATTACAATTACCATTAGAAGACTGATGACCACTGAGATTTTCTGAACACATATTGCTTTTGGCCACTCGGACTAAGTCCTGAATATGAGAATGGGCAAGATCTAGTTGTCCCCTTAGCTCCCTAACCTCTTTGTCCAACTGCAGAGAAGCCACACAATGAAGAATGTTAAATTCAGCACTTTGTTTTTTAATGATATATATGGATATGAAAGTTACTTTATAGATTCACAATCCTGAACGAACAGGATCATCTGGAATAATGTTAACAAAGTTGAGTTTGAGTGCAGATCCTCACCTTTCCCAAATTAGAAATTTCACTTCAACACCATCAACATTTAACTCATAGAATATTAAAGTAAAACAACAAATAACATTTCAAAACCTGTGGGAAAGATGAAGTGTGAAATTTGTAAAAAAAAAAAAGGATAATAACCTTTTCAATCTGCAAATCTTTCTTTCTTAGTACTGGTGCATGATCGCACATTGATCCTGGGATTTTTAACTCACTCTCCAACCTTGCTACTTCTTTCTGAAGATGTTTCACCAATGCCTTATCTGACATCACTACATTGACCTGCGCATTAGTTGATACTTCTTTTGCACAGCAAGCAAATAAGAGTGTATTCCTTGATTGCTCAGCGTGGCTTCTAGCAGGGCTCAAGGTACAAATGATAGCAGTTCTTGCATTGCCTCCCAAAGCAGGCTGGAGTATTCGTGTAAGCTTTGAGTCTCTGTAATTTACATGGCCATGTCGTCCCTTGCTGCATTAAATCATATAATTCAGAAGCTGGTGGATGGAAATACAAGCAACCATAGCCTACAATTATACTGGAAAGCAAAAAACAACCCTACCTTAACGTATACATAAAGAAGCTCAATTTAATAAATCAATTATAATACATAGATATGGTGCACAAATGAAATTATGAGACAGCTGGCAAACAAGAAGGGAATAAAAACAACCAACGAACCTAAGCTTGCGAATCACAGTGCCCAGAGTCAGCAAACTGCGATTAATATGGCAGCCTTCTTTCAGTCTGTGTCCAACTGAAAGTGCTTGAGATGCCCGCTCACTCCCTGCTAAATCAACAAAGTTCTGCCAGAAAAAATATTTAAATGCCTTCTATATCTATACTGTTCAGATACGTAGGAAAAAGCCTGTGTTTCTAAGAAAATCATGAACATTTCAAACTTTATATACCACACTCGCAGCAAGGGTGGTTGAGTTGCTCTTCCCCAAGAACTCACGAGCAGAACTTTCAATTGTCTGGGGGAATAATATCAATAAAGACATGCAATTAGTGTTTCTTTAATTTTTTCCAAATGTAATTGAAGATTTGTCACAAATATAACAAGTTTTTTTCAAGTAGAAGAGCTGGGGGAGCTAACCAATCTAAGAATTTGATGAGATCTGGAGCTTGTTTCATTTAATAAGGTCTCTCCGATTTGTCTTTGTGCTGTAAATGAGTTGAAAGGGAAATTAAAAAGAATATATTTGCTAATGTTTCAACTGATGAATGAATGAAGCGTACGGAACCTTCACAAATGGATAACAACTCCTTCAGATGATTCCAATCCCTCAAAGTTTCTTCTGTGAGTTTCTCTATTATAGTCCCCCTCTAGAGAAGAAATAGAATATCAATGTATGCACATGAAAGAATAAGGAAATGTGAGAAGAGAAAAACTCACTTCTGGATCATCGAGGAGCCTAAGTGGAGAACTATCCGTGCTAAGGAGGTCTCTAACAACTTCGTTGTAAATCTCCATCGCGGAGAACTTTAAGATAAATGCTCTTTCTTCATGCTGGTGAGGAAAGAAGAGATGATTTCAATGAAACTTTTACAAATGGAAGGGAAAGCACTTCACATAATAAAAATAGCTAGACTTTCTATGTTTGGAAGATTTTTAATCACAACGCACCTTTTCTATGTAGTTATAAATATCAGCCACAGCGTATTCAGTAATACCATTCATAGTGTAAGTCTTTCCACTACTTGTTTGGCCATAAGCAAATATAGTTGCTGATTGAGATGAGTGTTGAAACTTAGTAGAAAGAAGAGCAAGAAAGAGATATATGGAGAAAAAGCCACTAATAGTGAAGAAGGATCCAGCAGTCTAATAAATATAATACTTACAGTTGACGCCACCAACAACCGATAGAGCAATGTCCTTGGTGCCCTCCTCATAAATTTCCCTTGTTGCACTGTCACCTCGAAATACTCTATCTACCACCATAAAACCATGCATGGAAAAAGAAAACATAACGAAACAGAATAAGGTGAAAGTATCACAAATTGACCAAATCAAACGAATTGACAAGTTGTATTTAAAAACTTCTGATTTGTCAAGGAGATTTCAGTTCTTCAATTCGGAGGTTCCAGTGATAGCCTTGTTTCCCAAGATATAATGCACACCACCAATTCCCAGTTCTTGTTAAAAGGTGCATGACAAAATGCTCTTTAAAACATGCTATATATTACATTTAACCTGAAATGTTAACTAATGTAAAAAACAAGGTAAGCACTAATTACCAAATGAGTAAGCTGACGGAAGTCCAGAGCGCTCCTGAAGGCTGTTCCGGTACAAAATGGTGGTTGAGTTGATGCATTCCCAGTCTGCAACCTCACCCCGCGCTATCTCCTTTACAGTCAATGGCCTTAGCCTGACCAATACCAATATCTTCTCTTCTTTCCCATTTCCAATACCTTGCATTTTCTCCCAATTCATCAACTCTTCAGCCACAAAAGCCCCCATTGTTTTTCCCACCTCCTGAAGTCCACTCCAATTACACGAAAGATGAGATGCTCATACAAAAAAATTCAACCAGCAAACCCAAACAATATATAAATACAAAGAAAGTTGTTGTACATTCATTGTACTTAAAAAGGCAAGACAGTTAAGGCTAATAGAGCCAAGGTAGTTGTGCTTGCAATAGAAATAAATACCACAACTCAAAATATAGTCTTTATCAGCAGTAGATGAAGCTTAAACAGGATTTTACCAATTAAAACAACAACAATTATGCTAAAATGGTACTGTTCGGTAGTTGGTGGTGATTGAGCAATTTGCTTAATGTCCCTGATTAATGCTTTCCTACCACCAGAAACCTAAAATTTGACAAAAAAACATCAGATAGCTCAACTTAACGTGGACCCTAAATATCCTTCGACTCCAAGTAATGATGAAATTTCTCTATTCCTCTTCATTCTTGTTTCCTCCAAATTTAAAATTAAAAAAAAAAAGAAAGAATAAATAAAACTAGTGGAAACATGAATAGTGGCCCCCCACTAAACACTCAGAGAAGTAGATACATGTATAAATATTCATATATGAAACAAAAAAATATTTATTATCTCACAGACTGACAACTATATTGAAAGGGAATTCACCTTTGGCTGTTGTTTCTACTCGACTGAGACTTCACATTAGGGTTTGTAATTGTATAGCAGTGAAGTTTCACTTCTGATCACGTGAAAACAAACAAATTTCATCTCAAAGCTCCTAATACGAATCTTCAAAATAAATGCAGTACTCAACAACTTCACATTACAAATTACTGCAACCTAACAGTGAAATTAAGAATCAAAATAGAGATAACACGGCAAATTACTTACAAATGCGGTAAACTTACACAATCTGGACAGTAATCCACCTAATATCTTCTCAATCTACCCCGAAAAAGTAGGAGCACTACTGTAAAGTTACATTTTCATCACCATAAAAAGGTAAACAAGCTGAAGCGTGTCGTTCAATATCAGAAACAGCACTCGAGATCAACTATAAAGGTGATTACACTTTATTTTCCGCTCCGAATAAAGCGAATTAAATCGCGAAAAACTTAAAATAGAAAAAGAAAAACGAAATTAATAAAATACCGAGCACTACAAAACTGCTTACCTCCTCACACGATCTCACTAAAAAAATCTCCAACCGAAGAGAAATAGCATTGCTCCTCGACTTCCTGGAGCACCTCACCGCTCTATATCTCTGCCTGTTAGTGCATCGGATCACTCACCCCGCCGAGACGGAGTGAAGGAGTGAGAGAGTGAGGAGCGGGGGACGAATGTCGACGCCGTATATGTGGGGCTACATACCGGCGAGGGGACTGGAATGACGGTTGTGCCCCTACCAGGCGTGGGAGAGACACGTGGCCACGTTGGCGTATTGAATAGCCCGTAGAGTACGGGCCAACCGGCGTATTTTACCGTTGATCACAATTATTTTCTTTTTAAAAAAAATATGTAATGCAATTTAAATTAATGTTTTATTATATATATATATATATATATAGGGATTGGATCTCATGCTAAAATATTAAATATGTTAAATAAGAATGATTTTCATCCATTGATTTTGATGAAATCTAAGGCTGAGATTTCTCAGATTTATGGTTATTAAATAACTGCAACATTTAAATTCTCTAATTTACCCTTATGCAATAACTAAAAAATAATAATAAAAAACAATCATCATAACCGTCCATCACATCTAATCTAATGGCTCACAATTATTCTCATTTAGCATATTTTAATCTATTAGCATATGATCTCTTCTCTCTCTCTCTCTATATATATATATATAGTTGTGATTATATAATAACATCTTCTCAAATAATAGTAATTAAAAAATGCATATGTCCAATAATATCATAATAACTACAAAATATATATGTACGCGGCCGGCTGAAAAATGCATTCGCTAGTGCAAATAAAAACAATATTTTTTTATGCTGAATTGATATTTTGGACATCTTTTATATGGAATTGATGCATTCTTTTATCAAAGCATAAATACATTGTTACTATGAACTACTATATGCATTTTGTCTAAGACTGAGATGCATGCATTTTTTTTGTTACTATTTATTATTTGGGGGTGTTATCATATAAATACACTACCATAATTGGTGAGTTTGCCTGAGCTACAATAATATTATATATTCTAATTGGGTGGATGAATTTTATAATTGACTTAATAAAATTAATTAAAATTATAGTAAATCAAAATTTAAAATAGTGTAGAAAAATAAAAAAATATTGAAAAACATGAAAAATATAAAGCTCATCATATAGTGTACTTAGGGGTGAGCAAGAAATCGAAATAATCAAAAATCGAATCGAATCGAAAAATTTTGGTTATTTCGGTTCGATTATTTCAATTTTCGGTTCGATTCGGTTTATTTTTTAAAAAATTTTCGTTATTTCGGTTCGATTCGGTTATATTTTTCTCCGGACTGAAATAACCGAAAAATCGAAATTATATATATATATATATATATATAATTAATATATAAATAATACACATAATTTTTTATTTTTAAGTATAGATTGTATTGATGATTGTTTTATGTTTAGATCTTTGTTGAATTATTCAAGATATATGATATTTTTCAAGTTTTATAAATTTTTTTTTTAAATTTCGGTTTAAACCGAAATTACACACTGAAAATCGAACTGGAAATTCGGTTCGGTTATCAGCCTTGTTCGGTTCGGTTCGGTTATGTCCAAAAAATTTCAGTTATTTTGATTCGGTTTTTTTTAGGCAAAAATCGACCGAAATAATCGAATGCTCATCCCTAAGTATACCGCATATCGTTTATATATATAGCGTTAGCGTATGATTTTAGCCTTGTATATGGAAATGAAAATTAGAACACAAGAAATAATATTTTATTTATGTTAGTTGATTATTGACTGATTAATCATTTTAACACCGTACGCAACCTTGAGATTTGGGTTGTCAACTCCACAAACATTACTTCCTTTGTTCTGGCTTAATTATCCCGAATTGACCAAATACAATAACTAAAGTGTGTGAGTGTAAAATAAGTTGAGTAGAATTAATATTTTATTATTGAGTGTAAAAAATTACTTTTTTTAGTAATGAAATAATTTAATTGAGACAGATGAAAAAGGAAAGTGGAATGGACTGTATAATATGTTGGACTGACAATGTGACATATTAGATTAGGAGAAATTTAAAGAAAAATGAAATGTGAAATTTCGTGAATTCAAAATAAATATATTCGTAAGATCTAGTGTTACAAATCTGATGTTGTCTCGACTTTCTCGTATGAGTTTTTTTGTATTGCGTAGTCTTGAATTAATATCAAAGTTACTTTGAAATCAAGATTCAGGGGTTAATTAACAATTTAATTGAAATATAATTTAAATATTTTATTGAGATGCGATTTGTTAATTAAATTGCTAACAGATCACTGGCAATTTTTTTTGATTGGGCTAGCAATAATTGTTTGGGCCTTTTGGATTAATTGAATCAAATAATTGATTTTAATAATCGCGTTATTATTTTTTCTTTAAAATATTGGGCCAAGATGGTGTTAATGTATATCGGGAGTCATTGAATTTTACTCTTTTTTTTTTCAGGGGAATTTATATTTATGCCAACCTCACTTATGTGGACATTTCGTCCGTTTATAGACAAAGTTTGAGAGATTTGAAATTGCTGTTGAGAGATATATTAGATGGAATTCAATTAGGTCTCTCTTATGCGAATGATATGTTGCTTTTTAAAAAATTCGGCACCTGTTCATGCTTTTTTGACGTTGGATATTAATAGTGTACGGTGTGTCATAACGACTCCTCTAGTCAGTTCGAGGAATCAAAACTGATCCAACATCATGGTCTTCACCCTATAAGCAATTTCCATTCTTAAAGTCTGACATTTAGAAAGGATTCATCGAAGTTGTTCTCTTTGTCTCCGTTGACGAAAGTGATAGGTTAGAGTATAACTGGTCAGTTTCATGATGATATGGGTTTTTCAAACTGGTACTTAGGATTGTAATCATCTTCTTCTATCACCTTGCGAAGCCAAACCTGGTGGAAGCCAGTTTGCCTTGATCTGTCCCATTACAAGTTGATAGATATCCTAATGAGGATTTTTCAAGTTGAACATTTGGCCATACTTCTAAGCTTGTGATTTCTTTATAGTTTTTAACACAATAAAATATAATAATATGGTAGGTGTTGATGGGTGAGATTTAATGAACAATGAAAAAGTAAAAAAAAAATTACTAAAGACAGAAAAACGTGACAAAAATTTATTAGAGAGAAAATATGAAGAGTTTCCAATTCCTTTTACAATATAAGTTGAGGGTATTTATAGAAAAAGAATCCTAAAATACTTAAGGAATAAAGATTAGAAGTGGTAAGATATATCCAAATCTTTATATGCCTCAAATAATGGGTTTCCTAATCAAATCAGATTTAGATAAGGTTAAATCTTCAACAATAAGGGAACTAAAATATTTATATCTTCTCTCTTTTTCAGTCGGTCTTATCTTTGTTCGCTTGTCTTCGGACCATCCGATCTGGTCGGTGGTCTCTTCCAAATCACTTTTCAGACGATGGGGTACTATGTTAAAGGAGTCATGTGAGCGTTGGGCTAGATCGATCGCCTTCGCTCTGGGTGGTATGATCGCCCTACCAAGTCGGCTCGGGCTTCACTTAACGCCAAGTAGATCCCACCGTCTGTAGTTGATGGGTCGAGTCATTGGGCCATTCAATTGGGCCCATTCGATCACATAATGAACCTAGAATAAGTTTGACTACTATGGGGCACAACATTAAGAATACTCCATAAGAGAACATATATATTAAAAACTCAGTTGCAAATTATAAATTGAAATTTTAACTCAATCAAATCCCCTATGATAATTAGTCAAATTATTTTAGGAAACAAGACTAATAAATGAGATAAACCAAAAAGGAAAATGAAACTACTCCCTCTGTCCCATATGAATTGTCCACTTTACTTTTGGCACAATAATCAATGCGAGTAGAGATAGAGGAAAATAGTATTTTATTAGTGAGTGGGTATTATTTTTCCATTTTAAGTAAGTGGACAATTAAATGGGACGGACAAAAAAGGAAAGGTGGACAATTGAAGTGGGATGGAGGGAGTAATAAATTAGATTGAAGGGAGTATTAATTAATCACTTGCGCTCTAATTATGATAAAAAAAACTTTGAATATCTAAAAACTAAAATATTAAAAGAAAAAATCTAAGAGGTAGGGGAAAAAAGTGGAGATATGAGATTAGTGGGTGAGAATAGATGGGAAGTAGCTTTCATTCCACATAATCATGTCTTGGTGTGTGTGGCTGCGAATTAATACTTGTACAACTATTAGTAATGTATTCTCTGTCTCCCAAATTACCCTCCTCACATTTTCATTTTCTTTTAAACAAAATACATTAAGTTTAATTCTAAGCATAAAATTATACTCCCTCCGTACCATTAGATTAGTCCACTTTGGTTTCGGCACAGTACCCAGTGTTTATTAGTGTAGTGGAATTCATAATTTATTGATGTGAGAATTTTTTTTTTTTCATTTTAGGAAAGTGGACTAATCTGGCGGGACATACGAAAATGGAAATATGAACTAATCTTGCGGGACAGAGGAGTACACATTTGTTTAGATTTAGTAAATACTATCAAATATTTTAATTTTCAATTCAATAGTTAAACTATTATGAATTATGCAAAATCTAGGATAAATTTTGTTTTCGATGACAAAATATTGATTGAGTTTATTGAAATTACATATTAAATAAAATGAGATGTGTTTTTTTTTTAATGAAATTAGTAATAATATGAAATTTCGGTGAATCTAGTTAATTGTTTGTTACCGAAAAAAGAATTGGCTCATATGCATAGTTAACAATAATTTGCCTATTTAATTGAAAAACTTTTGATGGTTTTGTACTTAAATTTTTAAAAAATATACATAGTTTATATTGTATTTGTAAATTTGTTCGATATTTAAATATCACTCCACTTAAATGTTCTCATTACACCCACTAAAATATCACATTATATTTATAACTAATAACTTATTAAACAAATGAGATGGGAAAAAAAAAATACTGAATGTCAAAATATCAAATATATTGTATCAAAAAATATCGAAAGTATCAAACTTTTTGTAAACCATAATTTTTAGTAAGGTATATTGTGCCGTAAATTCGGTACGGTAACAATATAGTCATCATAATATTCACGGTATACTGACACATTATGTGTTGAAAATATAATAATATTTGTTGTTTTTATTTTTTTAAAACAATAAATTAAATTAAAATATTATCTTCTACTTTCACCCATAATATTATTAATACAAGCATAGTTATTGAAAAAATATCAACAAAAAAAATCAAAGTATATCAAAATTTTTTGTTATGTGAACAATATAACCGAAGAATTACAAGATAAATAATAGTGGGAATACATATAACTAGCCACTTTGAATAAATGGGTGTGTTATATAGCCACAAGGATAAAAATATAAGTTTTCTAGCCACTTTGTACTTTTATCTTTTTCTCTCTTCTATTTTCGGCTACAAGACAAAATCAACTTTATTAAAGTTGTTTCCATTTTCGGAAATATTCATTATTTCATTTATTTATTCATTTAATTAATTTGAGCAATTAATTTGAACAACCAAGGTTTTAGTAAATTTATTACAATCTTTTACAAACAAATATTTTCTATTTGAAGATTAAAATCAGAATTTTTTTTAAAAAATCGATATCTCGTTATTAATCTCGATTTTGATCGAGATCTCAATATCAAAATCGAGATTAATAACGAGATCTCGTCTTCATTAAGCCCCGAATTTATAAAAATTGATGTCGAGATCTCGACATCCCAGGTCTAGATCTCAACATCTGTCTCTTAAGGCGCGCGACTGTTCAATTTTCTACAGTTCTAGCAGCAAAAATTAATTCCTAAATTGTTTCTAGTCATGTTTAAGCATATAAATCGACGAAATATGAATTTAATCAACTCTATACACATAATAAAACATGTATTAGACGAAAAATTGCGAAAAATCAAATGAATTTTCAGAGAAAAAATGCGAAAAATGAAGCTCCAAAATCGCTAAAAAATGTTGTTTAACTTACTTGGTTCGGGTTTTCTTCTTCTCCAGACATCGTGTAGACGTAATGTGGTTTTTTTTCCGCCTGGGGCGTCCGAAATCTGGGTGTTTGAAGCTTGAAATCGGAAACAATGGCGGGTTGGTGGTGGCGCACGGTGGAGAGAGAGTCGCCGATGAGAGAGAAAGTGGAGGAGTGGGGTAGGTGGTGGGGTAATGGATAATAAATCCAAAAATAATTAATGTAACAATATTTTAAAATTCAATTTCTCTCTCCAATCATTGGCAAAGTGGCTAAAAAACATGTATTTTTATACATGTGGCTAGATAACTTAACAAGTTATCAAAAGTGGCTAGATAAATTTTGGCCTCTAAATAATATATAGAATGTTATATCAAAATTATACTAAAATTATTCCAAAAATTCAATATTACGAAAACTTAATAAAACAAAATTTCGATATAATAATGATATAAAATTTTCCATATTATAAGTTTGGATAAAATAAATATAAGGTATAATAAAAAAATTTCGATATACCTTACCGAACCATAAATAGCGTTGACGTTTCCATCTATATTGCACTTTTGTTTTCTTGCATAGAATTTGGTTTTTGTTTCTCTACCTAAAACGCCCTTCAACCTACTTCTTCTCGACGATTCTTCGCTTGTGGGCCCAAGCAAGTTTTAATTAGAAAAAAATAAAAATGCATAATAAATCTAAAAGAACACTTCATTTTATTTTTGTTTAATATCAATATTCTCTTTTGAAAATAAAAAGAATTCAACAAAAAAAAAAAACAAGAATTATGCCTCGAGGGCAATATAGTCATCACAGGGAAGCACAAAGCGTTCTAAAACGGCACGTGTCAGGTCAAAGGAGCGAATATAGAGATTTTCCATACACGAGCGAGTGAGCGAAAAAAAAAAAAGTATTTGCGACCGTCGCTTGGCTTTCCTTTGTATCTCCGAGCGCCGCGATTTTTTTCTCATCCGAATTTTCCGAGCTCCGATAATCCATCAATTATCCAAGCTAATGAAATCTCGCCGTCTCCGTTTCTGTGCGTCTGTGATTCTCGCAAACTGAATGTGATCCGGTGTGTGTGTTCGTGTGTATGAACAGCTGCTTTTACCTATGTGTTTTGGAGAAGTTGAGTGGGAATTCGCTCGTTCGTCATTGCAGATGTGTACATGTTGTGGATAAAGTGAAGTAGTGGTTAGATATACGAGTTTGATTGGTTGGAGAAGCGTTGACGGTGATAATGAGAACTCTGTGCGACGTTTGCGAAAGTGCGGCGGCTATTTTGTTCTGCGCGGCGGATGAGGCGTCGCTCTGCCGCGCTTGTGATGATAAGGTGTTGATGTAGTGTTGCTTTTTCATGCTTGCGTGAATCAGTGTAACTGGGGTTGTTTATTCATTTATTTATTTTCCTATCTTTTTTTTGGTTAAGATTGCTCTTTTAATCGCTTGTTTTTTGTTTGGAGTAAGAATGATTGACTGGGATTAGGGTATTGGTTTGTAGTTATTGGATTGCTGTGCTGAATAATGTCGGAATTAATGTTTCTTGATGTTTTGCCTTCTTTAGTTGGTTACTTTCATTGGGAAGTACTAATACTGCATTTTCTTTTTGCTGTTACAATTCCAAATTGTTTTGTGGTTTCCTTTTTAGAGTGTTTTTTGGAATTATTTTACACAACACCTCTTTTTTTTTTTTTTTTGCCAGTTTTTCTTAAATGTATTGTGTAGCTTATATACATTGCTAAGTAACTATCTAGAGGATTTCAACTTCAAACTGTAGAATTTTTTTGTCTAGTATTAATATGCAGAGTGGAACATTTTGGTGTGAATACTTGAAAGCAGTTAGTCTGCACTTGTTTATTTTGTGGGACGGCTCAACTGAAATCTTGATTAAGATTTGTGTTTTGTGGCAGGTTCATATGTGTAACAAGCTTGCAAGTAGGCATGTACGAGTTGGACTAGCTGAGCCTAGTGAAGTACCACGTTGTGACATATGTGAAAATGCTCCCGGTATGCTGCTGTGTAGTGTATCTCTTCTTTTCCTCTTCATACTTGAAGGTGGCAACTTGTTTTTAGAAACACTTTCTGGCCCTTTGTATGTAGCTTTCTTTTACTGTGAAGTCGATGGCACTTCCCTCTGTCTGCAATGCGATATGATTGTCCATGTTGGTGGTAAAAGAACCCACGGAAGATATCTTTTGCTGAGGCAGAGAGTTGAGGTTTGTGGTTGTGACAAAAGGGCACTGGTTGCTTTCTCTTTTGGTACGAAATCAACGAGGCGTGCATGACCTTCGTTTTGTTTATCCTATGCTTTTGTAGTTTCCAGGGGACAAACCTGGGAGTGGAAGCACGGACGAGCCAGGATCACATAGACTAAATATTGGTGAAGCAAGGAGAGAACAACCTCACTTGTCAACTCTTAGGAGAAATGAGACTCAACTAAATCACTGTGATTCTGTTGGTTTAACTCCGGACAACAACAATGAGAACGATGGGAAGATGGAGAATATGTTTATTGACCTCAATGCCAGACCTCAAAGGATGCGTGGTCAAGCTCCGAGGAATCAGGTATTCATTTTTAATGGTGGGAGATATCAGACTTATGATCCAGTTTGTATGATTATTCATCATCTTTCTTAAGGCTCAGTAATGCTGATAATCGTTTTTCTTTCTGCTTCTTTGCAAGGAACGCGGAGATGCATTGGGTGACAACAATCATGAATCTGAAAGCGTTGTTCCTGATGGATACTTCAAAAGGGAGCCTGAGAAGTAATGAAGGTATATTCCTCACATGTCCTACTACTATCTCTTCCACACACAGCCCTTATCTGGAAAAATAACTGAATGCGTTTCCAATGCTCTTTCTTGCACTCACCAATCTGTTTGATTTCTCCCCTCTAAACCCCTCATTGTGAGAAAGAACATACCTTTCTAACTGATAAATAAATAAAAGATGAATGGTATTGCTATTATCTTGCAGCTTCTTTTGTGTAATGAGTAGTTACAAAATAATGCTTTTCTGGTATTACCCTACTGAGATATGAATTCATGAACAGTGACATAACTCCTACCCATTTCTTATTCTTTCTGCACTTAGTAGACAAGATGTATAGAATCCATAGCAACACGTAAACTTCGACTGTATCTTTTCACTGTGAATTTCGACTGGCAATTGATCTGATCTTTATTTTGCAAACTACCTGCAGTTGAATGCGTTTTGCTTTCAGGCAGTAATGAGACAACTCTCAAGATCAACTGTAGGGCCTTCTTTCTCTTTACAACCACACAAACTTTCCCCCATCAACAATCAAATTGAGGATTATTGTCCACTTTTTTTGCTGCTCCAAGAATCACACAGTCTCAACCAAGTAAGTAGTTCTTGAAGACAGCTTTATAGAGGATGATATGATGTAAATTAGAAGACCTCAAAGAAGCCAAATTCAACGATAAACCTGCACATGTAGATACCCTTTTTCCTTATTTAATCTGTTACTTTTATCCGTTTTCTCTGTTTCCTTCCATACCTAAGGGTCTAGTGAGAGTAGAGGTCTTGTATCTGTTCTGCCTGAAGCTCAACTTTGATCATGTCTGGCTTTTTTCTTGAAATGAAGTTATGCCCTTTACTGTTGCATCATCTGTTCTATTATTTAGTTTTCTTTTTCTTACATGAGCATCATATGTTATTACCTAGCAGAATAAGCAATGTTGTTTGAGATAATGAACTCAACACTGTGCCTCTCTCTCTCTCTCTCTCTCTCTCTCTCTCTCTCTGTGGGTGAGTGATGAAGGCTTTGATCATCTCAAGAAGAAATTGAAACTTCAAGAATAATAATCTTACATCCTTGTACCACAAACAAACATATACCCAATAGTCTCAAACCACAATGTCTTGAAAAATGTATATCATGCTTTAAACTAACTAGTTCTCATCAGCATAAGCCTTAAAAAGTGGTCAAAACAAGCACACGCAATCAATCCAAAAAAAAAAAAAAAAAGACCCACATTTGATCTGCTTTCTTCATTCGTAGACTCTTCTTCTCTTTGATCTGTAATGAGCTCAGTAGCTGTAGCCCTTCACAAACATGCCTTTCTTGGCTTCCTCGGATTCACCCTCGCCGGTGTATTTCCCGAGCTGAGCCAGAGAGTTCGCCTTGGCACGGGTCAGCAGAGCCTCCTGAGCAGCCTGGACGTTCTCAGGGAGGCCTCCCCACGTCTTCAGGCAGGTGTTCTGGAGAGCTCTGGCATACGAGAACGACACGTGCCACGGGTTCGGAGATTGGTTCATGGCGTTCAGGTTCAAGGTAGCTTCAACCTCGGATTGCCCACCAGACAAGAACTGCAGAAGACATAATGGAACATGTTTCACATGATCAACAATCAAGTGTATGAACTGAAACAACTGATTAGGAGGATGCTTGCCATGATTCCGGGGACAGCCGGGGGGATTCTCCGGCTGAGAAGCTTCAGTGTGTAGTCGGCGACCTGCTCGGGTGTGGCCTTGTCCTTGCATTCAGCACCAGGGGTGACCATGCTAGGCTTCAGGAGAATGCCCTCAAACAACACATTGTTCTCAGCCAAGTAGAAGAAAACCTCGGCCCAAACTTTCTGCGCAACCTCGAAAGTCGTGTCGATGCCATGCTCACCATCCAACAAGATTTCTGGTTCCACAATTGGGACCAACCCATTGTCCTAACAAAACAGACATACATACACCATAGAGCCTCAGTCTAGACTGTCTTGCACTGTTACATTACACATGACTGTTTTATTACCTGAGAAATCGCGGCGTAACGAGCCAGGCCCCAAGCGGCCTCCTTCACGGCCAAGGCAGACGGACCATTGGGAATGCTCACGACGGTACGCCTGAATCATCAAAACATCACAAGACTCTTATTAGTTAATCCGAGGTAAGAACGTGTTACAGCTCAAGCTCAAGCTCGACTCAACTTATTTACTAATCAACCTACCATTTAGCAAAACGAGCACCCTGTTGATAGTAAGCAGCCGAGCGGGAATCAAGGCCGTCGAGACCTTGACACCATGACTCATCATTAGATCCAGCTAGAGGAACCAAACCCTGCAACATATTGAACGATAATGAGGCTCTATTGTTTCAGATTTCCTACCTTAAATAACCTGCTCGAAAGTGCACGAAAATTCACCGGTACAAAATTATGAAAACGTGCCAAAAAAAATTACATATAGCAGTATGCCGGATGTGGTGTTCTGGTTGTTACCTTGTCGACCTTGATACCAGGGACGATGCCCTGTTCGGTGAGAACATCGACGATCTTCTTGCCATCGACGGTGGATTGGTAGAGGGTCTCCTCGAAGAGGATGGCGCCGGAGATGTACTGGCCGAGGCCAGGGGCAGTGACGAGCAGTGTCCGGTAGGCTTGGCGGTTGGCCTCGGTGTTCTCCAGCCCGATCGACGCCAGCCGCTTGCCACAGGTTGCATTTGATTCATCCATGGCCAGAATCCCACGCCCTGGTGATGCCACTGTTTTCTGCACCACGCAACACTCTTCACTCTCTTTCATCATAAAAATAGCATAAACAACCATTATACATATATATATATATATATATATATATATATATGACATACCGCAGTCTTGACGAGCTCATCGGCGTAGGAGGAGGCGCGGATGCTGAGAGGAGAAGAGGCAGCGGTGGGGCTGCAGCGGATGGCGGCGGCGGAAGGCTGGTGGCGGAGGAGGGCCTGGCCCTTGACAAATTCAGATTTGTCAAGAACAGGAGATGACTTGAGGAGTGATGCTGAGGCCATTGCTATGCTCAACAAAATCTTATCTCTCTCTCTGCCTCACACTGTAACTATACAATGTGGTGATGATTTATAACAGTTGCAGTGTCGAAAGATGTCAAGTTTGAGGCTGTCATGATTGAGCCAATCATCAGCCGCCATGGTGGCATTACCGGTTTGTCTGATTAGGCAGGTGGTCGAAATGGATGGAACCACAACCACCTCGAAAATAAATAAATAAAATTTTTTCCAAGTAGGAAAGAGTTAAAATTGATATTTTGAGGGAATAATGTCCAGAAATGGAGGTGTTCGAATGAAAATGTATGAATACGAGGCTTTGATATATTCTCAACCGCATACGATGTATGATCACGAGTCGGAGTTGAGTAAAAAGTCAGGCTCAAGCTCAATTCAACCCGACCGAGCTCAAATTTTCAAGCTTGAGCTCGACTTGGTGTCAAACTCAACTCAATTCGATCGAGCTCAATTTGTTTAATTTATTTTAATTTTTAATTATTAATTATTAAATGATAAATTTAGGAATAAAAAAATTAAATTATATTAATTTCGATAAGGCTTGTTAACCTAGCTCGAACCAAGCTCAGTTTAAGCTCGAGCTAGATAAATTGAATCGGGTATCATAAAGCTCAAGCTCGACAACTACTCGAGCAGTTCAAGCTTGACTCCATATTAATCGAGACGATCTTGAGTTTTTTTCGAGCATCCGAGTAGCTCGGGAGCTGGCTCGACTCATACTCACCCCTACGCATATCACTTGCCACGTCAAATCAGACCATGCCACCAAAATCATCATAATCAACCGTTGAAGACTACAATTTGGAGCTAATTTCTGCATTTCACAGCCAAAATCATTCCAATACACCAGCATGTATAGAAGTCTAGACAAAAGACATAGTTTCAGCTTCTTAGCAAGAAAAAGATGCTAAGATTCTACATCAAAATGTCAAGAAAAGGACTAATTCCGAAACTAAATTCAAGAAACTATAACATTAAGCAGAGCTAGTATTCATGTCAATAGGTTTCGGGGCGAAACCGGGGCTCAGTGAGAGGTCTGCGATTCCAGAAACCAGATCATCGACTAACCTGTCCAGCGAAACATCCCATGCTTCGGAATCACCAGAGAATGGAGTAGCTGCCGGGCCGAGGGGATCTCCGGCAAGGGCTTTATTCAGTTGTTTTATAAAATCATTATCTTCAGGTGGTGGAGTGTCCAAATCCCATACCTTGAAGATGTCTTCAGTAGTTTGCTCCAATTTGAATTCTTGGAACACGAAATCGACACCTGGATCAGACAGTCCGAGATCTTTCAAATTCTCATCATATGTAGGAAGAAAAATATCTTCCATCTTATGCTTTGACCAAAAAGCATCGGCCTTCTCACTTCCATCGACGTTTGGCTCTGCTCCGTTGCTAGAGGATGCAATACTGGAAGGAGGAAGCCTCTCCTCCGACAAAGCCTGCTTAAGTAATGGCGTAATGTCTATGTCGTAATGAGGAGATTTAGCAGGATTCAGACCAATGTCAGCACCCTCACCGGAGCCTACAAAATCAACGACAATCTTCTCCTGAACCTGATCAGTACCATTCTGTATATTATGAACAATATCCATATCGTCCACTTCAGAAAAACCCACTATCTCGTCAGGCAAAGGGTTTTGCTGTGCATTAAGAACTTCAAGCAATGCATCTTTAAGAGAATCCCAACCATTGTCGATCGTGTCTGGGTCTCTGCTCAAACAATACTCTTCCCAAGAAACATCTTCTGGTGATTCCATCACTCTGCTCAACAGAATTATCACTTAAAGCAAGATTCACCGCCTTTAGTCAAACAACACCAACAATCGCAGCTATAATTCATGATACAGAGAAATAGTTAGTGCCTCGCTTCATATTAACACGTAAGAAGCTCTAACAAGGAACCATAAACCATTATACATTTGATTGCATATATAAGGATATGCGATAGGTTAAGAGTTTGATCTCAATCTTCTATTTCGTCCAAAAGATACACGAATCTCCAATTACGTGACACGAATCTCCAATTACGTGACTTAAGACCGCCAAACAAAGTTATCAGAAAGAGAAGAATATGGCATCCTTGATACAATGGAAACACACAGCATACATGATTCAAGTTCACTCTTCAGCTAAAACCAAAAAAAGACTCATATTTGTCTCGTGAGTAACAAATACTCCCTCCGTCCCAATTTATAAGTCCCACTTACTTTTCAATCTATCCCGTTTCTTAAAATGACATACTTTTTCACACTCACCAATAAATTATTAATTCCACTAAACCCACAAACATTGATTATTGTGCTATTTTGATTTGAGACTAATAATTAGTGACGGGGGAGTACCAATAAGCATCGTTACACCAGTTAGACAGGAAACTGCATTGACAATCACCAAAATCACCCATAAAGATTCACTCAATACAAAATTATACCACAGAAGCCTCGAGTTCATTGAGAATCCTGTCTCCAGAAAAGGAGGCAAATACCAGATGCCAATCCAGACATATGAAGACGATGAAATACACCCAAGCAACAACCACTAATACGAAACATTGCATCAAACAGAAGAAATTCAATAGCTAAATTTAGGGAAAACGAAAATAAGCCAACGATTACATAGATGTAATGATGCTCCACACCATGTTAACAACGTAAGTCGATCCGAGTGCTATCGCAGTTAATAGTTATCAACAGCACGCACGCGTGTTTGAAAACACAGCAAAAAAAAAATAAAAAAAATAAATCATGATACCAGTAAATCCTAAATCTCACAGAAAATAAGCAAGAATTAATGCTTAGTAATTTGTCAGTTACCACGAAGAAATTATGCATGGGAGCCAGTAAAGAAATACCTCGCCGGAATTAGGGTTTTGCGGGATTTCAAAAAAAACAAGGGCCTCAAAAATCTTGATTCGTCCAATTAAAACAACATCGCATTACTGGAAATTGGGGACAAATCGATGAAACTGAATGGGAGCCGAGTAGATGGCAACCGAATTTTTCGAACATTCCCGATAAGATTTCGGATCAAAACTAACAAAATAGATAATGAATGATAAACAAAATAAATCAGATTAAATTTCTTGGTCGATTTTGGTTGACGAAGCCCTGATTGATTTTGGGCCTGTCTTCGAATACCCTTCAAAATGGACGGAAATAAAAGAAAAAAAGGGGGGAAAAAAAAAGAAAAAAAACTGAATTGAACATTTTAGGTAATTTTTGATTCAGTTTATTTGTTTTTTTATATATATACAAAAACTAAAAAATCAATAGGATCTAAAAATCCAGCTAGACTCTTGTAAAGATTTTTTTTTTTTTTTTTTTTTTTTTTGCGATGGACAAGTTGTTTTTTCAAAAGATCTGCACTTGCTCCGACCGTTATTTTCTGACATTGAATGTTAATTTGTAGCTTTGTGTCAGAATAGTTCTGCCAATTCGAGGAATCAAAACTGGTTGATGAATTTTCAGACTTTAAAAAATATTCGTTCTTAAAGTTTGATTTGTGAAAAACATTCATATGATTTATTCTCTTTGTCTCTATGCGTTAGTTAGGATTGCAAACTGATGTCTTCCAAGCTGGTAACTTCGGCCAGTTTTTCAAAATATAAGAGTCCCAAACTAGTAGCCAATTGCTTCAAACTGGTAGGCCGAACCCAAATTGTCTTGATCAGTTTCGTTTTAACTCGATAGACATCTTACAAGGATTTATAAATTTAATCATACTAGAACTAATCTAGAGACACTCTAAATTAATATTAGCTAGACACACTGAAATAATCCACAATAAAGAGGGATACTTTCTAACATATATCGTCCATAAAATTTAGGGGTGACAAATGGGTCGGGTTCGGGTTGGCAGGTCGGGTTGTGACCTGATAATAACAAGCGACACGCCAACCCGAACCCGACTCGTATATTTTTGCGGGTCAGAAATCTCAACCCGAACCCGACCTGTTTATTTTCGGGTCGATCCGAAACTAACCCGAAACGACCTGTTTAATTATTTTAAAAATTAAAAAATGTGTTAATTAATTTAAAAATTAATAAATTGTGATAATAATTTTAAAAATTAAAAATTTGTGTTAACTATTTAAAAATTTTGGTTTTAGGCTATATTTTATTTATTAAATTTTTATGTAATTATATTTCATAAATAATAATAATAATAATTGATATTATTGGTGGGTCAAATGGGTTCGCGGGTCAACCCGAGATTGACCCGAACCCAACCCGAAAATTAAATGGGTTGGACGGGTTGACCTGAAACTGACCCAAAAATTAAATGGGTTGACCCAAGCTGGTTTTTTCGTGTTGGGTTCGTGTCGGGTTGGAGATTGCCGCCCCTAAAATTTAAAATTACACACTTTCCTTCCTTTCATTTTCATTCTTATATTATTTATAGCATTATATAAGATTTAGGTATTCTCCTAAATGTTAATCTTGATCACTGAATTCAAATAAAATAGAAATGATTTATCGTACATGACCAAAATCACAATCATTTGACTCAAAACAATAAATTAAAACAATCCAAATAATATAATTCAGTACCAATCAATCTTAATTTCGACATTGCATAATGTTGCTAAATTTGTTTAATTGATTGATACAATATTATTCCTTCAGGTGACCAATTGGAATTTTTGTAAAATCATGTGAATTTATCAGATTATTTTTCTTTTTTATAAAAGGAAACAATTAAAGAGAATCAAATAAATCTGGAGAAACAAAAATTATGAAAATGGAACTTGATCATTCAAAATGTGTGAAATCCATCCTAAAATAGAACTTAATTTAGGGCATTAAATTTAATGGATTTTATTCGGCTACCTATATATATAATAGCACATTATATATCGATAAATATTCATTTCTGCTTAGCCAAAATCATTTACAATACTCAAATGGCTTCACAAAAGTTGGTTTTGTTGGTCACAGTTTTGCTTTTTATTTTGAGTAATATAAAATAATATAAATGAATTATTGAATGTGAATTTGAAAATGAATAATTTTATTTGATCTGATTTTGTCAAGCGTGTCGTATTTATTACTATTTTGTTATTTTTAAAATACATTCTTTATGTCTTATACATTGTAGTTGGTATTCATCTATTACTCTATTAGTATATTTTAATGTATCGGATTCTGACTATTTAGCAATAATCAAAATGATTTTCAGGGTGCACCACTGAATTTGGATTGCCAGTCATTAGGGGTGGCAATTTTTTACACGATCCGATAATCTGATACGAATTCGCACGATAATAATGGATATGGATTGATCTGATAAGAATTCGGATCTTTATCGGATTGATACGATAAGAACACGAAAAATTCGGATCGGATTCGGGCCGAATATAGATCGGATTGGATCGGATCGGATCGGATAATTCATAAATCAGGCCGGATTCGGATCGGATTCGAATAATCCGTTAAGAATTTAATAAAAAATACTCCCTCCGTCCCTAAACAATTGTCGTGTTTCTAAATAGCACATATATCAATGCGAGTAGAGATAGATGAAATTATTATTTTATTAATGGGTGTGTTTTAACTTTTCATTTTAGGAAATAGGACAATTGTTTGGAACAGACGAAAAAGGTAAACAAGACAATTATTTCAGAACAGATGGAGTATAATTTAATTATTAAAATTTAATAATTAATATATTAATTATATATATTTTTTTAGCATGTATTGGATAATTTTTCATTTATCAGATAGTAATCGGATTGGATATTTATCGGCTTTTTATCGGATTGGATCGGACCGGACCGGATTGGATCTGATTCAGATTTGAGCTTAATGGATTGGATTCGAATACAAATTTAATATTTTTTATCGAATCGGATACGAATTTGGTCTTAATGAGTCGAATAATTAACAGATTAACACGATAAAGATCCGATCCGCACGATTTGTCATCTACCCGCCATGCAACAACGACAGCAAGTGTATAGATGGCAGCGTAATGTTAAATTCATTTTTCGATAAATGAATAAATAGCCACAGTTTATTAATCTATATATACTAAAAGGCAAAACCCCCACCCCAAAATTTTTCCCCCCAAAAATACTTACCTAAAATAAACTTGCAATATATTAGGTAGGTAATGTTATATATGATAAGTATATAATAATTATTACTAATTATTTTATTAAAATATGTAAATAATTAATATTTGTAATCATAAATAATTATCAATTATTTATATGTATATATGTTTTGTATAATAATACTTTTTATTTATGTTTACATAAAATGATTATAAAATTTTTATTTGCCACTTAATATCATAAATTTATTTTAATAAAATATTATCTACTGCTAAAGACAATTTATATCAAAAGAAATTAACATTATTCTATAATTTTATATTAATAAAGATAATAAACCTATATCTATATTATTGAAAGCAGGACATTTAAGATTATTTTTTCCCGTTCAAAAAACTTTCCGAAAATAAGTTTCTAAAATTTATGGAAACAATAATCTAATAAGGGATCAAATTTAGAGATATAAAACTTAAATTGTTGCATGGTCAAAAAATTATTGTATTGCAGAGAACTAATGAAGAACGGATGAAACATCTATGGCAAAATTTATGGAGCGATTTAAGGAATATCAACAATATATATCAAGGAATGAGGAAATTTAATTGACTAAGATTAATGTATATACAAATCATTGCATGATTATGGTAAAATAAATTCCAATAATATAGAAATAAAATGTGTTTTCCTATAAAAAAAATTATTAAGTGTATATGTATTTAATTTTAAAAAATTCTATTTTTAATGCTGATTTAATATTGATAAACGGAAATTATGGAAACCCATTATAAGAATGTTTTCTATATATAAATATTCACTACACAAAAAAGTAAAATCTCAACAAATCTTTTTTTTTTCAATACCTAAAATAGTTAATAACACAAAAATTATAAAAAAGAATTATTGTTTCCAAAAAAGAGGATACATATTAGATGTGAATGCTAATTTATTAGCCCTATAAATTAGGAAAAAACCTCAATCCATTTTTTCTTTTCACGCCCAACTGAACAATTCTTAAATAATTATACGAAAAATGTGGAAATTATTATAATTAATACCTAATTATTGGATTTATTTTATATATATATAGTTAATCATTCAACTCAAATACAAAATATTATAGAAATAAGTTACATCAAACAACCAAAAATGGTGAGAAATTGATTTATGGAATGAATTTAATGGCAACAAAGAGCCAATTAGAATAATACCATAAAAATTAATAGTTGTTCCATATAAATAGCCCATGAATTGAAAATGAGATTCAGGGTTCTCTCATGTTTATTTCTGTATTCTGTTTTTTTTTTAATGTAAATGTAGATGAAACAATTTTTCTTAATTATATTCGTATTATTAAAATTTTCATTTTTGATCAAAATTCATTTGGAAATATCTCGGGCTGTATGAAAAGCTCCCATAATGATGATCTACCAGCAACCTAATATTGGATGTATTGTTGCAGTTGTCAGTGAGAACTCTATTCCAATTGAGGTGTGTTTGTAAATACTGGTGCTCTCTTATTGGGAGTCGGAGCATAATCATTTTCAAATGTCTGATACAATTGTAGCTCTTATGAGGCCGTTGAATGGCATGTAATGTGTGTTTAACATCACAAGGACTGAGAGCATGGCTTTGTTGAACCAGAGGTGGATGCACCTTTAACAATGGGGGTACACTTGTACCCCCAAAATATATTTTTTTATTAAAAAAATATATTTTTTATTATATATATATATTTTTACAGATTATTATATATATATTTTTTATATAATGTACCCCCAATTTATTTTATTTATAGATTGTACCCCCAACTCTAAATTTCTAGATCCGCCCATGTGTTGAACACGGCCATGAAGCAATTTAAGTTGCTTTCGATGGTTTTTAATAATTGTTAATTTAAGTGATTTGTATATTTTATTGGATTCTTCTTTGTGTTTATTTCTGTGTTATTTTTACTTGTGCTTCTAGATTCTTCCCAAGTATGTTTTTTGGTTCCTAACAACTGTTTAGTATTTATCTCCTTCATACATGATACATATAACTAAAATGATTTGCAAATACTATGCTAACTTGATAGCTTTCACTTTCATCTAATATATAAAGGGCAAAAATTTCTTTAAACACGTATAAACGGTTTAGACGGGTTTTATCCATACCCTAATGGATTCACCCATCCCAAATAGGATTTATTAATCTCCAATTAGTTAAAGTTATATTAGGTACTAATTAATAAAAAATAAGGTAAGTAAGTAATGTAACATATAATTTTTATTTTTTTAATTTATAGATATTTAATTGTTATTTTTTTACATTTTTATAGATATTTAATTATTATTTTTTTATAGATATTTAATCCTCAATTAGGGTATATTAGATGGGTTTAGACTGGATTAATAGATAAAACCCGCCTAAACCGTTTAGGCATGCCTAACCTGAGACATTTCCTATATAAAGTTATCTTACTTCTACCATAATCATCATTCATTAACCAAATTAATTTCACGTGTAATATTAGATTTATTTGCCAATATTCGCTATCAACTTCTTTTTCATTTAGAAGTTTGTGTTATAATTGCAAAAAAATCAAAAGTTTTATGCTATATTTGCAAAGATTTAAGAAGTATGTTATAATTGCAAAATAAAGAAAAAATATGTTAAAATTTGCAATTAACCCTTTCTAAAACAATATTAATGAAGATTATGCTTAAATCTTAATAATCAATATTCTTTGAAAATATATTACATACAAACTTATGTATGATACTGTTATAGATAGATTTTTATCTATTTAATTTTGTTATTTATTTTTCTTGGTTGAAATCATATCAAACAAATAAATCTATTTATTAAGTAATATATCCTATATATATATATATTTATATGGATGCTGATAGTTGCATATATAACATTCCAGATTCACTTTTTTTTTTTATAAATGAATGAATTAACATTTTAAATAAATATTGATTGTCAAGAAATTTTTTTTCTTTATATGTAAATGGATAATCATAGATTTTGATGCGGACCACTACTCTATTCGCTTCTTAATCATGTTTATTATTTAAATTTGATAGAATTGCTTCAAAAAATTATACATATTTAAATGCTTATTGAACGAAATTATGAAAATTCAATGTATTCATAATTATATATTTATTTAGTATCAGTACACAAAAAGATATTTATATTTATTTATTAAAATCATATTAAATTTATATAATATTATATTTTTCTTTTAAATAGAGAACAAACATAACCAATTTATTGGTGTTTCACATTCAAAACATTTATAATTATTTAATTACAAATGGCAGTTATTTTTCATTGGAGAATTCCTAATCAAGTTTCATATATTATTTAGAGAAGTGAATCACTCAAAGAGTAATCAAGTGAATGTATATCTATATAAATATAAGCAACACTTCTAATAAAAAGACTTTCTATTCTAATTAAATTTCCAAAATTAATTAAAGTTATATTAAGTACTAATTAATAAAAAATAAGGTAAGTAAGTAATGTAACATATAAGTTTTATATTCTTCTATAGATATTTAATTATTATTTTGTTTGGGTGCACCATATTACGTGATATTATTTTTTACTAATAATCTATAATTAATTAAATGAATTTAATATGATAATATTTATATGTGTATTGTCCTCATTATTTTGCTTAATATATAATATATTGTATGATATTGAGAGATCAAGGTAATTAAAAACTAATATGCAAAGATATTTACATTATATTATATTATAATCAGTGTTCAAAGATTACAATTTTTTAATAATATTAAAAAAAATCTAATTTCTATCAATTATAGTATTAAATTTGCATATCATGTAATAATTACAATTTAACAATAAAAACTGTAGAAATAATTAGCAAGTGCAGAAACATCAATTAATTATAAGAGAAGTTAATCTCAAAAAATTACAAAGCTTGTTTATTTTAGAAAAAAGAACAAGTTTGTATGTATCAAAATAGAAAAAGACAACATCATTAATTTTATTGAAAAATAAATTAATTATAATTCCGCGATATTAAAATTTATTACAAACAAAAAGTAAAATTATCGACATTCTCTTTTCTTTTTAAAAATTTATATATATACTTAAAAGCAAAATCTTAACAAAATTAATTACCCTATATATTTTCCCTGTAAAAAGTATTACACAAAAGAATATTATTCAAACTATGAAAATAATTGTTATTTATTTATTTTTATCACATGTGTAATCCGTGTATATTAGATTTTGTTTGATAGTTTTGTTTTTTCCCATTGTTAGCAAGAAGTTTTTCCTCAAATTATTTATCCGTGTTTTCTTACACTTGATTTTGTGATTTTTTAAAGGTAATTTTATATATAATCTAATATGTACTCTTTACATACTCTTGAATAAATTAAAATAAAACAATTATTTTTATATACAGTAGAGTTGTATGTAGAGAAAACCATTTACTAATACTAACTTTAATTCACAGTCGAGTTTATATTATTTTATAGTGTATATAAAATATAATGTATTAATATAAACTCATAATTTAGGTTCCCTAAAAGAAATTTGAACTCATGATCTCTTAGTCATGCGCAAGACACTTTCACTATTGCTGCTCTCCGAAAATGGGACATTATTTTGTAGTATATATCACACACTAGGTGACCAAACCATAAAAATGATTGTTTCTTATATTTGTAATAGTCAAGATATTTACTTTATTTTTATATGATTTATCGAAGTTTTGTAAATTTTATATGCATGATTGTGTCTTGGTATATGCTATGCTTTGGGTAAGGTTGTGTAGGCTTTCATGAGAAGAAACGAGTGAAGAAGGCAAAAAAGATTCATGCCAGAAGTCCGAGCACCGCGAGACGGTCGATGTGATTGTGACGGGGAGCTAGGAACATTGATACAAAGATATGACGGAGAAGGATTGAAGCAACACTCTCTATGGTATTTTGTGTCTACCAATACAAAATGCATAAGTTGTTGGGCCTGTAAACGATGTTTTATTAAATATAATTTCAAGCTGGGAAACCCAATCAACTTACTGATAGAAAGTAGATTTTTGGTGAGAGTCGAAACAACCAAGGCATTCAATAATTGAACATAGTCAAAAAGTCGAGTGTTAACAATATGAGAGATAGAAAGTCGAGCACCATTACTAACAATAACACTATCATGCTAGAGTACGGCTGATTCTCCAAAGAATTAGAAGTTGGTGTCATGTGGGCTGAGACACCGGTGTCAAGGAACAAAATTGATGTTTCAGGTTGAGAGAGAGAGAGTAGCCATTGGAGAATGTGTCAGCCAAGTGTGCAGCTACTGAAGATGAATGCGAAGAATACCTTTTCGGACATAAATTGATATAGTAGCCTTCATGATGACAACTTTGGCAGGGATGTGGTCGAAGTTGTTAATTGTGGCCCCGGCTGCAAGAGTTGGAGTAACGTGAATCACTGCCATGGCCACGAGAAGAATTAGAATTCCAGAGGAAGGTGGACACTACTCCGAAGGTTTATACTGGTTGTAGAAGGAAATAGAAGAAGATCATGTCGTTTTAAGGGACTCTTGAAATAATACAAAGCTCTCAACTTTAGATAGGAGATCGCGAAAGTTATGAAGAGGAGTGAGCATCATTTGAGTAGCATTTTATAGATAAAGACGAACCAAAACCTCGAAGGAACAAAGGAACCTTATACGTATCATCGATGGGGCGTCCCATAGTTGCCAATTGATCACATAAGAACTTGGAAGTTTTGGCCATATTTAGTCCCAGATTGAGTCCATTTGGTCATAGTTTGGAGATCGTCTTTAAGGATAGCTTGCGAGATTTGGAGTTGTGACTATACGCGACCTCAAGAGCGAGCCATACCATGCGGAAGGTGGTGCAGTAGAGTACTTCAGCCATGAACTCCTCTATTGAGATGAGAGAAGTAGACTAAAGAGTCATTGATCTTGGGTGCGCTAGAGTTCATATGATCCATTGATTACGGGGGTGCCACCGGTGGATGGAAGTGTATTAGAGGGAAAAGATTTGGTGTCGTCTATGTAACCAAATAGGTTTTGACTGCAGAGAAGAGTGGTGATATGTTTTTTTTCCATAAATTATTAATAAGGCAATGCAAGATATAATGCGCTTCCAGAATACACAAAGTAACAATCAACCATTTGGAGACAAAATTATTGTTTGGTGGTGATTTTAGACAGATTTCGCCTGTTATACCAAGAGGTAGGAGAGAGATGTTGTTAATGCAATAGTTAATTTATCTTACTTATGACATCATGTGAGTGTCTTGAAGTTGACGATAAACATGCGATTGAATATGCTTGGAGAGCATATGCAAGCATCCACACTCAAAGACTTTGTTGATTGGGTTGCGGCAATTAGGGATGGGACTTTAAGAGCACCAAATCGCGGCGAATGAGTTATTGATATTTCTGAAGATATTAATATTAAATTAACCGGAGATTCAATCAGAGCTATTGTTAATTACACGTATCCTACAACAATTATTGGATCAATAGATATTTTATATTTGCAGCACCGGGCTATTTTAGCACCTACAAATGATGTGATTGAGAAGGTCAATCAGTATATGACATCATTGAACAATAATGTGGGCAAGGTATACTTAAGTTCTGATTCTATATGCACAACATAAAATGTAGCAGATATTCTTAATGAAGTGCACATTCCTGAATTATTGAATACATTGAAGTATCCTGGATTACCAAACCATGAGATGAATTTAAAAGTTGGAACACCGATCATATTGTTGAGGAACATTGATCATTCATCCGGTTTGTGCAATGGGACTCGATTGGTTGTAACACAACTTGGTAATCATGTCATAGAGGCCAAGATTCTGAGTTGGAGAAATACTGGTGCAAAGGTTTTTATTCCAATGATGACTATAATACCATCGGATCCTCGAATTCCATTCAAGTTTTAGCGTAGAAAATTCTTAATTCAGGTTTCATATGCCATGACCATAAACAGGAGTCAAGGACAGTCACTATCGCATGTGGGGATTTTACTCAGCAAACCAGTATTTGCACTTGGACAGTTGTATATTGTTGTATCTAGGGCCATAAATCGTGCAGGAATGAAAATCTTAATATGTGACATAGACGATCGAAGTTTGTCAAAAACTTCAAATGTTATATACAAAGAAATTTTTCAGAATTTATAATTTTACATGTTATAATTCATATATTTTTCTTCAAATCAATGAGTAATTATTGAAAATCTTCATACACTTATATTATGTATCATACGTAAATAAATTATTCTATTATGTACTGAGTTACTTTTATTCAAAATCATCTTTTATTCATAAGCATTTTATCATATGTTAGTAGATACATTATTTCTGTGTCTATTATTATTTTAATTTTTTATAATGTATAATTCTTATGTATATAAATTATAATACTTATTTATTTTCATAATACTTATTTTATAATTTTTTATAACATAATGATAATACAAAATAAATAATATATATACGCCGCGCAACGCGCGGGCAGAAAACTAGTTTTCTACAATACAATGATCACTAACTTGACAATACTAGCTAGGATACAATATTTGGATAAACGCAAACTTTTAACGCTGTGAAATTTATTCATAATTATGTGGAATTAGTGCTCGTGTTTTATTACTAAAATAGATTGGATTTATAAAAAGATTTTTTAAAAAATCTTGAGGTCTAATGCTCCCAAACTTTAGGGTAGGGTCGCCCCTAATTATATATATTTATGTGAGTTTGAATACTGTAAATATTATTACGTTAATAATTAATACATCCAAGTTCAGTATTTATGATCATATATTATATACTATAATTTTAAATATTTGGTACTCATTATTTATTTTGATGTGTAATTCTTTATTGGATTTAAGTCGGTCATTCATAAAGTAAGTTAATTGAAAAGTGAATGAAAATAAATATAAAACCAAAAAAAAAACGTTGTTTTTAAGTTTTAAATTAACATTTTCAATTATCCAGGTCATAGCTCATAAATGGATCATTTTCCTACAAAAGCAATTGATGTGCAGATTTTATATTGTACTATATTAATAAATCTTGTTTATTTGATTGAGAAAATATGCTTGTTAGGAGGAATTGTCGATTCAGTTGTGAAAGATAATTTAATTATTAATTTAAGATTTAATAGATTAATTTTCAATTCAAGACTTGATATTAAGATCCTGGATTGAAAATTTTATGATCTTTTCGGGTCCTGTATTGTGAATTTTTTTATCTTTAATTCAGTCATGAATTGAAAATTTATCTTTTGGGTTCTAAATCGATAATTAAACTATTTTTCAGGTTCTCGAGTGATAATACTCTTTTTTTTTTCTCCTTCTTATTATTAATATTATCATCAAGAAATACCAACCCCAATCCAAGATCTACCGTAATTGAATGGACATCACCACATTCAAATTTATCCCATGAGAAAATTAGATTATGAAAACTAAACGTGTGTAATTAGATACTCCCTCCGTCCCGGTGAAGTAGTCCATTTTCTTTTCGGCATGGGAATTAAGGGTTGTGAGTGTAGTGGAATTAATATTTTATTGGTGAGTGTGAAAAATGTTGTCATTTTAGGAAAATGGAACTATTCTATGGGACAAACAAAAAAGGAAAGTGAGACTACTTCAATGGGACGGAGAGAGTACTATATATTCTGCCCACTAATAATGATGATTGTTACCAAATATTTATATTGCTGAAATCATATTTGAAATCAAATTATGAATTATAATATTGTTACATCTTTCTACATCATATATATATTGGCATAAAATTCTTGTAAATACTTCCAAAAAAAAAAAAAAAAGGGATAAAATGGCTTCTCAAAAACAGATTTTCTTGGTCACCCTCCTGCTTATTATTGCCCTTGGCTGTGAAGGTTTTAACCTCTCTCTCATCTTAGTTTTGTTCCTAAGAAGAAGAAAAAAATACTCCCACCGTCCCAATTAAATAGACCCTTTTCTTTTCGGCACGGAAATTAAGAGTTGTGAGTGTAGAATGAATTAGTGGAATAAATATTTTATTGTTGAGTGTGAAAAGTTTGCCATTTTTGGAAAGGGGTCTATTTAATTGGGACGCCGGATTTAGTAAGTGGGCCTATTCTGCTGGGACGAGGGAGAGTACTATAATAGTTATTGTTGTTATGAAGTCACGTCTCATTCGATGATGTAATTCATATTTAAATCAATATTTAATATGATCCATACATTTATAAAATTATGCGTGAAATACAAAATAATTCAAATTTTGAATGGTGTATAAGTGAACTTGTTTCGTGAGACGGTCTTATATGCGAGTTTTTGTAATGAAATTTTTGATTAAATCTAATGATCCTTAATTGATTACTTGATTTCAGCATGTGAGAAGAACTCGGACTGCCCATCGTGCAACACAGGTGATCCGCTGTGTGTGGAAGGCCACTGCACCTGCACTATCTATTTGAACCAACTCCAAACTACTGCTGCTGTTAATGTTGCTTGCGATAATGCAATAGACGATTGTAGTGAAGCTTTGCCGTAGAATTTACTTTTGCTATATGTCAAAAAAATTCAAGACCTAGAAATCATGTATGAGAATAATTAAAATAAAATAACCATTGGTTTTTAATCATATTGCTCGTGGAATAAATGGTTCTAAGTCTTCAAATATTGAGTTGAAAATATATATTGATGTTTTTTTTTTTGGTAAAGAAATCATTTAAAAAAAATAAAAGAACCATTGTTTTTTAATTATATGGCTCGTTGAATAAATGGTTTTAATTCTTCAAATATTAAGTTGAAAATATATGTTGATTTTTTTTGGGTTAAAAAAAAAAAAAAAGCATTTAAAAAATGAAAAAATTTCCGTTGCCGGGACTTGAACCCGGGTCTCTCGGGTGAGAGCCGAGTATCCTAACCAACTAGACTACAACGGATTTGTTGTTCAATTTTAAAACATTAATTTTTATTTTTCTCATGCACGGCACAATAAAATTGGAAACAAACTTTATATATATTACAAGGCCAAATATACATTATTGTGCCTCTCTGACTACTCCGTGTTTGCGAACTCGAGACTTAAATTCCTGACTTAAGTTGTCTCTCCCGCTTAAAGCTTAAGCTATTTATTTGGTGGTTATTATTTTTCTAAGTAATATTCATAGCAGTCAGTATTCTACTCTGGAACACTGATTCTCACGGGCTTATGCCAACCTACTAAGTTCTGGGAAGAACAGTAAACATCCTACCACGAGGTAGAAGGTTGTGGGGTCTCGTCCTCACTTCAACCTGAAGACTAAGTCTACAAGGAGTTCCTAGGCGAGTGACCGCAGCAGACCGAAGGACGGAGCGCCGACAAGCTGTGCATAGATCGTAAGGAGGCTTGAATTTGTACTTAGTGAATTTCCAGACCATGTGTCTGAAGAGTGGACGTAGGACTTTGATTCCGAACCACTATAAAATATCATGTGTTCTTTACTGCTTTTATTTAAATTTTTGCATCTTTAAGTTCTTTAAAACTGACTTTTAAACCTTCAATACTTATTTCCACTGCATATTACGTACTTTGATCTCGGCACCAACAAAAATTCTTGAATGAAAAGAGTGAAGCACTATCTAAGTTTATCAAATTTCTAGATATTGTGGAGAGTGAATTCGGAATGAAGATATAAATGCCTTATGTCAGAAAGTTTTTCTGATTACTGCGCAAAAAATGGTATTCTGAATACGCCACAACAAAATGGTGTCTCCGAAAGAAAGTTAGCTCATCTTGCCTCTACGAGTCTTTCATTGCTGCATGATAAAAGCCTCCCTTACGAGCTTCGGGCTGAAGCTTTCCTGTTTGTGTCCCACGTGATCGTTTACCTCCGTGGCCCGGTAAAGAAAAAACTCCCATTGAAACTTTATATGTTAAACCAAATATAAATTACTTTCGGATTTTTGGCTCAAATTTTTATGTACATGTTCCGAAGTCTAATCGTACCAAGCTTGACCGGAAAGCAAAGAAATGTGTTTTAGTTGGCTATGATCCGTACAGAAAAGGGTGGAGATGTATGGACCAAAAAACAAAGAAGTCTATTATTTCTAGAGATGTGGTATTCGATGAAGTTTCTTCATACTACGCTACACAAAAGTCCTCAACTGAGCTTGTCATCTTAAATAGTGATCAAGAAAATCTACAGGAGAATCTAGAACAAATCACTAAAGCTTCAAACGATGGCGGAATTGATGAATATTCAAATCCATGTGGTGATGAACAAGTACAGAGAAGGTCAACAAGGGAGAAACGACAACCAAGTCACCTTGAAGACTATGAGGTTCAAACTATTCCTTGTAATGTAACATCATGCTTCTTTACAAGACCTCCAAATTAAGTTTTGAAGAGGCAAAAGGTTGTCTTGAGTGGGAAGCAGTTATGCTAGAAGAGATAGATGCACTTGCCAAAAATCAAACTTGGGAATTGGTTCCCAAACCAACAAATTGTAAACCTATTACTTGCAAATGGGTGTACAAGTTGAAGAGGAAATATGATGGAACAATCGATAGATATAAAGAACGGCTTCTTTCCCAAGGATTTTCTCAAAGCTATGGCATGGATTACGAGGAAGCATTGAGCCCAGTTGCAAAAATGGTAACTCTAAGAATTATCACTTCTCTGACTTCTTTTAAACATTGGAAAATGTGGCAGCTTGATGTAAAGAATGAATTTCTCTACTGGGAGTAAGATCGTGAAATTTTCATGGAGCAACCAAAAGGATTTATTTCAGATCAATGTCCTCACCATGTCTATCGGCTGAAGAAGGCGTTATATGGTCTAAAACAAGCACCACGTGCTTCGTATGGTAAAGTTGTTGAATACTTTATTTTCTGTAGGTTTTAAGTTTCTGATGCAGACTCTAGTTTATTCATTAAAGTCCAATCAGATAAGCATTTGTTGATTCTATTGTACGTGGATGATATGCTAATTGTTGGTGATGATGAAGCTGAAATTTCTCTTCTGAGAAATGAGTTATCAATTCGCTTCGAGATGAAGAACTTGGGAGAGGTCAACTGTTTTCTTAGTCTGGAAATAGAAAAATTTGAACATGGTTATTTTGTCACTAAAAAAAGATATGAAATTGAGCGTTTTGGCATGGAGGAGTCAAAGAAAAAGGCAACTCCTATGGAGCCACATCTCAAGCTAATGAGAGATGAAGGGGAGCTGGTGAAGGATGCAAAAAGATTCAGACAACTTGTTGGTAGTTTGATTTATTTAACTATCACAAGACCAAAGATTTGTTATTCTATTAGTATTGTTTCTCATTTGGAAGCTGCAAAAAGGATTATTCGCTTTATCAAAGGGACTATTGACTATGGTCTTGTATATAGTGAAGTTGATGGTTTTTGTTAAAATGATTTACATATACAGACTGGGCAGGCAATATTGATGATCGACGATCAACTTCAGGGTACTGTTTTAGTGTTCGTTCTGCTATTATATCATGGTGTAGCAAGAAGCAACCGATTGTCGCTTTATCAAGTACGAAGGCATAATACATGACAGCATCAATGGCAGCTCAAGAATGTATTTGGCTAAAAAGGTTGATTGGAGATATTTTTGGTGCATCCAATTATGTTGTAGCTATTTTCTGCGATAATGGAAGTGTTGTTAAACTTGATGCAAACCCAGTTTTCCATGCCAGAACTAAACATATTGAAGTTCAGCTTCATTACATACGTGAGAAAGTGCTGAAAGAAGAAATCGAATTAAAAGGAATAACCTCAAATGACCAAGTTGCAGACATCTTTACAAAGGCATTGGGGAAACCAAAATTTGAATTTCTCAAAGAAGCTCTCGGAGAATTCAGCCGTAAGCATGCACTAAAGAGGAGTATTGAAAATTAGTGCATCTTACTGTAGGGATTATAGGGCGAACTAAATTGCCTTATCCAAATAAACCGGATCGTTTCTTGGATGTTGAGAACAATAAACATACGATATACCTAGTATGCTCCTATGAATTTAATACAGTGGATTTCACGAGTTTACTTTAACTCCGTAGTCTCAGATCCGATCTTTCGCGTTTGAATTCCAAACTTCGATTCAACCACGCGATTCAATTAAATATGCAAAAATAGAAATTAGCAAATCTAATTTCTAGATTTAATTAAACAGAAAAGAGAAAGAAAAATAATGTGTTCTCCAGATTAGGCCTTCAGATCTGTATCCCAATGCTGTTCAATCCCGCTACTAGTGAGGATTCCACAGGACTGTGATTGTGTAGGCCAGAGTCGAATTTCTTCTCTCCCAAACACACTGAGCGCCTCCCATGTCTCTCTCTCCCTAGGGTTTCAAACTTATTTGAATGATCTGAAGTGGCTTCTAGGGTTTCAGAGAGAATTGTCTATTTATAGACCTAGGGTTGCAAATCCTAATGGTTTATTGGGCTCAATTCAACATATTTAATTTGGGCCAGACCTAGCCCCTAGGACCTTATGCAAATAATAAAGTGGTCTTATTAATTAATTAATTATCATGTCCACAACCCATGACACAATTAATTAATTAATATTAATTCTTTTCACCACATAATTAATATTGTCCTACCCATTTATTACCACATTATGAGAACGGGCTGCATTTACTTGAGAATCCCCATATTTAAGAATACTCAACATTCATTAATTAATCGGAGCTTCTGACAAGCTTTATCTACAATTAATTAATCTCTTATTTTCCTGAGCAGTACCACTCAAACTTTATCACTCGTGCTTGAACTTAATCAGACTGCAGGACTTTAGCACGATGAACGTTATTGAGCTCCTCAGGGAATGTCCCCATGCTATTACTCGGATATAGTTACCTAGCTCCAGTCTCAGGCTGTACTATACGAACTGCTGCTACCCAAGATGCGGGTATACGAGCACGTTACTCAGGCTCTCCACCATGGCAAGTCAAAGCAATTAGTCAACCCGTGCATACCCCTGAACCTTTGTTAGGGTTTGGACTCAATCAAGATCGATATCTTGTATTATCTGATGTCAGACAGTATAATACATCTCACTGTGGTCCAATCAATACACCACCGTGCGTTCCATCATATCAAGTAATCAACACAGATTACTTCTTTCCGACTATGCTGCAGCCTATACCGACAGACTTATCCTCGTACGATGTCTCGGTTGTGATAATATTTATTATCTCACTAGGTCAAGTGATCATACTGTCTTCTGCGATCTACAACACGCAGTATGATCGTCCCTATCGGTGAGATAAGATAATACTGTTTTTACTCGCATGTAAGTTTGTTAACAAATAGGAAATATCGTTAAATGTATACTCATCATAACAAATACTTTCTGTATACAAAACCCAACACTTACTTCCTTTATTTACGTTGGAGTTTGTTAGTTTTATTGAGTCATTCTTTAGTGGTTGTTTTTCTATTCCTTTTGTTTAGCTTAAGATAGTTTTTCCATTGAGTGATTTTTAGGATAAGTTTGTTTTCGTAGTCTTTTGGAAGTCTGTAGTGTCTTAGTCTATAAATAGTTGCAGATGTAATCTTGATTTATTATCTCAAAATAAAAGGTTGTTTTGGTTCCTAAAAATCTGATTCCACTTTCTGTTTTGTTTTAACACATTGTTGTATCCGACCATGTACGACCATGTGGGATGAGTGTGCACATGAAGCTATCTGCTGAGGCTCTGTATGACTGCAGAGAATACATGTTGTTTTCAATTACATCCTGCAACAAAAACAAAACCCTCTCTCTTCATGTTATTAAATAAATAAGACGTGTATTTCTAAATGATGAAAAGAAAAACAAATTTTATCAAAATTTTATAAAAGCATTCGAGAAATAATAAACATAAACACTTGAAAAATATGGAATTCTTAAAATCATTAAAAAATATAAAACATTATTTGTAATAAGGTGTTTTATTTAGTAACTTGAAATTTCGAAGATTCTAGTTAGTAGTTCATTACTGAAAAAAATTCGGTTGCATATTTGTATATTTAGAATAGTTCGATTATTTAATTTAAAAAAATGATACTATTTACTAACTTTTAAACGCATAGCAAAATGTATAAGTTTGGCTATTTATATTTATTTATTCGACTCAAATTTGGATTTTAGTTTGTTTTTTACCTTTCAAAATCAAACCCTACAATGAAATGGTCAACCCAAACTATTAATCCTCTCATCTATTTCGTTCATAAAATTACACACTTACCTTCACTTAATTTCCATATTTATATTTATACTATTTATTTCATTATTTAAGATTTAGGGGTGCTCCTATATTTTATTCATATTCTCTCAAATCAAAATAAATTAGCAAGAAATATTTATCGTACATCACCAAAATCACAATCAATTGATTCAACAAGAAATTAAAATAATCCAAATAGTATATAATTATATATCAATCAATCAATCTTATATATTCTTAGGAAATTTGTTAGTAATTTCCTTATTTTATTATTGTGTTTTGGTGGGTCAAAGTATGTAAAAGTTACTTTAGGTAGTTTCATCATAATCGAAAAATGTAAAGTCTTGTATAAAATATTTTTTTGAGTTGCAAGTTGGAACTAATTTGAAGACTAGACTGACCAATCAGTCTAGAATGTGCAAGAACATCAGGAAAAGCACCACCTACCCACCTAGCACAGCAGCCAAGAGAGACATCCAATTGGACATCTTTCAATTTATCTCTAATGGACATTTATTTCAAACCTTCTACCTCATGGCTATAAATATCGGAGACTTCAACCAGAAGAAGGTTATCGAATCAATTTTATAGAAGTTGACTAC
This sequence comes from Plectranthus barbatus, assembly GCA_026898455.1. Lineage (NCBI taxonomy): Eukaryota > Viridiplantae > Streptophyta > Magnoliopsida > Lamiales > Lamiaceae > Plectranthus > Plectranthus barbatus. Next base: position 321,184 of record JAPKLW010000589.1, on the reverse strand, counting down.
GCGAAAGCTAACAACTATCAAGCTTACTAAATCATTCTAGGCTTTCTAAATTTTTTCGTGTCACCTTAGTGAACAAGAGACTCAGAACCTTAGTGTTTTTGAGTAATTTCTAGGAAGTCTTTCTCTCCAAGAAAGACTACAACAGTCAAGTACGTCTTGTACTATGACTCTTACGGGCAACCTGTCGTCAAGGAGACAGTTCAAGGGAGAACTATAAACACCCTATTCCGGCTACGAGGAGGCTGAGTGGTGTGCCCACACTCTGAGAAGCTGCGAAGCGCAGAATCAGGCGAGTGAGCTTGTGGACTGAAGGACAAGACATTCTTCAACAAGCAATAGATCGTAGGAGCATCTGTAAAAGTTCTAAGCTTAGTGGATTACCAGACCGAGAGTCTGAAGAGTGGACGTATGACGATTTAGTCCGAACCACTATAAGTTCGCGTCATTTATTGTTTTTTTTCATTCTGTCAGGTTATTTCTCTTTAAAACTCAACACTCAAGTGTTGTAGTCTGAATATTGACACTAAACATACTTGACATTAAATACCTGAACAAGATTTGATAAACTAAGTTGACACGTCATCATCAACTTAGATAAGTGCAAGTATACCGAACAAATAATTTAATTTTTGTTGTGCATATATTTTTCACTCTGAGAAACCAGGACCAACAACAATTTTAGTATATATGAATACATGTACTGCACTATTCATTCATCACATAATATTTTATTGGAGAATTGTCGATCCAGGACCCAAAAGATAGTTAAATTGTCAATCTAGGACCCGAAAGATGATTTGTCAATCCAGGATCCGAAAGATCAAACAATTCTCAATCCAGGACCTGTCGATCCAGGACCCAAAAGATAGTTAAATTGTCAATCTAGGACCCGAAAGATGATTTGTCAATCCAGGATCCGAAAGATCAAACAATTCTCAATCCAGGACCTGTTATTGAGGTCCTGGATTGAGAATTGTATGATCTTTCGGGTCCTGAATTGAAAATTTTTGTTATCTTTCAGGTCCTGAATTGACAATTAATCTTTCGGGTCCTGAATTGACAATTAAACTATCTTTCGGGTCCTGAATCGATAAAACTCCTATTTTATTTTATATTATACAGTGATTATGATTTCCATCATATATGACTAAAACATTATATTTTAATATTTTACATTATATTATGTTGCTAAATTTTTGGGATTTTGGTTAAATCATGTGAATGTATCAATAAAAGGGAACAATTAAAGAGAATCAAATATATCTGAAGAAACAAGAATTCTGAAAATCAAAATTTCATTAAATTCCGTTTTCATTCTACCCTAAATTAATCGAACTTAATTTAGGGCATTAAATTTTTTTTGGATTTCATTCTGTCACCTATATATATAATAGCAGGGTTGATTATTGATAAATATTCAATTCTGCTTTGCAAAAAATATTTATAAAACTAAGGGAAAATGCCTTCACAGAGGCTGATTTTGTTGGTCACCCTTTCTACTTATTGTTGCCCTTGGTCGTCAAGGTGTTTCTCTAAGACTACCCCCATCGGTAGCCCAAAGTCACACCTCAAGACCCAAAAAAAAAAAAAAAAAAAAAAAGAAAAATGAAAATTTGAGAGTCATCGTTAATGACTTAAGCTGGAGCATGACTTATACTTTTTTGAGGGGCATTGTTGATTCATCCAATCATTTGCTGCCATTTGGCAGCATTTGATTGGATGATTAATTATTATAAATAATAAAGTTATATTATTAATATTATGTATAATTATTAATCAAAAAAAAATAAAAAATTATATCAAAATTCATAATTTTTTTTCTGTATAAATAGAGTCTAATATTGATATGTATCCACACCAAAATCAAAACTCTCTATTCTCTCTACATTTCTTTAGCTCCAATATATTTTCAAGTATTGGAAGTTATGAATCCAAACTATTTTTTCAATCCCCAAAATTATTCAAACTCTGAAGATTATCCTACCTCTCAAAATCATCCAAACTCTGAAGATCATCAAACCTCCCAAAATTATCCAAATTTTACCCCATATCATAATTCTTTTCCATTTCCAAATTCTGAATATCAAGGTAACTCACCATATTATCAAAATTCCCAATTTTCTCCAAATCTCACTCAAATTCCAACCACTGAAAATGTTCCCACATCACAAAATATATCCAGCAATTTGTTTCAAGATGCCCAAATGTCTAACAAAAATCAGAAAGGGGCAAAAAATGTTTGGTGCGGGAAAGAAGATGTAGCTCTCATGTCTGCATGGGTCTACGCTAGCGAAGATAACATACGTGGAAAAAATCAAAAGGGGATCTCATTATGGTCACGTGTGCATAAATTGTATCGCAACCATCAAGCTGAGAATCCAAATGAGCTCACCGAAAGAAACATGGAGTCGTTGAAAGGCCGTTGGAAATGACTGAATGAAAATGCAAATAAGTGGGTGGCTGCGTGCAGGGAAGCCTCTACTCGTAAAAGGAGTGGAATGAACGACAAAGATATTGAGAAAGAAGCTCATTAAATTTATGAAGCAGGTGGCAATAAGTTTCAAGATTCAGTTGTTTTTAATGAAATTATGTGTAAACACCCAAAGTGGGAATTAACATCATTTAAAGATAAATCACGTTTTCATTCCCAAACTGAAGATGATAATGAGAAAGAAAGTGATGGTAGTGCCAAAAGATCAAAGACTTCTGAGGATGGTGAGTATTGAAGGTCTTCCAATCCGGAAACTCCAACGATCGAATGATCTAATATTTCTCGTCCTATGGGCAGAGATAAGGCGAAGAAGAAAGGAAAGGCTAAGGCATCTCAATCTGAAGTAAGTAGTGAATTTGCTGCAGAAATTCGAGCATTAAGACTGTCAAGAGACAATGAGGTGAAAGTAGTGAATAAAATTTCCAATGCTAGAATTGAAGTGGAGCTGAAAAAAATACAGTCGTCGGAGAAGAAGATGAATCAAAGAATGTTGATTGCATTACTTGCAAAAAGTCATTTATCTCCGGAAGAAGAAGACTTGAAAAAACGACTGATGGCAATGGTTTATGGGCCTTAAATCTAGTTTATTTCTTATGTAACTCTAGTTTATGTAACTCTAGTTTATGTAATTCTAGTTTGTGTATTTTGTTTATGTAATTTTTACTTTTATGCAACCCATGTTTATGTAACTCTAGTTTATGTAATTCTAGTTTGTGTATTTCGTTTATGTAATATTTACTTTTATGCAACCCATGTTTATGTAACTCTAGTTTATGTAATTCTAGTTTGTGTATTTCGTTTATGTAATTTTTACTTTTATGCAACTCCTGTTTATGTAACTCTAGTTAATGTAATATGTTTTTATTTTATAAAACTCTTGTTTGTGTAACTCTTGTTTTCAAATGAATTTTTAGTCAATTATTACAATATTCCTTTCTTTGCTCACTATTCACTTTTGGAAATTATTCTTGACTTACTATCTACACAAATAATTCACGTGAAAGTTTATTAGAGAATCTTTCTTTGCTTTTACAGAGTTGTCACTTCCCATTTCTCACGTAAAAGCAAAAGACTCAAAATAAAAGCAAAGGAATCCAATGTTGTTTCTTCATAATTGTCACTTCCCATTCACAATACAGTTTATTCACGTGAAAGAAAATAAAAGAATCCAACTCACTTACCATTCCCACGTGAAAGCAAAGGAATCCAATGATATTTTCATTGAGTTGTCAAATTCAAGTTGCTGGAAAGATTCAGAGCTTGCTCACATGGATTTTATATATAGCATTAGCATCACAATATACATTAAACAAAATTTTCTCAATCACAATATCATTTGGCAAATTGTTTACATTTTTCACTTCATAAAAATGTCACTCAATGAAGACTCAAGCTCTGAATCTTTCCAACTCCCTGAATTTGATGAATGGGTACAACGAAGTAGGCAACAAACTCATCAAATTCAACGAGTTTTTTGAATATCTCATTATAAGCAATCCTAACTTGCTTGTAGGCGCATCAAGGCCTACAACGAGAAGGAAAAAGAGGTATTGTAATAGGGAACGCGAGATTGGCGAGGAGCGTTTGATGAACGACTACTTCGTGGAAAGACCGACTTACACTCCAGAGATGTTTTGGCGTAGATTCCGCATTCAAAAATCATTATTTCTTCGTATAGTGGAGGCCATCACTGCCAATGACGCATATTTTCAACAAAGGTCTGATGCCACAGGTAGACTATCTCTTTCACCACTACAAAAATGTACTGGAGCAATAAGGGTGTTGGCATATGGGGCATCATTTGATGCTGTTGATGAATACTTACGAATGAGTGAAACTGTTACAAGAGATGCTCTTTTACATTTTGTAGAAGGTGTCATTTCTTGTTTTGGTTGAACTTATCTGAGAAGGCCTAATGAACAAGATTTGGCAAGACTACTCTATGTTGGAGAACAACGTGGTTTTCCAGGCATGATTGGAAGTATTGACTGCATGCATTGGCAATGGAAGAATTGCCCAAATGCATTTGCTGGGCAATATACAGGAAGAAGCGGACATCCAACAATTGTTTTGGAAGCTGTTGCATCCTATGATTTATGGATATGGCATGCGTTCTTTGGAACACCAGGTTCGTGCAATGATATTAATGTATTACATCGATCCCCTGTTTTTAATGATGTCTTAGAAGGTCGATCACCAAAGGTTGATTACATAGTGAATGGTCGTCAAAATGATAGAGCATATTATCTCACTGATGGCATATATCCTTCATGGGCTGCATTTGTCAAGTCGATTATTGCTCCACAAATCCGAAAGCATAAGTTATTTGCTCAACACCAAGAATCTGCTAGAAAAGATGTCGAGCGAGCATTTGGAGTTCTGCAAGCTCGTTTTGCATTTCTTCGACGTCCATGCCTTATCTGGGACAAGGTTTTGATGGGGAAAATAATGATGACTTGTATTATTATGCACAATATGATAGTGGAAGATAAACGAGACACATACCAAAATTATTATGATCCCACTGAATTTCTCAGAGATATACCCACATGAGTAGATCCAGATAATGTTGAATCAACTAATTACTCTACACAACGCATTTCAAGTCTGTCGGCGTATATGATTAATAGAGATCAACTTCGCAATAGAGAAGCTCATCTCGCCCTTCAAAATGATTTGATTGAGCACATATGGAATAAATTTGGAGCTCAGAATTAAATATGTAATTTGCATTTCTTTTGTAATTGTGATCTAATATTTCGTGCATTTATTTGTAATTTGTTTTCCTTATTTATATTCCAAGTCTTGTAATTTATATTTCGTTGTTAATCTAAATTTCTCACTTATTTAAGTGTGCTATAGTGTATTTTTATCACAATTATAAATTTAAAATATAAATTATAAATAAATATATATAGATATAGATATATTTGTTAATTATTTTAAACTTAATAAAAATTGATATTGATAATATATATTGAAAAGTAAAGTAAAAAGAAAATATAATTTAAGTTGGGTTGGGGTAATAGATGGGAGTAGAAATTATATTCGGTTGTGGGTTGTATAGGTGGAGGTGAGAGAAATTAATATTTTATTAAATATTGGGTTGGAGCTGGGTTATGAATGGGGTATATAGAGGTCAATTACAAAGAATGCACTCTTTAATGAAAAGTAACACTACATGTCTGTGTAAGAATTTGAAAAATAATTTTAATTTATACAGATTTTTTTTTCCAATAAGTTTACATTAATCTTAAACACACACATTCAAATATTCTCCTGAAAACTCGAACCTGTGACTAGAGGTGGCCACGGGCCGGTTCAAGTTTGGAACTGCTGGTTCGGCGGTTCCAAAAAATGGAATCGGAACCGGCCCGCCGAAAGCAAAGTTCCGGTTCGGAACCGGCGGTTCGACGAATATTTTTTTTATTGTGCGACACGTGGCGTTCTCTGATTCGTCAATTTTCAAAAATTTATCCCACCAATTCAACAGTTCGGAACCGTTTTTTTTTTTAATTTTTCCCCGCTGTTCGGCAGTTCCGAACCGTCGGTTCCGGTTAGGGGTGAAAACTGAACCTGCCCGTCCAAACAAGGTTCCGGTTCCGAACTGTTTGAGACGGTTACGGTTCGGAACCGTGAACCGCCGGGCCGGTTCGGGCAGTTCTGGTTCGAACTGACCACCTTGACTTGTGACCTCTCAGCCATAGACAATGTGCTTTTAACCACTACTCCCCGAGAGAAGAGACAATTTATACAGAATTTGACTCGTGAACTTGTTATATATGATTACAGGATGCGACACAAATTTGGATTGCCAAGCTGCATGCAACGGTGATTCCGAGTGCGTGAGTGGGGTGTGTCAATGTTCGCTTCTAAATTTGTACGATGATGACGTGGCAATGTACCAGACATGCTTAACAAAGGAAGATTGTACCAATTTTTGTTCTACTCCCTGCTAGGGGTGTTCATGAGTCGAGTCGGCTCGCGAGATACTCGGGATCGACTCGAAAGAAACTCGAAATCGACTCGAGATTAGTCGAGTCGAGCTCGAGCTCGAGTTACTCGAGTAATCTTCGAGCTCAAGCTCGAGCTTAAAAATACAAGGCTCGATAGGCTCGCGAGCCTAAACGAGCCTAAGTTATTAATTAACAAAATTACCCTTAATGTTATATTTATTTACAATTTACCCCCATATATAAATTAATAACCAAAACCCTACTCCACAATTTTTTCTCCAAAATCTGAACGTGCTCTCCGCTTCCTACGGCGCAGCTGCTGCTTTGATTCTTTCCACCGCTTCCCTCCGAGTCTCCGACGCCGTGCCCCTCCGCTTCCCTCCGGCGCCGCCCTGCTGGCTGCTGCTTTGATTCTCTCACCGCTTCCCTCCGGCGTCGTGACCTGCTGCTGCTTCGATTCTTTCCACCGCCACTGCCATCGCTCTGTTTTCCTCCGCCATTGCCATCGCTCTGTTTTCCTCCGCCACTGCTCTGAATCTCTGATTTCCTCCGCCATCGCTGTGAGTTCCGATTTTCTTTCCCTTCCCCACACCTCCGCCATCGCTGTGAGTTCCGCTTTTCTTTCCCTTCCCCACACCATTGATTCAATCAGTAAATATATGATTTGCTGTTTTCTTCTTGATTTTGAAAATTAGTTTGTTTTATTATTTATGTGATATTTGTCTTATAAATTTTTTGCAAGTGTTCATCGCATCGCATGTTCAGTTAAAACAGAAAGAAATGATTTGTTTTTATTTATTGCTTAAGGATAAGTTTGTGAAATTAAATTTGAAACCATCCACATTTTAAGCCTTTAACTTCTACTTCTTTATACTGATGCAAAAGTTCTGCTATATATTCTCTGTGAACCTTGAAAATTGAGATTCTTGATCTATTTATTTTTGTAATAGTTGTAGAAAAGGAATATTTCAAGTTCAATTTAAAAATTTGAAATGTAATCTATCTTTTACCTATAATTTTGATAGTTAATTAGTTCACCAGAGACTCAATTTAACATTCTCTCTGAATACTCTCCCATTCTGCAAAATAATCTCAATGAGATAACTATAAAATTGAACTTTTATTTAGCAAATCCATATTCCCATGTAAATTTTTGTGGATATTAAATAACTAGGCCTCGTACAGCCAGTAGCTCAAATCTTATTTGTTTGAGTGCATTTTTATATATTTTTATTTGGTTGTTTCATTATAACTTATTTGTTTTTCTCTTATTTTTCATGTGCAGAATGAGAAAAAACCGACCGAAATTATGCTGCCCGGCTGCCCCTAGCTTGAAGGTAAAGAAATAATTTAAAAATTCTTAGAAGAGTTGTTAAAAATTATGCTGCCCGGCTGCCCCTGCAACTCATTTTACTTGGATTTTTTTTTGCTTTGCAAGATTGAAACTTTGCCTACAAACTTCTATCTTTAAAGGGACCATATGTTTCATATTTTGAGTGGTGCTACTGCTTGTTATTTGTTAAGTTTAAATAATGCAAACAATTGTGGTTTATGCTTAGAAGCATGTAGTATTGATCTTCTATTCTTCTTCTACTGGTTGCTGAAACTTTCAAGTATTTCACTTATTTTTTCATGAAATTTATGATATTAATATTGTAGGTTTGTTGAGAGAAAGATGAAGTTGAGAAAGTAGCAGGGAGAAGCAGGGAGGAAAAAGTTGCTGGGAGCAATATTTCTATCTTGTTTGCTTGGTTTTAACATTTTGAAATTTCATCTTTTGGGTTTTTTTAATTTCCAACTTGTTCTAGTTATTTTGATGTAATTGGGACTTATTTATTTTCCATTTATGGCACTTTAATTTAGATTTTGTTTAGTAAAAACAAATAGGTATTGTGGTTGGTGTGATTTTTATTGTTAAATTCTTGCTTTGTAATTGAATTTAAATATTTTATTAAAATTTAAAAATAACCACATTCGAGCTCGAGTCGAGCTCGAGCTTCACGAGCTTTCTATCGAGCCGAGCTCGAGCCCGAAAAATCCAAGCTCGGGCGAGTCGAGCTCGAGCTCGAGCTTCAATCTTTTGAATCGAGCTCGAGCTCGAGCTTGGCCAAGCTCGGCTCGGCTCATGAGCACCCCTACTCCCTGCTTTGAATGTATACATAGTTATTGCTTTTGCAGATGTTAAAGTTTTTTTTTCAAAAAAAAAAGAAAAAAGAATAAAATCGAGACGGTTTATTGATTTCCTACAATATAATAGAGTTTTAGCAGTGTGGAGTCCGATTGTTGTTACTTTGTGTTTTATTTTTCAAATGGGTTGATTTATTGTAATAATTTTGTAAAAGCATATAATATATATATATATTTTTTTTATGAAATCGTGGTGTCCGACGTTTCCAAACTTCAGGGTACGTAAATTATCAATTCATATTTAATTAGTTTTAGGGCGAAAATATCGTGTAAATATTAATTTTGTTATGAGACAGATTTTCTCTCTCTCTCACTTAAGATAGTTTTTTTTTTTTTTTTTTTTGTAATTATGCGTGAAATGCAAAATAATTCAAAATTGAGTAGTGTACGATTGAATTTCGCTCGTGAGACAATCTTCTAAGGAGTTTTTGTAATTAATTTGATTTGATTTCGACATATCACATGAATGCGCACTTTCTACCAATTCATATAATACTTTAAGTAATGATGTTAATATATATTGTTGTGTATAATTTGTTGTAGCCCATTAGATTTTGTAGTTTAGTTTTCTTATTAGCCCACTTCTTGTTTAGTATTTGTATCATGTAAATCTCATTTTGGAATTAATGAAGATAATTTTCCCCAAATCTAACATGGTACCAGAGACTAGGTTTTCCTTTCTCTAACTCATTCACGCCATCATCTTCGTCGGCGGCGGCCATCTCATCTCTCCGTCATCTTCGTATGCCACTGGCCCTTCCCTTAAGTTGTGTACTTGTTATTGTGCGTCTAGGCTCCTCTGATCCTGTCTTCATTCTCCTGCTGCTTCATCATCTCTGCTGCTGCTGATACATTAAAAAAAAAAAAGGTGTAACTAATCTCTCATTCTTGCGAAGGTAAAGCTGGCCCTTGTGAATGCCCTGAGAACATTCCTTCGTGCTTATCTTTATTGCTGCCCCAAGTTCTTCTCAAAATTGTTTCTCAGACTTGCTTCAATTTCTCAAGGCACTGTGCATCACCATCATCCAATCTGCTCCTCCCTTTGTTATTCTCTCTGCAATTGCTTGATTTGTTAAATATGGATCGTGTAGATGTTCATGCCCCCATTTCTGTTATATTGTCTGGGGATAATTATGCATTATGGATGCAATCCATGAAGAGTTTTTTGATTGGTAGGAAGTTATGGCGTATTGTAACTGGCGATGTGCTTTCTCCTGCTCGCCCTGTTCGTAAAGGGGATGTTGATCCCACTCCAGAGGCTCTTGTTGCTTATTCTGAGAAATTTGAGGAATGGGAGAATAAGAATCATGTAATTCTTACTTGGTTTCGGAATACCTCTATCCCGTCTATTCAGTTGCAACTTGTTCCCTATGATGTTGCGAAAGAAGCATGGGATTTCTTGACAGCTCGGTTCCAGACTACTGGCTTAGCTCATTATTATCAGCTTGTGAGCACTTTACATTCCCTAAAGCAGGGGCCGGGGCAGTCAGTGAATGAGTTTCTTGCACAAACTCAACCTATTCGACATCAATTGCGGCAAGCTAATATCAAGCAGGATCACTTGGACCTTATTGAGACACTAATGGCTCTTCGCCCAGAGTATGAGGCGGTTCGGGCTTCACTTCTTCATCGCCATCCTTTGCCTACGCTTGACGCAACAATTCAGGAGATTACTTTTGAGGAGACTCGTCTTCGACTGAGTAAATTGCCTCAGTTTGACTCTGCATTGGCAGTTTCTCATCAGACTTCTGCTGCTTCTTCGACTCTTTATTCTCGACCATCCTCTTCAGGAGTCTGCAGGATTTGCAAGAGTCCAGAGCATACTTATCGTGTTTGTTTTAAGGTGGAGTGTCATAGTTGCCATGCCTTGGGTCATATTGCTCCAGATTGTCCTAACAAGTCCCAACGTTCGGGTAGAGCCATCTCGAGATTTCGAAATACTCGTGGACCTTTTTCACCTGTTATTCATTTGGTCACAGCTGCTGCCACTGATGAGTCTCAAGCTCAGCCTTACACTCTTCAGGACATAGAAACAATAGTCAAACAGGTGATTAATTCACATTCTGCTATGTCCACCACCTCAGGTAACTCCCGTTGGTATTTTGACTCTGCTTGCTCCAATCATATGACCTCAGGATTGAATAATCTCTCCTCCTCGTCATCCATTTCTTCATTACCACCTATTCACACAGCCAATGGTACACGTATGAATATTACACACACGGGTCATGTTTCCAATCCTTCATTAGAGCTTTCTGATATTTATTGCATTCCACAGTTAACATTAAACCTTATTTCTGTTGGTCAATTGGTTGAACAAGGTCTTAATGTCACTTTTTCTCTTTCTGGTGTGCAGGTTCAGGATTCGCGGACGGGTCAAATCATAGGTTCGGGCCGCAAGATGGGTCGGCTATTTGAACTTGAATCTCTTTGTATCCCTCGTTCTCATTTCTTTTCTGCAGCTTTTGCTTCTACTTCACCCGGTTTGACTTGGCATCTTCGTCTGGGTCATGCATCATCAAACAAAGTCCAGTCGCTGCATAACAAGGGTCTCTTAGGTCCAGGTCATTTTGAGTCTTTCTCTTGTCTACACTGTAAACTTTGAAAACAACCAGCTCTTTCTTTTGTCGAAAATGTATCTACTGCTGATAAACCGTTTGACTTAATACATTCTGATATTTGGGGTCCCTCTCCTGTGTCTTCTATGAATGGTTTCCAATACTTTGTTATTTTTGTTGATGATTTTTCTAGATTTACCTGGATATATTTTATGAAACATCGTTCTGACTTACCACCCATCTATTTTCAGTTTGCTAAAATGATTCGCACTCAGTTTTCTTGTCCAATAAAGATCTTGCGTACTGATAATGCTCTTGAGTACAAGGATTCCTCTCTTCTTAGTTTCCTCTCTGATCAAGGAACTGTTGTTCAACGCTCTTGCCCTTACACTTCTCAACAAAATGGAAGGGCAGAACGTAAACATCGTCATATTCTTGATACTGTTCGTTCTCTTCTTTTATCCGCTGCGTGTCCTTCTCGTTTTTGGGGAGAAGCAGCTTTGACTGTTGTTTATACTATTAATCGAATTCCCTCATCGGCTCTTCGTGATGTCAGTCCTTTTGAGAGGTTATTTGGTCAGTCACCTGACTACACATTACTGCATCCCTTTGGTTGTGTTTGTTTTGTTCATCTTCCTCCACATGAGCGTACTAAATTAGAACCTCGTGCTCGTCTGTGTTGCTTTCTTGGCTATGGGGTAGAACATAAGGGATTTAGGTGTTGGGATCCTATATCCAATAGGTTACGTGTAACTCGTCATGTCACATTTTGGGAGCATACTATGTTCACCTCTGTGTCCAAATTTCATAACATTCTTGATTCTTCTTCTAATTTCTTTAACACACCTTCTTCTGATCCCTTTCCAGTATCTTCAAGTTCTCCATCCACTGACCTTCTTGTTGGCTCTCCATCACCTGGAGATGATCTGCCTGCATCTCCTGAACCAGCATCCTTGTCTGAGCCAGTCACTGAGTCTATTCCTACTCTCCGACGTTCCACCCGTGTAAGTCAACCTCCTTCCCATCTTCTTGATTATCATTGTTATTCTGCTATTTTGTCTCACCATGAGCCTAGATCTTATCGTGAGGCAAGTACAGATCCTTTGTGGCAAAAGGCAATGGCTGAGGAATTACAAGCTTTGGCAAAGACTCGCACTTGGGACTTGGTGGATCTACCACCTGGCAAGTCACCCATTGGTTGCAAATGGGTTTACAAGATCAAAACTACCTCTGATGGATCTATTGAGCGCTATAAAGCACGTCTTGTAGCTGAAGGTTTCTCTCAAGAATATGGCATCGATTATGAGGAAACATTTGCTCCAGTTGCTCGCCTTACTACCGTTCGGTGTTTACTTGTTGTTGTTGTAGTTTGTCGATGGTCGCTTCAACAGCTTGATGTTAAGAATGCATTTCTTCATGGTGATCTTTCTGAGGAGGTTTACATGACTCCTCCCCCAGGTTCTCCATCTACTGGGAAGGTTTGTCGACTACGTCGTGCTTTATATGGTTTGAAACAAGCACCACGTGCATGGTATGCTACATTTAGTTCTGCTCTTCTTCAGTTTGGATTTTCTATTAGTAATCATGATTTAGCGCTTTTTATTCGTCGTCGCCCTACTGGTATTGTTATTTTGTTGCTATATGTGGATGACATGGTTATTACTGGAGATGATGCTTCAGGGATTACTGAACTCCAGAATTATCTACAACAACGTTTTGAAATGAAAAGCTTAGGTCATCTACGATACTTCCTTGGGCTTGAGATTTCTGATTCATCGGATGGATACTTCTTATCTCAGGCTAAGTACTCTTCTGACCTTATTGCTCGAGCTGGGCTCACTGATTGTCAAATAGCCTCTACACCTCTGGATTATGATGTTCGTCTTACTCCTCTTGATGGTTCTCTACTTGAGGATCCCACTCGCTATCGAGTTCTTGTTGGGAGTTTGATCTATTTGACTGTTACTCGACCAGACATTGCACATGATGTTCACATTGTTAGTCAGTTTTTGGCTGCTCCACGGACTTCCCACTACTCTGCTGTGTTGCATATTCTTCGCTATGTGAAGGGCACTCTACTACATGGTTTACATTTTTCAGCTCACTCTCCTTTGATTCTCTCAGGATACTCTGATGCTGATTGGGCTGGTGATCCTACCGATCGAAAGTCTACTACTGGTTTCTGCTTTTTTTTAGGTGATTCTTTGGTCTCATGGCGTAGCAAGAAACAGACTTCGGTTTCGAGATCGACTGTTGAGTCTGAGTATCGTGCTCTAGCTGACTCTACTTCTGAGTTGTTATGGTTGCGTTGGTTACTTACTGATCTTGGGGTGCCACAACCTTCATCTACATCTCTTCATTGTGATAGTGAGAGTGCGATAAAGATGTACAAGAATGATACATTCCATGAACGCACCAAGCATATTGAGATTGATTGTCATTTCATTCGACAACATATTGCTCGGGGGACTGTGCAGCTCATTTCTGTATCTTCCACAGATCAGACGGCAGATATCTTCACTAAATCTCTTCTTCCCGGTCGTTTTTGGACTCTTTTGGGCAAACTTAAGTTGGTTTCCACTCAACCACCTTGAGTTTGAGAGGGGATGTTAATATATATTGTTGTATATAATTTGTTGTAGCCCATTAGATTTTGTAGTTTAGTTTTCTTATTAGCCCATTAGCCCACTTCTTGTTTAGTATTTGTATCATGTAAATCTCATTTTGGAATTAATGAAGATAATTTTCCCCAAATCTAACAATCCGCTCTGTGTGGAAGGCACTTGCGGATCGGATCTATACCGAGTTTTGGGGGCTCTACCCCCTTAACTAACTTTTTTTTTTAAGTGGTGGAGTTATCCGATTTATTATGTGATAGCACATGTTCTTTATAAAAAAAAAATGAGTTAAATAATAAGAACATTGTATGAGGGATTGAGGATGAAGAATAGTTACTCAACTTTTTATTTTTGATTATGTAAAATTTGATGAAACCCTTTCCACGAGAATTTTATGAATCTTGCCACTGAAGGTACTGCTCATGCACTCTAAATATATACCAAACTCAAAACTAATGTTGTTCCTGACATGGACTGCAAAAATGCAATATTACAACTTTTGCCTTAAAATTTACCTTAAGCTAATGTCAAAACCTTCTGTTTTTTTTTTTTTTAGAGTACCATGATTATATTCCTTGTCGAATAATGATTTTAAGGGGGCATTTGGTTGGTGGATTTCAGAATGAGAAAATTGAATGATTCTGAAGCCCACTATTTGGTTAAAGGGTATAAGAATGAAAAAAATCAGAATGATACCAATATACTTGGGAATCACCAAAACCCTCCAAAATAGTGGGTTTCATTTTCATTATCATATTTAATTACCAAAATTATTTATTTTATATTATTTTATAATTATTTTCTTGTTTATTTATTTTTATAATATTACTTTAAAATATTTTGATAATTATATTTAATATTATATGTTATTATAATTATATATTATTTTTAATAAATTAAAATAATAATATCATTATATTAATCATTTCTTTTATCTTAATATGATTATATTTTCTTAATTATTTATTATTAAATTAATTATTTATTTCTTATTTTTTAATTCATTTTATTTATAATTATTTTCTTATTTATTTACTTTTTCTTGTTTTTATAATATTCTTGATAATTATATTATTTATGATATTATATGTTAATATAATTATATATTATTTTTTTAGTATATTATTTTAATAATATTATTATAAAATCAATCATTTGTATTTTAATTTTATATTTATAAAACAAATAAGAAGATAAATAGATTATTTATTTATTTTAATATAATTTTGTTTTGTTATTAAATTAATTATTACTTGTATAACATTTTAATTATTTTATAAACCTATAAAATTAAAAAATCAATCATAAGAATTGAAAATGATTCAAAAACTCATTTAATAAACCAAACATCAGAATTGAGAATGATTCCCAAAAAACAAACTATTCCTTCTACTATCAAACCCATACTCATAGTGATTCCCGACAGTTAAACCAAACGCCCCTAAATCTTTAAATATTAGTTCAAAATATGTATTGGATTTTCCTAAAATGAAGCCTTTTGAAAAAATATTGAGAATAGGGATCGATCATTCTGTCTAATTAGTACGAATATATGTAGGCTCAAAATCATATTCATTATCAATTATTTGTTTGTGACTAAAAATATCTATTAATTTATTTTTACTGAAAATGATTAAATTAATTCAATTTAATGAGAAGTGTTTGGTAAGAAGAAATATAAGAAGGTATATATTTTTCTTGGGGTTAAACAACGTCATTTTATATAATGATTCTCATTTTATAGGAATTTTTATATTTTTAATGAGACGGTGTTGACATTTTAGACCACATTCGGATTATGAACTCATTATACACAAAGAATTCCGTTCAAAATTCGTATTCAGATCAGAATACATATTGTACATACTGCATTTCTATCGAAATACAAAATAAAAAATATATTCACATTATTTGCTAGGCTCATCATTTCATTTTAGACCAAAATACAGTCCAATCAAAATTCTCAATGTACAAACAAGCATTCCGTTTGTCTCACCGTCTCGCACCAAAGTCCAAACAACGTAAAATAAAATTTTTTGCAAATGAAAATCTATAACTTTTTCCTTCTCAAATTTAAAGCAGAATAGGACCAAAATACCCCTAAATAAGGAGGCATTAATTTCAAACATGAATAAAAATGGCCCAATTGAGTTACATTGCAGCCATCACAATCCTACAACCTTAGCCTCTTCCTTCTTGCTTCTAGCAAGATGAGAGACATTTCACATTTCACTATCTTAAATCTATAAAATTTCTCAAAATAAAATCTTGCCTTCAACCAATGTTAGGATTGGCAGCAAAATATGCAAGAACACCAACAAACGGAGCATTGATATAAGTAGTTGGTTCAGACTCCCTAAAATCAACTCTATCATCGTCATAAGCATCATCCTCGCCCGGACCTCCCACCACGGCCCCAACCAGCACGTTAGGGTTAGGGTCCGATGAGTTAAAAAAGACCGAACCCTCCTTGCAGTGGACGACCTGAGGGTGCGCCTTGGTGGAGGGGATGGAGGAGCCGCGGTGGTGGATCCTCTGAGGATACACACTGCTGTATCCGACCATGTACGACATCCCTTTCGGGTTTTCGCCCAAAATGTAGTTCACCTGCCTCTGTGCTATCTGCCTCAGCATCAGCGGGCTCATGCTAACTTCGCCACAGCTGACAGTTTGTGATGATTTTTCCAAGTAGTTCGCGTAGACCAGCAAGAGAAACGAGATGGTGGTGGCGTGCTGTAGGTTGCTCCCCCCCGGCTTGTATATGAGGCCGCCCGGGGTGAGCTCGATGTGGTAAGAGGACTGTGGGATGAGTGTGCACATGAAGCTGTCTGCTGAGGCTCTGTATGACTGCAGAGAATACATGCTGTTTTCAATTGCCTCCTGCAACAAAAAACAAAAAACCATCTCTCTTCATTATCATGCATCAAATAAATTTTCTTGTTTCTTGTTTCTTGTTTCCACAAAAATGATGAGATTCTTGAAAGAATTCCACCTTGGAAACTAGGACGTTTAGACCAGCATGCTTGTTGTCCCAACCGAATTCATTGATGTTGTCGTCAGCGCCTAGTGTTTTGCCATTGTTTTGCAAGTAACTGAGGTATGAATCATCCTGTGATGCCCTGCTCAACCAAGCTGCTCCCCACAGCAATTCATCCTATCAAAAGTTGCAATTAGGGATGTTAATTTAACTTGAAACTTGCGAGTTGGTCCAATTAACCTAACCCGAGCCAATATACAAGTTAAAGTTGATACGTTTTAGCCCTAAAATAATTTTAACTGAACAACTCGAAGCCCCATAAGACTGAGCCCGAAAACTGGCTTGTCAATTTGATTGATTCAATTAGTTTTTTTTATCATAATTATATTATGGAAACTTATTCAATATCACATTTCTTTATTATGTTTTAAGTTAATAATATAAATATTTTATATAATTAGATTCTTAAAAGCTATTTAATCATATATATATATATAAAATAATGTATTTTTAATTCTTTTTAAGATAAATTAAAAAATTTTGTACATTTTTTATTATTTTAAATATTATTAAAAAAAGAAAATATATAATAATATAAAAAAGATATTAAAAAATAATTCATAAATTTGTGCCCGAAGATTTATTAATCCGAAAAATTTTAACCCTATTTAGTCCCATATTCGATCCGGCTGGGCCGAAAATTATGGGTTGATCCTAATTGCAACCAAACGATGTCGTTTCCAAATTCTAAAACCATCCACGTGCAAAAATGGCGGATTTGCTTACCTGATATCCATCAAAATCGCAGTAAAAAGGGCAGACGCCATCCCTAATGTTGGCATTATCACTGTAGGCGCCGCGGTAGCTATCCGCATACTCAAAAACTCTGGCGGAAGTTCTCAGCAATGTCTCAGCGTAGCCGGGATCGGAAGATTTGAATGCCATGGATGCGGCAGCCAGCGCCGCCGCCGTCTCCCCGGCGACGTCCGAGGCTGGATTCGGGGCCTCCACCGTGTACACCGTCCTTGCAGTGTCCATATCCTCCGGCCTTTCCCAGCAGTTGTGGTCGGCAATTGGATCCCCAACCTATCCATGATTCAAATTTAGAAATTCAATGGTGAAAATCTCTGATTTTTCTTACATTTATAAAAAATTATTTACGGTATCCATTTTTTAATCCAAAAAGAAAGTATCAAATGGCGAAATACTCATGGAAATGTGAGCTTTTAATTTTTCAATTTTGAAGCAATTCTTCAACTAAAATGGCAAATTGAGGGATGTCTACCTTCATCTATACAAAATTGGTGGTGTAGATTGATTTTTCTAAAACCCCATAAATTCGATTTAACAATAATATAATGCAATATTTTTTTTATTTGTACATTAATTTTAAACTCACACACCCATATGTCCCCCTGTGACCTCGAACTTGTGACCTCTCTCAGTCACACAGGCAATGTGCTTTAACCACTACACCCCGAGCGAAGGGACAAATTATGCAATATTTATATACATGTATTGATTTACATTTCATTTAGTAAAGCTTTTTTATAATTATTCTTGATATCAATCATCGATCCTATAAACGGGCTTGGGTATAACTCATCTCTAAAAGCTAGCTCAAAGGGAGAGGGTGTCCAACCACAATTTATACATAAGTTTAACTCAATAACAGGTTG
This sequence comes from Plectranthus barbatus, assembly GCA_026898455.1. NCBI lineage: Eukaryota > Viridiplantae > Streptophyta > Magnoliopsida > Lamiales > Lamiaceae > Plectranthus > Plectranthus barbatus. The sequence goes on along the minus strand of JAPKLW010000589.1, from coordinate 302,718 downwards.
ATGTGGGACATTAATGTTCTAACACCCGCCCTCACCCACAACGTGCTCTTGTCCTGACATCGCGTACGAGAATATTTTCTTGTAAGTTATTTTATGCACTTTAATAATATATTTTATTTTGGTTTTCTATCTGTGATGAGTGGCTAGAAACACGACCAAGACCAGATACCATGATAAACGGTCTTGGGTAGAACTCACCCCAAAAGCTAACTCAACGGGAGTGGGTATCCAACCACAATTTATACATAAGTTCAGCTCAGTAACAGGCCGACGTGAGACAACTTCTAATAAATCCTATTTTAATTTTAAAATTAGGAATATGATTTAGAATACACAATACGAAAGACTCAAAAAATTCTCAATTCAGGAGAATATTATAAAATTTTCAGTCAAAAACTTCAATATTATATATTGGATTGAATAATTAAAATCTTTCCAATGTTCCGAATTTTTGTGTAAAAATAATTAAATATTAGGGTAGTACATTATGCCTATGCTTCTTCACGGACGAGGGAGCGGCACCTTCCAACCGCCGTGAATTTAATTTACAATATTGATAAATTCATAATTTCATGAAGATTTACTAATCATAATCAGGATTTATGATATCAACTCGCATTTAACGATTTTCGTCACAATTATGAAAAAATAAATATAAAATTACGGTTTACCTGCACAAAAATACGGTTGGGCTGCGAAACCGTCTTCAACAAGTAATCGGTGGACCACCTGATAGCGACGAGCGCATTCCGCAGCTCCGGCGGCGGCATGCGGTCGCCGAATTCGACGACGCTCCACGCCAGCATTGTGGTGGTGAACGCCATTGGGAAATTGAACTTGACATTGTCTCCGGCGTCGTAGTATCCGCCGGTGAGGTCGGCGCCGACCGTCGAGCCGTCGCCCAGCCCCGAGTGGTCTCTCCACGTCATCCGCTGGTCCGGCGGCAAGTAGCCGGAGCGCTGCCCCTCGAAGAAGAGGATCGACTTGGACAATGCGTCGGCGTAGTCGTGGTAGCTCGCCGCGAAGAATGGGAGCTGTGAGAGGAGAAGTAGAGCATGTGCGTAGTGGAGATTCATGGTGAGTTTTTTCTTTTTTCTTTTTTCTTTTTTGCTATTTTTGGGTTGAATTGTGGAATGAATGAGGCTTGCTTTGTTGGAGGGGAGAGGCTTTTTGTAGAGCTGAAATTTAAGAGTGAGAAAGTGAAATTTACGCCCATCGAGATTTAGGTAAAACTTGAAATCAATGGCGGATGTAGAAATTTATCGAGAGGGGGTTTACATTAAGTTTTTTCGAATAAAAAATTATAATATTGAGTAAAATTGAAAAATTATATATTATGACTAGTCTTCATAATTCTCATTCGTCTCCCATCCTCTTTTTCTTTATGTTCAATCCCTTTTTCTTCTTCTCGGTAGGGCTAACTCATAAAATAATCAAATCACGACACTATAAAGCAAAAAGAAAATTGATTAGAGGGACCTAAAGGCTAGATTCGTCAGTGCCCTCAATAAATATTGATGCGATTGGTTTTTCCGAGAAAATGTCGCGGTCATGGGCAAACTCATGTCCCATTTTGGGGAGGGAATGAAGGGTTTTCTTGAATATGAGAGTCCACGTAATTTTATAAGTATAAATCTCTTTGGAATTAAGATGCTCAAAAATAAAGTCGTGCTGAATTATCTATTCCGATCGGTCAATATCATATTAATATCAGAGTTACGGTCATAACAAAAATTATTATTTTATTAGTTGAGAATGTTGAATTAGGCCAATTTTACAAACACACCATATGTTTGTAGTATTCATCGGCTGCAGAATTTCAGAGTTCACGGGTTGTGTTGCACTTGCATGTTCAACAATTGGACATATTTTACATATCGATTCAATTAAAAATTTAAAATGTATGAAATATTACATAGGTTCAATAAATTATGAGTATATTATTGAATATAAATTTGAACCCAATATGAAATTTATTTACTTTATTTTACTTAAGAATGTTAATTTATAAAATTAGTTGGGTTTGTATTTTTTAAAAATTAAGGGAAAAAAGGTAGGCGCCGACACGGCGGGTGACGACAGTTAAAATTCACATGCAGCATGAAATGTGAGCATCATAAAAAGTGGGTTTTTTTTTAGCTTTTTTTTTCTTTTTTTTCTCTCTTCTTGTTGGAGCATTAAATTCAAGAATTAATATTTAGTTTGAGAATTATAGGATAACTTGTAAATCAATTAGCTTCGTTGGAGTATATTTGTTTTATAAAATGTAAATAAATAATGTAAGTTCATTCTCTGAAAATTTTTCAATTTAGTAGTGTATTGATTCGATATTTTTATGCATAGTCCCCTTCATTTTTATGTTGTGAGGAAGAAAAAATGGACTAAAACACGAGAATGAAAAGGTACGAGGGGCTGGAAATGTTGATAAACATAAATTTATATTCGGTTTTACCCAATTTTGTATTTATTTTGTTAAGAAAAATATAATGAAGCTTCCCAAATGATAAATTTTTGGATCCGCCACTGCATACTCGAGAGTCTCTCACTCAAGAGCGGATCTACACTTGAGCTCGCGGGGTCGTCTACCCTTATATAATTTGCAAATTTTATAAGGCATCAACTCCACGGAACAGGATGAAACTCCCACGAAGTTCGAATTCTACATTATACTTATGCTTTTATGTATTAAGACATTAAATTTTTTTGACTGTGTATCATTATACTGTTCATTTGAATGTGAACGTAAATTTAGTTTAGAAAATATCACACAAATAAAATCTCTGTGAAAACATATTTTATAAAATCAGAAAATTTCAGATATATTTGTCTGCAGTTATATGCACGGGAAATCAAAATGGCAGAAGAAGAAAAAAAAGAAATTCTTTTCTTTAAATGAGAGGCAGAAAAAGGGGACCAATAATTTATTCCTTGTGTAGCTTCGTCATCACTATATGGAAAATTGTTGATTCCTTTAATCCAGCCTTGAAATGTGTGAATGGCTATTTTTATTTATTACTCCCTCCGTTCCGGTCAAATTGTCCACATTTGACCGGATACGATAACCAATGCATATGAGTAGTAGTGAGAGTTAGTGGATGAATATTTTATTGATGAGTGTAGAAAATTTGCTATTTTAGGAAAGTGGACTAATATTATGGGACAGACGAAAAAGGAAATGTGGATAATTTACTTGGGACGGAGCGAGTATTATTTTACATAATTGCTAAATCTTAGGTATGTGAATACACAAAAATAGAAAAAGTAAACAGAAAACCAACTGCAAAAATATCCTTTATTAGAAGACTCATCTTATTATTATTAATCTTGTGGATTCTCAAAATTTTGCGTTTGATAATATTTTTTTTTAGATAGTGAGACATTTCAAACTAAATGTGTTACACTGTGCATTTTATGATGGTAATACCTATTTATGCATAACGCTTTCCAATCTGAATCTAAATTTATATACAAAATATATCTTTTAATTTCTATTCGGAATACATATTTCAAAAATGTGTGTAAAATGTATTATGAACTGAATGCGTGCAAATGTCTCATCATCTTACAAAAATACAATTCTTGTAGGAGGCTCACTCTTTCTATTATGTATTATATTTTTAAAACATATACGTATGTTTTTTTAGTATTTATCTCTTCAATTTTTTTCTTTCTAAAATTGGACCAGAAATAAGTGAGCCATTACTAGGGGTCAGCAAGAACCCGAAAATCGAACCGAACCGAACCGAAATAACCGAATAATCGAATTTATGTACTATATATCATTAATAAATATAATATATATAGATTAATATATAATTATATTTATAATATATATTAAAAATGTATAATATAAATATATTTTTAATCTATATTTTAATATAAATATATATAATTTTTATTTTTTATTTATTAAATTTATATTGAAATTCGGTTAATCGAAATAACTGAAAACCGAATAAGAATTTCGGTTCGGTTATTTTAGTAATTTGATTCGATTCGATTACCTCAAATATAAATTTGATTATTTCAATTTAATTATTTTACATGTCAAAACCGAACCGAATAACCGAATTCTCATACCTAACCGGGGGCTAGAGTTTATCTTTTGTTGATGGTCACACATGGAATGGAATCATGAAAATTGAATAGATTTTCACTGAATTCCGACAGAAATCAGTGTATGGATTGGTTGAGATTTCTCTGAAAAAAGGTGGAAATTAAAGATTTATAAAATAATCTGAAAAGTGATCCTCTTTGGATAATGTAATTTTGGCAGAGAACAACTTCTTTCAACCGCAACCGCAACGCCCATGCCCACTTGAACAACATCTTCTTTCTCAGTTTTAGTTTTCCAAGAAAAGCCCTTAACTGATAGTATTATTGTTCGAATATTATAATTGTATAATTTAGCACTTAGATAAAGAAATATAAAAAACGATTAAATATTTATATTTAATTTATTTTCCTAACTTGGTAGTCGGCCCCATCGAGATTTCTTTTATCAAATGTTGAAGAGGTAACTTCTTTTTCCTAAAAAAGGATAGCAACTTATTGTCTAAAAAATATAGGTAAATACACAGAGCAGTTCCTTCACGAGAATGAATTGGCTTTGTCTATGCACACCCACTTTATTATTTCGCATTTCTAGGCGTTAGTAGCTGAAACTTTGATATACAATTGTATTTTAGATTCAAATATAGGTCTATCTCGTTTGATGTTTTGATATGTCAAACAATTTAATATATATTTATATAATTCACACCACGATTAATATCAAACTAGCAATAAATCTCCAGCCATGGCCCCTTCCGAGTTTAGACTGCTAGAGCTAGAGCAATAAAAGTTTTTGCACGACAATATAAAAAGTTTTGGTTTTACTACGCACAGAGAGAGAGCACCAATCTGCCATAAAAACCATTCTATTACAAGAAACAAAGGTTGCATGAACTGGTGCTAAAACAACAGCGGTAAATCTTAAAGTAAAAAACATGCTCACGAGGCACTACATTTAACCTGGTCTATTAATAAAGATCAACAAATACACTAATGGAGTCATACAACGAATACTATCGAGTATAACATCAACATAACTCAGACAGAAACAGGAAAAGATGAATTACGATGCCTTCCACACCCTTAGTACCTTCTGGGAAAGCGGTCCACAAACCTCCCGGATGGGCATTCAAATGCGAGGTGCCCTCTTCCGCCGCAGTTGTGGCATATGGTCATCGCAATGCAATCTCTACTCATATGCCCCACCTGCTGGCAGGTCCTACATACAATGTCCCGGAATCCACCCCCACGAACTCCACCACCACCACCCCTCTCTTCCAGCATATTGGCCTTGGGGCAATCTCTAGCTACATGCCCAGATATATTGCACATATTGCACACGGGTTCGTTCTGACAATCGCGTGCAAGATGACCAGTTTTCCTACAGTTCTTGCAGGCCTTGTCGTTGGTGCACTCAGCCGACATGTGCCCTTGCTTGAAGCAATTATTGCACAGCCTCAAGTCACCAGGAGGTAACTGAGGAGCTGTGCAGTCTCTGGCACGGTGTCCTGCCTTCCCACAGGTGTGACAGATGCCCTCGTTAGGGCAGTTTCCGGCCATGTGGCCAGGTTCCCGACAGTTCCAGCAGAGAGACTTTGTGGTGCATTCTGATGCAATGTGGCTGATGAAAGTTTTACATGGAAAATGTTAAAATCCAAACCAGGAGGAAGCTTTGTAGCACAAAGGTCACAAAAGTCTCAAGAAACATACACTAAAAAGCAATTGATACGTAATATTTGGGGATGTAAAAGGTTAATAAGCTTAACATGAAAGAGAAGTATAATATAATGAAAGGCAATCAACCAATAGCTGCCTAATGGTACCCCTTTAGTGGGTAAGAGACCCGAGTCTAACCCTCCCCAGCCTCAATTTAAAATAGCAACTCAACTCCCCCAAAAAAATGAGAAATGAAAAGACAGTTTGCACACATAAACATATGCACATAAGTTTCATATGGTAATCTGATGTTGGCATAGATCAAAATCTGGACAAGGAAACAGCATGAGAAATAACGTGACATAAGAATAAACAAATTGGAAAGAAAATCATGTACGCCACTACATTATCAAACACACATTATCAAACACAACTAAGGTGTGTGATGAAATGCTACAGAAAGAGAATCAATATTTTTGTGTCCAATGCAATAGACTGAACACAGAACCCGGCTAAATAGTTAGCATTTTAAATCATATGCAGTACTTAGTAGTTCAGTGGTTCACAATTTGTTAAGAAAAAAGGTTGCTTTTCAAGGTCAGAGCACAATTTGTTATCTGAACCAACTTAACATCCATATGAAAGATACTCACCCAGGAAGACCACAGTTGTGACAGATGGCCACATTGGGGCATTCTCTAGCAAAATGGCCAGGCCTTTTGCAGTTTTTGCACAAGCTATTCTGGCTGCAAAAAGAGCAACACGTCTAAACATTTAGAATGTTGACAATAACTATCTACTAATATTGATAAAAAGAAAAGGGAGAGGGAAAAAAGAAGGATGAAGAAAAAACACGGCCAAAATTGAAAATTGATTAATATGATACATAGAAGCAACTAAAAACAATGCCACATCCACTTTCCATTCACATTATCAGTTGCATTGACTAACTATTCCTTCCCAAACCAGATGTTAGCAGTGAAGGACAGTCGCAAACAAAAAAAAAAATGTGCGGACCAAGTAACCTGAAACCCCGTCTTGTATCCCGTCTATAAGGTGCATCACGATAGGAATAGCGTTGAGTTCGGATCTTTCGATCCATTGGACTCCTGCTTCTGCTCCTGCTCCTGCTCCTGCTTCGGCTCCTATTGTCTAAGCTCATTTCCAAAACTATTTGGGTAATTGAGTCAACAAACCAACACCTACAAGAAAAATATCACCACCACCACAGCTGCTGTCTCCTCCCTGTCCACCACAACCACACATCCAAGACCAAGTCAATGATCCCCCAAAAACTCTTTACTCAATCCATCGTGATTTAAACACCAGATTCCACACTACAAGTACACTTCTCAACATGCAATGCCACCTTATATTACAGCCAGCACCTTATATCGTGAACATTTCTAACAAAAACATCACAACAAGATACAAGCTCGAGTCATCCTCACTTCAAGACATGTCAGCCAACAATTTTAAATATATGAAACAGGTTTTCCACCAGATTCATCTGTTAGCTTCTATTACATTTACTTCAAACGGAAGGTACTAGGGGGTAATCAAGGATGGGAGAATAGCAGCAACACCAATTACTTTAAAAATGATGAATAAAATAAGACACCAAACTCCTCCTTTCATCTTTCAAATACAACAGAAATTTATCCTGTCTATCCTTCCAATATTGCCTAAACCACATCTATTCTTCAACCCACAATTTAAAAAAGGCCGAAGGGAAACAATGTTGATAATAGTCGTCAAGTTATTCTGGTCAAACATAACATTATTCTAGCAAACTGTCAATGTTGGCATAGGACATCTAGAAATAACTGAGTAGTTGTACTTCACATGAGCACCCCGGTAATAATACCAATACAAATGAAGGAAGATAAGGCTAAAGTAGCACATGACAACATGGGTCGCATGGCAAAACAATTGAACCAAAAGTAACTAGTCTAAACATCAGATTTTGATGGATGTGATGTGGTTGCACTTTATTGCCAATTTGTTACTGATAATTCATGCCAATTTTCAAGTGTATGTTCCTCGTATGTCTCCAACCTTTAAGCTCGGAAAAAATACTCCTATGCACCAGCATTCAAAACTTTCCTACCAGCTTCTCATTTACATTTACACTTAACGCATTTGAGCATAACCCTAGGTAACAAAAAGAATTCCAACATTCAGACGATGCGAAAATGAAACTATCTGGAACCCTCCGTGGGATCTATTCAATCAAAATTGAAATACCATGAATCAGCAAAAATCGTCGTAAATCTGAACCCCTATCTCTACTTCGATGAGCAATTGACCCTGTTGAACAACGTAAATCAAACCTTGCACGGAACAAAAACCAGAAAACATAACTACTCCATCAGACGAAATCTGTAATTCTAGATCGAAACCACACGATTCTCAGATTCAAATCGATTCAATATTCACAACACAGCCACGGCCAGCGGGAGAAAAAATACACAAACCTGCTGCGGCTCAGGTTAGACCGGCGGTCGCACGGTTGAGATGCGGGGCAATTGAAATTCAACGTCGATTTGCAGCGGAAGTTGCTCACGAGAGAACCAGCTGAGGGACGAACATCGATTCAAATTTTACGACGAAACATTTTCCAAATTACTACTCCCTCCGTCCCGGTGAAGTAGTCCCTTTTCTTTTCGGCACGGAGATTAAGAGTTGTGAGTGTAGTGGAATTAATATTTTATTGGTGAGTGTAAAAAAGTTTGCTATTTTAGGAAAGTGGGACTAATTAATGGGACAAACAAAAATAGAAAATGGGATTACTTCAACGGGACGGAGGGAGTATTTTTATTATCTTTTTATCCATTTGGTAGTTAAAAAATTAAAATATTCTTCTAACCTTAATTCCGGAATTGCCCCTCGTGATGCTTAAAATTAAATGTTGATAAAATTTACAAGAGTATTATCAATTCAATGTTTTCTTAGTTCATGATCTAAAAAAAATGCATGAAATATTTTAAAATACTCAATTCAATAGTCTTGATGTGCAAATTTCATTTGGCTCAAACTCAAGACCATTTCAACGGCTCAGTACAGGCGAACAAGTTATTCATCAAATTAATCCATCTCGACAAGCCTGACAACCCACCTTAAAGGTCTCCACTCAGCAGTATGCGGAAACGGAACCACTTCCTGTATCGAAGCATTAGTAATTGGCATTCTAATCCTTATTCAAAGCTCAATCGACTCCGATTAATCACCACACCCTACTATCTCTATATATCACCACATTTATAATCATGATTCTCCACTGGACTCACAGAAAAAATGTATTAATCCGACCTTTTTAGCTAAGTGTATCTATTGTAGGGCTAGTTGTAGCATGATGAGACTACAATCTTTCAATTTTAAAATTGATAATTAATTTTCTCATGGATCAATAAATAAATTATTTTTGAGATTATGAATTAATTATTCATCTTCATCCGATTATTTGGTTCAATTTAAAATGCCTAACGATTTTATTTAACATCACATGATTGGAATGTGAAGAGAAAGTATGATATCCATTTTTTAAATAACTATAAAATATTTATTGGATGATATTGTGATAATATGTGAAGTGGATCACATCTATATATACCTAAAAGCAAAACCCCACCCAAAAAAAATTCCCCCCAAAATATATTACCAAAAATAAACCCAACTTATATTAGGTAAGTAAAATTGAATATGGTAAGTAAGTAAAAATATATTTGGTAAGTATGTAATTACTAATTATTTTATTAGAATGTATAAATAATAATAGTAATATAGTATATTAGATAATTAATATAAATAATTTTAAGTTTTAGATAATTAAAAAATAATCAATATATTGGATATATATAAATATATAAAGACATGTTTATAGTAAGTTTTATATTTAAAATTTGCAAAATTGTTCTTTTAAATAATATTATTTAAAAAATGTATAGTTAAAAATATTATTTACATAAAGAAAATCAAATAATTTTTCTAATGATATAAAAAGGAAAAATAATATAGGAAATCTATACTTTAAATATTATTCATGTTTGTTTCATCTTAAAATGATTAGCGGGATGAATTACAATATATTTAAAATTTGAATATTATGCATTAATAATAAATAGATTCGAAATAATATATATTTATCTATTTTATAGTAAATCTATATTAACATAAAAGCAAAACTCCACACTTATTATAATTATGTAATTAAATATGGTAAGTATGTAATTATTATAATTTATATTAATCATTAATAATTATTTTGTAGGAATATATGAATAACTAGAAATTATTTATATGTATATATAATGTTTAATTATTATTAAATTTATGTTTATATAAATATTAATTATAATTACTAATAATAAATATGCTAAGTATGATGAATATCTATATAATTCTTAAATATATTTTAAATATTTTGAATATATAATTCTTATATTAATTACCATAATATTTATATATACATAAGAACCCTAAAATTATTTTTAAAAGTTATTATAAAAAGTTAAATAATAAGTATATTATTTAAATATTATGGTAATTAATATAATTAAAGTAGTATACGGTTATTTCTTTTACTAGTCAATTCTCCATTAAATCTCATTCATCATAATTTCGGTTACTTTTCATTTTTATTATTAATTTTTATTAAATATATTATATATACATTAATCACATTTATGAATACATACAAATATTCTTTATTTGGACTCATCCACCCACCTATAAATTCAACTTATATTTCATTGAGATTTACACTATTTCATAATAAATTTGAGAGATGTAATTTTGAGGTGCTTTCACAAGAGTATGGCGAAGTAGAATTCTATCCTTTTCTTATTATTTCACTAGGAAGTATTTATCCATTTTTTTTAATATAGTTATTATTTAGTTTATTGTAATGATAGTCAATCATTGTGTAAATATGAAGTTTAGTTTTATGTTTGCTAGCTAGAATCATCTTAGTTGTATGATCTTTATGTTTTTCGAGTCTGTAATGTTTTTATTTTAAGTTGTTGATTGAATTGAACAGATAATATCCATTTTCGATTTCTTTTCTACTCTTTGTATTATCAATTTCTAACATTTGCTTTTTTTTATGTACGAAGTATCATTTTTTTTTCAACCATAACAAATGTCATTTGTTAACTTTTATAAATGAAGATTTACAAATATCGAAATCCATTTTTTATTACTATTCTATGAGTATCCTTTAAAATATATGCATTATTCATTAATTGTATTTCAATTAAAAAAAATTGATGAGAATACATTATATATAGCAAGCATAATTCAAATCTTTCACTAGAATTGCAATTTTTTAGAAAAAGATCAATTAATGTTTTGTCTTGAAACGTATAAATTTACAACCGGTATATTTATGTAAACAAGGAAAAAAGTTTGAACAAAGAGAGAAATTTAATTAGCATTATTTTTCATTTAATTCTCGATCATATTTATTTTTACTATTGAACTTAGAACAGTGGGGAGCTGTAAAAGCAATTTTAAAATGTAGGATAGATTAATTAGATAAGTTAGATTTTATAGTTTAACATACATTAAAAATGAACAAATTGGATTTTAATCTATATATCTATATATACTTAAGTAAAACCCCTCACCAAAAAATTTCCCCAAAAAAAATAACCATAAATAATGATGTAATATATAAAGTAAGTATTAATAAATATGGTAAGTGATAATATATTTTATTAATCAAATTTCTTATATTAAAAAAAATTAACTTATATAAGAAATATATATTTAGATGTTACCTTAATTTTTATCATGTTAGATAATTATATTATTTTGAGTTTTTTTGAATATTGAAACTTTTAAAAATTTATTCTTATTATGTATTATTCCTTGAAATAAAAACAAGATAAATAATTTTTGTATACTGAAAAACAAAAGCTCTCCAAAATAATTTCTATCCCCTAAAAAGTTTCAAAAATAAGTTCGGAGTGCAGTGGTTAAAGCACTCTACCTATGATCAAGAGGTCATGGGTTCGAGCTTCCATGGGGACATGTAGGGTGTGTGTGTTTAAATTAATGCTAAAAATATTAAAAAAAAAAAAAAAAGTCCTATATTTTTAAGGTTATGAAATGATGGTATCAGTACAATATTATCAAATGAAAAAAATATGTTTAAAAAAATATTTTATACAAAAAAAAGAGCATATACAACAATAAGTGTGTCACAGACTCATTAAACCCTAGCAAATGAATTTTTGCCACTCAAATTAAGTTTCCAAAAATAATAAAGAAAGTATTAGGTAATACTTAATAAGAAATAAGGTAAGTATGCAAATATAATTAAATTGTTATAATTATGGGTATTATTTCAATAAAAAATATGAAAATAATTAAGAAACGTATTGAATGCAATAAAATAACATTTATATATGAAAATAATGCTACAAATTCCTTAAAATTAGGAAGGAACGAAGAAAAGTGTAACTGATGATGATTTAAATCAATTTATTTACCAATCATCATTAACATAATTATGAGGTGAACTTAATTACATAGTCAATGTTGTATAAATACTCAATGTTTAGTATGCGAATTGATAACTTCATTCCACTACTCTTTCTTTTTCTTTTATGTGTTGTTCATGGAGTAGTTTGTAATATTTGTGTTTACATAAATTTTGTTCATTTGTGTAGGTTTAGTAGTTTCTTATCAAATAATAGGGTATATTCATTGTTATTTTATTTGTTTTATTTAAGAATTATCTTGGTAGGCAACAAACTGCATTTCCACAACAAGAAATATTCTCTGGTAACGGATAGTACTACTGAGTTGACGAGCGACTTGAAACCAGATTTAATTTAACAGGAAGCAAACATATGATTGATATGATTGGAGTTTTTTTTATTATAAGTTTTTTATTTAGTTATAATAATTTTTATTTTTTGCACGTTAACTTTTTATGTCCTTCAATTAAATATATTGTTATATTTCTACTAATCATATTCATGCTTTTAGAACAATAAACAACAAATTACTCCAATAAATACAAGGTCATGCACATATGACAAGAAATAAATTATGCAAATAACCACCAAACATAAAATGTCTATTATAATAATTAACCTACAATAATTATGGAATTATGAAGAAAAATCATTAGTATTATGTGATGGTTTTAGGGCATAATCAATTGACCAATTAATAATAAAATTATCTTAAGAGTGTATAATTAGTGTATGACATTTCATTTTGAGTGCATGTTGTCTTTGATAGGTAAGATATGAAATAATATTTTAGAATTTTTTAATTTTGATCGTAGTAGGTGCATTTTTGTGGAAATTATCTAACGATTCATTTGCTAATTATTTTGCAGATAAGATTCACTCAACCATTCTTTGGATGAAAACGGAGGAGGATATGAATATTAGTTTTCAGTTAAATTGAAATCATGTATTTCCTAGAGTAAAATAATTTATTGAATTACTCCCTCCGTCACATGCCAATTGTCACATTTCTTTTCGGCTCAGGATTAAGAGTTGTGAATGTAGAATGAATTAGTTGGATTAATATGTTATTGTTGAGTGTGAAAAAGTTGTCATTTTTTAAAATGTGACAATTCGGTTGGGATGCTCGATTTGGTAAGTGTGACAATTCTAGTGGAACATGGGAAGTATTTTTTTTAATTTTGTTGTTCATAACTCATTTTATAGTTCTTAGATTTTGTAGTAGAACTACTACAGTTTATCATTTTATTGTTTTAGTCTTGACTTATATATTAAAGAATATATAAATGAAGATTTTAAAGATTAAATATGCCACATTAAGAGCTTTAATTTGAATGTTGCGAATCTAGGCCTGAACTTGCTATATGATTTTTTTTTTTTGTTGACATTCATAATTAGTTGCTAAAGTTCCCTATGAAGTAATATAATATACAATATTTGCTTGATATTATAGGGGAAAGAATAAAATATTAAATCCAATTCATTTGCATTTGTGTATTAATTGAATTTACTTACTTGAATTAAATATAATACAAAAAAAATATATTTGACCATAGGAAGAAATAGTTACAATTTTATTTTATTTAATAACCTATAATATATTTTAATAAAATTTGTATTATGTATATATGACATTTAGAAAGATATTTTATATAATTATTATTGATAAATTATTAAAAGTACGCGCGGGAGGAAAACTAGTAAGATACATATCAATACATTATTTAATTAGTAAATACATAATAAATTGTTTAAATATATTATTATTTTTTACTAAATGCAATTTTTATATATACTATCACTTCATCCTTAGGGAATCATTAAATACATCATTTTCTGATTGAAACACATTATTTAAAATAGAAAATTGAATTTCATCACTTTATTATTTTATATAGAACTGAAAAAAATATGAATTTAATCAACAAAGACTGAACACCTCATTTATTAAAAAAATTAATAAAGTCGGCTAAAATATATGAATGTTTATATCCACCTGAAAAAATCCACCTTTATATAAGTTTTGGCAAATTTGTATATAATTAACAAATATAAAAACTACTTACACTAAACCATCCCACAAATTTTATTTTGTGAGATAAATTTTAACCAATTGATGGTTACAAATAATTTACAACGTTTGTTTTCAGTTTACCCATTATTGAACGATTATGAAAATAAAAAATGAAAATCAATTATTATTATTTAATTTTACATCAATTTAAACATACACCTTGTATTAATTATTTATATGTATATATAAAGGTTACACACAAATTTTGCTAAAATATATTTTGGTCAAAAACAAATTTATGAGCTGATATTATGTGAAACTATCTCTAACAAACATAAAACGGATATCACAAAATTCATTTTATAAGTAAATTGCATCAAAATAATAAATTGTTTATGAATCACTTTACTTACAATAAATAAAAGTATGCATCATCTATAAAAATAAATTATAAATTTAAATCTGTCTATAAAAAACAGTTGTTGTATTCATGTGGTTTGGTAAGAAAAACAAGAGCCCTTTTGTAGGATAAGAGGGAAATATATTCTCGATGTAGGGAATTATATCCCCAATTTTACTTCGGTTAGGAATTATATGTTTGAAAAACAAGTTAATATTTATTTTTTATTAATCTATTTATTAAAAATAAATATATACATTTTTAATAATATTTTTATTTTTCAACTACTTTTTTAAAATTTTTTAATAATAATTTAAATAAAAAAATACATTGATAATTAAATTAAAAAAATAAAAAAATATTAAAAATAAAAATAACATGGTCATTACCACATGATACTATGTGACGCCATATGTTAGTGAGTCAATGTCAAATCAGCGTCATGTGACACTTAATGGACGAGTCAACGATGATGATATAATTCCCTCACAGAAGTAAGTTGATGATATAATTTCCTAACTTTAAAACCCTATGATATATTTCCCTAATTTATGAAAGATGGGGATATATTTTCTTATTATTCCCCCTTTTGTATTAGAGTTGGTCTCGTGAGAGACGATCTCATATTTTTTTTATTGTGAGACAAATTTTAATATATTATTTGTAATAAGAAAATACACTATTTTAATAAATTAAAATATATAATTAAATTCGGATCACAATAAAAATGGCAATACCTTTCATTTGAGAATTTATTTTTGTGATTAAATACTTTACCTTTTTTTTCTTGATAAACACATAACAAAATATTTTTCGTATAAAGAAAGAAAGAAAAATATCGAAAACTGAAATTGAAGAGCTCGCATTTCCAAAACCCTTATGCAGAAGATTTTGGGAATCTTGAGAGAGAGTTGAAGAACTGCCACGCACCAAACAAAATTAGGGCTAGGGTTTTGAAGAAAGGAAAAAGAAAAACGGTAATTAGTTTGCCCAGTGGGATGGTGAAGAATCTTTATCAGACGTGAACGAACAATTTTAACCGGAAATATGGATGATGATAAATTGGGAGTTTCGGGAATTGAAAACGCCGGAGAATGCGACTCGATTCTTGAATCGAGTGTGATTGTCGGAGGGGAGAGAGAAGAGGCGCCGTCGTTGGAGGATGAGTCGGCGGCGGTCGAAGGAGGGGCAGAGCATGGGCGGGAGAATCATGCGGCGGGGCGTGAGCCGGAAGTAGTCGGGGAGGGTGTGGTGGAGACGGTGAAAATGTCGGCGATTGCCTCTGAAGATGGAGAGTCATCTCTCGTTACGAAAGAGGAAGGAGCCGAGCGAGTTGAATTTTCCGAGAGGGAGGTTTTTGCTGAAGAAGTGAATGCGCCTGTTTCTGATGAATTACTAGTGACTAAGGAAGATGATGAACCAGTAATTGAAGCTGATCTTGAAATGAAAACGGAGGAAGAGATTGAACCAGTTATTGACGCCAGGTTGAAGACGGATGTTACTGATTCTGAGATGCAAATAGACGATACAAGGGAGGAAAAATTCGCGGACCCACAACTTGAAACGAAAGATGAGAAAGAATTTAGGCCAGCAGTTGATCCCGAGATGGAGGTAGTTGATACTGTTGCAGGCAACGAGCAGCAGTTGTCTGAGTTTCCAACTGATGCGGGAGGGGATGGATTGGACGTGCCGATGGAGGAAACTGAGGCATGGAACCAACAAGAAGAGAGGGAGTTGGGCGATGAAGAGAATGTCGGAGCAATGGGAGGAGTGGAGAATGAGTCACTGGAGAGATTGGTTTTAGAAAACAATACAGAGACTACCGAGAGGTGTGATGAAGTGGCCGATGACAAAGGTTGTTTTATGGAAAATGATTTAGAAGTTGGGAGTGCTGAAAATTTAACTGTCGAGGAAGAGGAGCAAGGTGAAGGTGAACCTGGGATTATTGCCGATCTACCAATCACTGATGTTGAAACTGATGCCAGCGTGCATGATAATGTCTGTGAGCAAGAGCATGGGGAGGATAAAGCGCTAGTTCCCGATGATATTCAAATACATGAAACTAAGATGGTGGATGATGACAAATTGAGTATGGAGGTGTCAAGTGATGCCAAGTTAGACGAGCATCTGAGCGAGGCAGAATACAAGGAGGATGTATTAGAAAAAGCAGACCTCCCAGTGGGAGATACCAAACCAGAAGAAGAGTCTGGGGCAGAATCTGAGGCGAAAGGAAATGATGTGGTGGAGCATCTATCTGAAGATGCTGAAGCAGAAACTGAAATGGGGACCAACTCCATTGACTCTACAATCCCAGATGATGATGGAAAATTGGAGATAGAGGATACCACCAGCGATGTGGATGAGCCTGGTCATGACATGTATGATTCTCCTGGAGATGGGGAAGATGAAACGAATGTTGCGGAGGAGGAGACTGGGGCACAAGACACTGAAATGGAGACTGAAACAGAAATGGCAGATTCTGGGAAAACGTCAGGAGGGAAGCGGAAGAGAGCAAGTCTAATGAAAAGTTCATCAATGACTAAAGCCACAGGAAAATCTTCTTCAAGGAAGACGGTGGGAGAGGATGTTTGTTTCATCTGTTTTGATGGTGGGGAACTTGTGCTATGCGACCGGAGGTAAGCTTCTCCAGACGTGGAAAGTTATTTCTTTGGTTTTTCTTTGTTCTTTAGTTTTAATATCCTTCATATAAGTTCCTCATTTTCTACATTAGTTCGAGTTTCATTTATGGATTTACAGAGGTTGCCCTAAGGCCTATCATCCTTCTTGTGTAAATCGAGATGAAGCGTTTTTCAGATCTAAGGGTCGCTGGAACTGTGGTAAGCTTTTATCTGTATTTCTGAAAGCACATTCACAATGTGTATATTGACATTAGTTGTCCATTGCATGGATTGTAGTGGTGAAAACACCTTGCCTGGACCAATAAGTCTTCGAGCTTCCCCGGACATATCTGGGAGTGTGAGTTTAAATAAATGTATTTCTTTTAAAAATAAAAAAGACATTAGTTACAATGGTCTCACTATTATGACGAGGACAAATTATCTCAAGAATCGTCAAGAAATGAAGTGTGTACTAATACTCGTGAGCTGCCAAATCTTTTGGATCTTACCGATAGAGTAATTTTGTTTGCATTTGGTTGCTAGCAACCTTGAATGCTTTTGTTGTTTGAACAGTCGGTGTAAATGCATATGAACGTTCTTGTTTGTTTTGGTAGAAGCTCCTTTGTGAGAAGTTTCATAGATGGCATGTCTGTTAAGGAGCTTATATTACCATTCAACTTGTTACATTTGTAATCTGTTGAACTTAGAAATTATGTAATCGCAAATAAATGTGAACGGCAGGATGTATTTTGCATAAACTTTTGTATAACACTGCATAAATTGACTAGATGTTGATATAATAAAATCATTTATCTTAAATATTTCTCTGTTTGCTATCTATTATGGCAAGCTTGTGAGTATACAAATGACTTAAAAGTTTGTTTCTTAATCATTTGTTTTTCATGCCAGTTTCGCGATATAACTGATTTTGATCTGCTATTTTGTTCAAATTCTTAACTTGTGATACCTTATTTTCAGGTTGGCATATGTGTAGCATTTGTGAGAAGAATGCACGCTATATGTGCTACACATGTACTTTCTCCTTGTGCAGAAGTTGTACTAAAGATGCAGTGATCTTATGTGTCAGAGGAAATAAAGGGTTTTGTGAGACCTGCATGAGAACTGTCAAGCTGATTGAGAACAACGAACAGGGAGACACTTCTGTATGTGTTTCTGTGATATCTCTTGCATTCTTTACTCTTTACATTGTGCTTATAACATGGTTTTTGTGATGTATCTCCTTTGCTTGTGACATATGTTGGCGTGTAGAAACATGAATACTAGTGGTTATTTGTTCACCACCATAATTTTGACAAAAGGATCCTTCAGAGATTTCCATGTGACATATGTTTGTGACATATGTACTCATGTTTGGCCTTTGCCTTCTCACAGATTATTCGCTTTCACCTCTAAATCTTTTTGTTGTGTAGTGGACCTTTTCAATGCTTCTGATGCATATTTATATATGCACGCTTAATATTCTTGGTTTATGTAGTCTTTGATCTTCTACATTCTTCTTTTCTTTTTTTTTGAGGCTTCAGATTCACTCATTATATAAAAAATTACATATTTGTTTGTTTCTAAGTGAATCCGTTGACCACTTTTATGCAGTCAAATTTAAGGGGTCTCAAGTCTCAACTGAGATTCCTAATAGGAATAGACTATAATCTCTGTATTCATCAATTATTGGTGAAGATTTCAGTATATTTCCACTTTCCCATAGCAAAATATTTATTTATTTTTTTGTTTGCTTTTCCAGTATTGGCTTCTCACTACATTGTTGTGCTCTTCAGAAACTGATTCTTTAAATTTGACATCATTAGTATTTGGTTCCTATATACAACTGTAACTTAACTGTGTACTATGATTAGTTTCCTGTCATTTTTTGTTGACTGGACTATTCTGATTGTTCTCTTGTTGGTATTTTCGAGTGGTGCAGGCTCTAGTTAACTTCGATGACAAAAGTAGCTGGGAGTATCTCTTCAAGGATTATTACATTGAGTTAAAAGCTAAACTGTCATTGTCCTCAGTCGAAATTGCAGAGGCTAAAAACCCATGTAGGGGAGCAGATATATCTGGTTCTAGCAAAACAAAATCACCTGAAATGCAAGCTGATGCTAATGATGGAGGTTCGGGCTCAGATGATTCCATTAAGAACTCAGAAGCTATCAGGCCTAAAAGAAGAAAGACCAAGAGACAATCAAAAACCCAGTCAAAAAAAGAGGAACCTGCTGATTCTGGTGACAAAGCTATTTCTTTATCTGACAAATCTGAGTGGGCATCAAGAGAGCTACTTGAATTTGTCTCGCACATGAAAAATGGCAACACGTCTGTACTTTCTCAGTTTGATGTTCAAGCACTTTTGCTGGAGTATATTAAAAGAAACAAACTGCGCGATCCTCGTCGGAAAAGTCAAATTGTGTGTGATGCAAGACTTGAAAATTTATTTGGGAAACCTCGAGTTGGGCATTTTGAAATGCTAAAGCTTTTAGAATCGCATTTTCTCACTAGAGATGAGCATTATGATGACGTTCAAGGGAGTGTTGTTGATACTGAGAATGACCAGTTAGATATTGATGCCAGTCCTGAAACCCTAACAAAGGGTGTGAAAGATAAGAAGCGTAAATCACGCAAAAAAGGAGATAGGGGGCCTCAGTCTAATCTAGATGATTTTGCAGCAATTGACATGCATAACATTGGTTTGATTTACCTCCGAAGAAAGTTGATGGAGGACCTACTTGAAGATACTGAAACTTTTAATGAGAAAGTTGTTGGAACATTTGTGCGTATAAGGATATCTGGAAATAACCAAAAGCAGGATTTATATAGATTAGTTCAAGTTGTAGGTAAATACTTTTCTATTATCTTCATTGTGGTTATAGCTGTGTTCTTCCTTTCAGTGCTTATAGAACTGATACTTTGGAGGTTGCTTAGCATTCCTGTCACAATTTTACTATCTCTAATTATTGAAAAATAAAAAACCTGATGGTGCTTTTTCATGGTTATTGTTTCTAGGCACTAGTAAAACAGCAGAGCCTTACAAAGTTGGTAAAAAAACTACTGACATTATGGTAGAGATTCTAAATCTAGACAAGACTGAGATCGTATCAATTGACACACTTTCGAACCAAGAGTTTACAGAGGTAACTCAATTTACATTTGTTTGCATTACACAGGTTCTGCACTATGTCATCTTAATTGCATCATTATCAGTTTATCTCCACTTCTAAAGGAAGGGCTGGATGCATTTTTTGCGAATGGGAAGGCAAAAATTATGGTTGTTTCTGAACCAAGAATGCTCCAATTGTTCTGACCTTTTGTGTTTGACCCTATATCATCATTCTAAAATTGAGATAAAGCAACCTCCCTACTATTTCCTTGAACTTTGCTGATGGGTATGATTGGAGATAAAACATTTTTTGTATGCGGTGGATCTCAGATATTTCATAAAGCAGTTATTTTTAGAGTTTTAAATTACAGTTATTAGTTTTTCTTCTCAGATATCTGTGATCACAATGTTATACTGCTGTTGGAGCCAGTATTGTTTATAGATTATGTCTTTCAGATATTTTACTTGCAATTGTGATATTATCCGAAAAATCCCAATGGAATCACTTTACATTTGTTTATGTTTTGAATTATGACAATGACAGGATGAATGCAAACGTCTTCGCCAGAGTATCAAGTGTGGACTCATTAGTCGGCTGACTGTGGTAACTATTTATTCTACACCAATTCTGTTCTTTCAATTTAGACTAATTGGTCTGTATCCAGTTAAAATAAGATGCATTTTTGGTTTGTAGGGTGAGATTCTTGACAAGACTATGGAACTACAGGTGGCCAGAGTTAATGATGTATGTAAACTAATACTTTTTAATGTTTTGGAAACTACTCATTCTGTTTTGGATGGAAGTGGATTACATTTCCCTATGTTAAACCCTATATTCATGAAGTGAATGTTTTTGAATATTTTATTTTTCCTGCAAAAATGTCTAATTGCATTATTCTGTACTCAAGAAGCACATACTTTGTGAAAACTGCGGAAGCTTCTGAAGTCAATTAAAAATTCATCCTAGATATACAGTGTAGCACTTATTTTGACCACGAAATATTATTTGGAAGTTATGAATACTTGCTTTATTTTACATTGCTTGCTTAAATTTGTCGTAGGGTTATAACTTTTTGTTGCTTAAAGAGAATATTTGGATACCTTTCTGAAGATTTTAGTGTCTACAAGAGGTTGTGCTAGGTCTCTAATCTTTGCCATTCTGTCATTCAATCCTTTCAAATATGCAATCTTATTATTTGCTTCTTTCTAGTGTATGCATGTTTATCACTTTCAAATGACATATTTTTAGGATTGCTGAGTATGAATTCCTTGGGGTTGAGGTGGTGCCTTATAATTTGGGATACTTTTCTTTTCCTGCATGTCCTGTCTATCTGACTTCAAGTATATTTTGTATACCTAGAGATATAATTGCACCAATTACAAGTGTCTGATTGTATAAAATTTCATCAAGTTTTGTGATATCTAAAGGATATAGTTTGACAAGTCTGTCATTCAAAATAAGTAAGGGGCCTTGAGGCCTAGGAAAGAAATAATGGCTTTTGGGAAAAGCAATAAATATGCAATCAACATACATTGATCTGAAGATTTCTGTAACTTTTTTTCGCCATGCAAAAATGGTTCAGTTTGTACGTTCTAGTCTGTTTACATTATTACATAACAACACATAGTAATCTGTGATTATTTTCTAAATCATATTTGCAGTTTGGATTGGGTTTTCTGTGTACATTCATTCAGTTTACATTATTATGTTAATTTCTTATGGACCTATGCAGTGGCTAGAATCAGAGACTTTACGGCTTAGTCATCTTCGGGACCGGGCAAGCGATTTAGGCCGCCGAAAAGAATATCCTTTTTTTACATTTGGATTACCGATCATGCCATTTAGTATTGCTTCCTATTTACCTATCATGTCTCTCTTTTTGCCTAAACTCAACTATGGGCATGCACTTATTTTATAGCATACAAACATTTCCTTTGCATTCTCTCTTAGAGAATTGCTTGCTCAATCACTGGTGGAACTCTAGGGAAGCTGGAAAATTCATATCAGAATCATATGGTATTACTTTGAGAAGAAGTTCCCATCCATGAAAATTTATCTCTAAAACTCATTTGTTTATGATTTTGGATTATTAAATATTTAGATTTGGATTTTATATTCTATAATTTTTTCTTAGATTTAGTAGTTTGCCCTTGACTGATTTCACGCTTAGAGAATGCGTCGAGAAGCTGCAGCTTTTGAAGACACCTGAAGAGCGTCGTCGCCGAATGGAAGACATTCCGGAAATCCATGCAGACCCAAAGATGGATCCTGGCTATGAATCGGATGATAAGGACAGCGAAGATGAAGACGCTAGACGAGGTCTCTTCATATCATTTACATACATGGTATTCAATATTGTGACCATCCTCTAACCATAATTCCACTTTTTTCCGTAACATGCAGATTCATTCATGAGATCTAGAGGTTCCGGTTTTAGTAAGAGAGGGAGAGGCCCGAGCTCCCCTGGAAGGGACAATTATGTAAAAGATTCTTGGACTAGTGCAGGAAAATCTACACCAAGCCGGAATCTGTCTGGAAACAACTTTTCTGCACATGTTGGCGATATATTAAATGAAAGTTCTTGGAACTTAGAAAGAGACAGATCAATACAGGAATCAACCTACGTAGATAAGCCGCATTCTGCTACTAAGTCTGCTGAATGGGCTCTGCGCACTGCTTCCCGACCCGAATCTACTTCTGGTGCTGTGCATCTCCCCTCTCAAGGGCCTTCCTCAGCTGGGGTATTAGCAGAGCCTGCTGTCAAGATAAATGAATCGGAGAAGATATGGCATTACAAGGATCCTGCTGGAAAAGTGCAAGGACCCTTTTCTATGGTGCAGCTGCGCAAATGGAACAACACCGGCTACTTTCCTGCTGGTCTAAAAATATGGAGAGCAAAAGAGACACACGAGAACTCTATATTTCTGGTAGATGCGCTTGCCGGAAAATTTCCTGGAGAGTTGCCGGCTGTGAGTACCTTAAACAGTTCCCATTCATTGGCTGGTCATTCTGCTAAGATTTCTGGAGCTTCCTTGCTTCAGAGTAATGAGAGGTCAAGAGTGAATCAAAGTTCTGATTTTCTCTCGAATTTGCCTGCGAATGACACGACGAACCTACCATCTCCTACACCGAAACAAAGAAACGCAGGTTGGTCTGGAGGAGAAGCAAGTCTTCTCACTGTAACAGTTCAATCACCTTCTGTTAATGGAGGGCTTCCTTCTCCTAATATCGCGACGCATTCGCCAAATCCTGCGTCGGTTTTGAATTCTGTTGTACAAAATACGAATTTCAGTCCGACTCCCAACGCTCAACAGGGTATCATGGTGAGTTCTGTCGTTCCTATGCAATCTCAGACAACCGCTATGACTGAACCGCACTCGGCTCAGATTCAGCCAGTTCAGATTCAGAATCTTTCAGCTGATACTCAGGTTTGGGGCAGCGGTGCACAGTCTGGACAAGGGCAGGGTTATGGTTGGGCCGCGTCGAATGTTCAGAGTTCTTCCGGAAATTTTCCGAATTCAGGACCTGCAGCTGGCATTCAACCTGATGTCTGGAGACCACCTCCGAGTAGCCAACCAAACATGATGCATTCCCCTACGACATCTAATGCGTCGTGGAGCGTGGGACCGGCCGAGAACAATACTCCCATGATGGTGAGACCTCAAAATTCCAATGTTGGCTGGGGTACTACTATGCAGGCTAATCCAAGCATGGGCTGGGGGAATCCACCCCCTGGAAATGCTAACTGGGGTCCAGCTATGCAAGCTCCGCCGCCCTCCGGAAATACTTCCGGTTGGATTCCGCCACCTGGAAATACCATGCAGGGAATGGCGCCTGGCAATGCAAATCCTTGTTGGGGGCCAACTCAAGGTTGGGGTCCTCCGCCAAGTCAAGGGATGATGCCCGGGGTTGGTTGGGGCCCGCCGGGAGGAAACGTAGGGATGCCTCCTCCCGTAGTTCAAGGGCCAGGGCAAGGTAATGCCAACCAAGGGTGGGGTCCATGGGGTGGTGAACAGAACCAAGGTGGGGGGCAGTATTCAGGCCAGCGGGGGGGACATGGTAGTAGAGAAGGTGGGTTTGGTGGTGGTGGTCGGCCTTGGAACAGGCCGTCGTCGTCGTTCGGGGATGGTGGTGGTGGTGGTGGTAGATTTAATAAGGCGGATAGACTTTGCCCGTTCAATGCGAATGGTCGATGTAGAAAAGGGTCACGATGTGATTATCTGCATAATTAATTTAGAAATATAGTCCTCATTTATATTTGCCATTTACAATTTGTTGTAAGCTCTTTGGTGGTTGGTTATATGCAATTTTGCTCACTTTACGTCGCACTTTCCTTCTCCTTTTCTCAATATTATCTTATTATAGTATTTTCATTTTGACATCATTCTTATTGAGTGATTATAGTCATCGCTTACTTCTGGTTAAAAAAATAGTATTCCCTCCATCCCATAGAAATATTCTCAGTTTTTATTTTTATTTGTTCCATAAAATTGTTCTATTTATTAAAATAACAAAATTTTTCACACATTAATAAAATGTTAATTTTACCACACGGTAAATATGTCAAAAGTAAATGAGACTATTCTTATGGGATGACGGAGGGGGTACTATTTATCTTGGTTCGAAAGATAATTTAAATATGAATTCTGCAATTGAAAAATGATTTTTTAATTGAAGAAAGATAAAAAAAAAAAATCAGTTAAGGATCTAAAATATTACTCCCTCCGTCCCGGCTGAATTGTCCCAGTGACTTTGGGCACAATAAACAAGGAGTGTGAGTGTAAAGTAAGTTGAGTGGAATTAATATTTTATTGTTGAGTGTGAAAAAATTACCTTTTTTAAGTAATGAGACAATTGAGGTGGGACGGACGAAAAAGGAAAGTGGGGCAATTGAGGTGGGACGGAGGGAGTATAAAATTATCATTCCTAATTTATTTTAAATTATATTTAATTTATTTTATGTAATACTCTATCCGTTTTGATTATATGTTTCAATATTCAGGAATTTAATTATAAATTACCAGAAAAAAATAATATGAATTAAAAAAAAATGGATCATATAATTGCAAATAATAATAATAATAAAAAGGGGGTGTTCCGAGAATCGAACTCGGGACCTCTCGCACCCGAAGCGAGAATCATACCACTAGACCAAACACCCATTGTTGTTTCCTTCAATCTAGTGTTTTTTAAGAGATCAATCGTTGGTAGATGATATTTAAAGCTGTTTTATGCTGAGTGATGGGGAAATCTGGAGCCCAAATGGCTACAACACTGGCTTCCTTCTCCCCGCACCTGATACTCCGCCGTTTCATCTGCCGCGCCGCCGCGCCTCCGTGTTTCCGTGCGCCCATATTATCCCAAGCGAAGAAATCCTTCCCTTTGCTTGGAACGGCGTCCCGTCGCTTCTTCTTCTCCTCTGGTTTGTCGCCTCGCTCTGCTCCGCAGCAATTTGCAGCTGATATATCTTTGCTTGAGAATGTAGAAACCGAGTCGGAAGGGGAAATCGAAGCAGTGGAGAAGTCGAATTCCGAAGCAATTAAAACAGCTCTTCCTCCTCCGCCGCCGCCGCCGAGTCTGAGTGTGAAGGAGAAGAAGGAATTAGGTTCGTATGCGCATAGTTTGGGGAAAAAGCTGAAGTCGCAGCAGGTTGGGAAATCGGGCGTCACAGTCACTGTTGTTGGCGCGCTGATCGAGACGCTTGAAGCTAATGAGCTTCTCAAGGTAAATGCTCTATTTCTTCTTGTTCATAATCCTGAAATTTTAGAGTATGATTTTTTATTTTATTTTTTCATTTTTTGTGGATTAAATTTGTTTTGTTAACTTTTCTCTGCATTAATGATGGTTTAGTGGTCTGCTATAACGATTAGGAAGGATTGAGTTTGGTGCTAAATGATAATCCTCATACCATTATTGTGGCTTTGGAATGGATTTAATCAATCACTGTAAAGTTGTCATTTCTCTTCCTACATAATATTACTCCTTCTGTCTCGTTTGTCATTTTTTTTAGAATTACGACAATTTTGTTGGGTCGTCCGATTTGATAAGTGTGAAAATTCTGCTAGGACGGAGGGAGTATTATATTGTAACGAGTTTCACGAGAATTTCATCATTGGGATAAATTGGGTTCATACCATATAAAATTCACATTTTTCACCCTATAAAACTGACTTTTATATACTCCAAATTCCTCGACGGGATATTTAACAATAACCATGCCTTTTTCCTAATGCAAACAATTGTCAATTTCATCGGTATTAACTTATTATATCAGCAATTTCTTCAAATAAGAAATTTGAATGGAATAATTGGATAAACAGCTGAAGATACATGGTAGTTGCCCTGGAGAATTGGAAGATGTGGTGAGGGAGATAGAGGAGAGCACCGGCTCAGTAGTGGTGGGCCAAATTGGGAGAACTGTGATTCTCTACAGGCCTAGCCTCAGCAAGCTCAAAGCCGAGGAGAAAAAGAAGCAATTTCAGAGAGATTTTCTGAAACGACAGCCTACATCAAAGCCATTCCAGCAGGTCTGTTGTAGAAACTTGAATTAGAACAACAACTACAGCATGCTCTACTTTTTCTTTTTTTTCATTTGATTTTTGACACTTAAATGTGGTGTGAGAGATCTTGTTTAGAAGATTGTGTAGGTTCTCATGAGTTGCTGAGAAAGTATTGGTTAACGAAAATTGCAGAGTAGAAGAGCAGAAGCGGCGCCGGCGGGAGAAGAACGTAGACAACCTGGTCGTGGTAGGCGTGGAGGCAGCAGATTTTGAGCTTCTTTTTTTTATTTATTTTGAGGTCTTTATGCTTTCAAGATTAATATATTGCAAAATGAATTTGATTTATCACCAACTCAGAATCTGCTATATGAAAACAGATCGAATTATGCTGATGATTCCAAACGAAATGGGTTAGGCTGCAGAAACTCGAAAAGAGACAATCTTCAAAATTTGAACCTAATAATCAAATGAAGGAGGGGGAGAGCACTCTAATATTATGTAATATGTAGTCATATTCCAATTAGCATAAATAATAAAGAAAATTAATTCAGAAAACTTGTGCAACCTTGCTTGCAAGAACACGCTCACGCCTCTCAATGTAGCCAAACGGAAACCAACCTGCTTTGCCTTTGCACTCGCCTTCTGCCCACCCGTTGTTTGAAACCTTCAATTGTAGCAGAAATCATGAAAACATACCAAAACTGACTACTGTAGTTGATAGAAAAGAGTAGACTAGTAGCAGCAATTAGCAAACCTTTCGAATGACGACATAATCTCCCACTGACAAAGCAAGTTCCACATCAGATTCAGCTTGGTAAGGATACACAGCCTGTTACATAAATATAAAGGCCAAAACATCAATTTTAGTTTTATTCGCATTTTTTCAATTTTAGTATCAACTATTTTATTTCACAATTTAATGTCGAAGTATCAAAAACTATTCAAATCTAGGACAGAGAAATTTTACGGCATCGAAAAGCTGATAGAGCATGCCGGAAACCCATATCATTAGATTTACAACGTGTCATTTTTTTAATATGACATGAGTTTCCAGCAATTCCCGTCAGTTTTCAAATGCCGGAAAATTTCTTCGTCCTAGATTAAATAGTATTTTATAGTTCAGACATAAAAATGAAAAAGAGAATAGTTAATACTAGAATTTTTTTTTAAAAAAAAAAACGAATAGTTTAGACTAAAATTGATATTTTGACAAGCGCGGTCGAGTTTTGATAAGCATTTCTAATAATATATGATGTTATGAGCTACTTACCTCCCCAAGAAAGTAGCCCATGCCATCGGTCGACCCGTTCTGCAAGGGCGAAGTAGGCAGACTATTTACTTCTTCATACGATGGAGGCGCAGGCATACTGTCCATGCTTGGAGCTGCGGCATGAACAGGAGCAGGAGCAGGAGCAGGTTCGATTCGTTGGCGCTCGGATGTCATCTACACAAAATAATATCATCAAAAACATCCAGGAACACAGGCTTCTGATCATATACTGTGGTGAAACACTACACTTACTTCGCCTTCTAGCTGATCGAGTATTTGAAGAACTCGTTGATGATATGCTCGTTCAGACTCGACCTTGAAAACAACGGGGATAGATTAGGAACAATTTGAAGACTAGTTTTTGAATTCCAAAATGTAGAAGAATGAAAGCATTACCATGGCAATTAATCGTTGCAATGTCAGTCTTTGCTGTTGAGCTTCCACGGCAGCCATAGCGGCAGCAGCTTCTTTCCCCAGTGTGGCCACATTTGACTTGAGATCTTGTAATTTAGATTCGGCTGCCTCGAGTTTAAAGGCCATGTCAGGATGGGCATTTCCTTCCCTCAATTTGGCTTGTCTTCTGGAAACTTCAACAGCCTATCTAGTTCCAATAATCAGTGCAACAAGCTGGTGAGGGGGCAGCTTCAGTCAATAAGCAGCAGGCCAGCCAGCATCTCAATACTAACAATCAAAAGAAAATAGGTTAACAACGTATACTCAAATACCTGAGCCTCAGCCTCTTGCCGCAACCTGTCATATCTTTGAGCTAGATGACGAGCATCTTCCAATGGAGCTCCCATTACCATAGCTCTCAATGGTTCTGCCACCTGGCACACATGATGAAGCAACTTTATGAGAGAGAGCAGGATTTTCAGAAGACTTGGGCAGTAACAACACCAAAACAATCAAGATTCTCTAAGTAGGAGAAGCAAAAGAATAACCTGTGTGCCTAAGGCCTTCAGAAGATTTCCGCGCTCTTTCTCCATAAGAGCACAAGCTCGAGCAAAACTAGATGCAGCTTTCGATAGCGTACTCCCACTGGTACATGTATTTTCAACACCATATTTTCTGCTATCCTCTGATAATTTTGTTCCTGAAGGAAAAATGAAGAGTGAAGGAATTAATTATCTTTACAACTTGATAAATTTGCATTCAGAAAACAATAACATTTTGAATCAACAAAAATAACCTATCTCGACTTGTTTTGACCCTGTCACTATATAACCTTCAACGCCACGTACAATGTCCCTCTGGAAATGCTGCAGGATAGAAAGTCAAATGGCAATCAAAATATGATTCAGATACATTAGGGTGTCTAGCAGATTAAGCTTCAAATGATTATGGATGAGCAGGAGCCAACTGCTATGGCACACTCTTATGAAAACAAGTTTTACATTAAGGTTGGGATGACAAATAACAATTTCTCGTGTAGATTAACATTACGCTGTGATTGGAATGCATAATAACTGATCTAGCACAAGTGTAGCTTTCTATGAGTTACAATACTGACTTTTCCATAACTGTCAACATATAACTATCACAATAAGCAACGTAACCTTGGCAGCACGAGTAGATATGTAAAGCTTTTCCAGTTTTTGGTGCTGCTGGAACTCTGCATCATCAGGCACAACATTATCCGAACCACCATAGCCACCAAACTGCTTAAACACAGCCTGAAAAATGAAGTCAGTAGGAAGTAAGAACACACTTACCTTATGAAAACAATAAAAACAAATTATATAGATGGAAATGTTATAACATTGACAAAACAAGTTAGCTAAGATCAACAGCTACGAAATGCATTTGAGTAACATTTTCAGTATAAAGTATTTAAGTCAGAAATTAAATATCGAAGCATCTGTCTCGCAATTTCCACCGCGCATTAAATGAGTTAGATTCTTGTTCAACTTTAAACTCTACTATTAAAATACGAGTCGGCAAAAAACGGATCACCTAGAATCACACGAGTTACTCGCTAAGGTCAAAACCTAATTTCATCCAAACAATAAAACAAACGTCTGCGAGCCTAAATCAAGGTGATGAACAAACAAAATGCCAATGAACATCAAATCCAAATACATCGATCTAATAATTAAACTCTCAATCACTTAGGCACAAAATACTCCGAGATCGTGAATATTTCACGCAGATCCAAATTATCATGAAAATTGAAAATGCACCGCTGATCCGTCCGAATTCGCCTAAAAAAAAATTCTAAATACAGAAACACAAGTAAACACACCATACACCCAAATCTGCGCGTGGAAGAGTGATATCATACCTGCTGTTGCCTGGCGACCTGTTCTCGGAGCCTGGACGCTTGTTTTCTGATGGCTTCCATTCTCGAATAGATCAATACCTCTCAGTTTGCGCACAGAGCTGAAATGTTGCTGACTTTTTTTTTTTTTTTTTGGAGAATGAGAATATACAGCGGATGAGATTGCGGTTTGAACTTTGAACTTTAAAGGAAGATTGACTTGGCGTCGTCGATGTTTTATTTTTCAGCAAGCATATTTTTTAAATGTAGTGTTGTTTAGGGGTGTGCGCGGTTTGGCCGAAATTGGCCGAACCGGCCAAATTAAATTAATTTGGCCGATTTAGCTGGTTTGAAAAAAATGATTGACCGAATTGATTTGAAAAATCTCAAACCAGATGATTTGGTTTGGCCGACGGTTTGAAAGATGAAATCGGCCGTATAAATAATATAATTTTAAATATAATAATGATAATAAAATATTATTTAATAGAAAGCTAAAATATCAATTATATTGATATATATGTTCGATGCTTATATTCTTTCGAATTATAACCCTATAAATCAATTTGTATATAATTGTTTCTTGTAACCATAATACTATTTAATTATTACTTATCCCATATTTATAATTAATGACAAGCGATACATATTTATATTAGTTTTATTTTGTGTATCATTCTTTCATTAATTTCTAATAATAAAATAGATATACAAGTTTCATTTTTTGTAATATTTTTAGTTGAATAATCTTCAAACCGTTTAAACCAGCCGAATCAAACCGTTTTAATATGATTTGGCCGGTTTGGTTTGAAATAATTATTTGGTTGGTTTGGTTTGTGAAAATTTCAAACCATACTTATTATTTTGGTCCGTACTTTGCCCCTTAAACCGGCCAAACCGGACCGTGCACACCCCTAGTGTTGTTTATGCGTGGGGGCAAAAGAGACTGCAAAAGAAGACCTATTTCCAATTTTCATTGTAGGAATAAGATTCTCAAATTTACTCATTTATATACTGCGTGATTTTTATTTTATTATTTTAATTGCCCTTCAAGGGTAATTAAATTATAGTTTATACATAGGATTATGAAATCGCGAATTCTTTTTTGCATCCAAAATGTTCCACATATTCTCTTATATTATTAAATTTCGTGATAATTATTGTGAGTGATTTGATACGAAAAAGGACATAAAAAGAGATATATAGACCAAAACAATGTGGGAATGTTGGATTTTGGGTTATTACTTTATAAGCCCAGTTATATATTTCCGAGCCCATTAATTATGTTGGTCTGGTTTATGGATTGGGTAGTTGTTTCGGGTTTTGGATTGGTAGTTTGTTGGAGCGGTTATTCGACCCGACACACCTATATATATTCTATCTTGATCCGGTTCGCTCACTTTTTTAGTGATCAAACCCTAAATCTAACTGCTACATTATCTCTTCTCTGTGTAAAAAGCTTTCCCTCTTCTCTAGCATTTCGAACCCTTTGTGGCCTGAAATATCTGTTTCAGTGAGAAATCCAATGAACTTGAGTGTAGCCTGAGGTGTTGCTACCCAGAGATTTCACCCGCGGTCGGTTGGAAAGCGAACGCTCACAAGAGATGAATTCTGAACCAAACTCTTGTCCCGAATAGAAGAGGCAGAGCTCCGGCACCGATCCACAAGCCAAGGAGGTTAAGGAGCAGTAGATCCATGGCAGAAGGACGGTCCAATCTTGAAAAATGGGAGGGTTCCACTCCTGTGGGTGGAAACTCGACTCCCGTGGGTGGAAACTGAGTCCAGTCAGGGCTCAGTTCGGATCCGCGCGAGAACCGGTCAGACGAACGAAACCAGCAGGCCTAATACCCAACAAACAAGAAATTAAGATGATATTATTGTATCTCACTCGAGGTACAACGATGAAAGCACTAGAACTTAACCAAGAAGTCAGAATATCAATGGATTCCCGCATGGGACTTCCAAAATCAGCTCTGTCGAGCTTAATCTTGAACTCAAAAGTGAGCTTCACAGATTATTTGAATTGGATACATTGTATATTTTAACGAACAACAATAATTATTTTAAAAGTTATTAAGTTGTTTGATTTTTCTTTATTCTAGTAATTATTTATAAATAAAAGATAATTTTAAATTGTAAGATTTGATTGAAATATAATGGAGTTCCTAGATTTCAGTGGGCATTATGTAAAGCTTGATACTAACTCATCGGTTTAGTTATATTTAAAAAAAGAAACTCACTACCTTAAAAAAAAAAAGTACTCACAATCTAAAAAGGCAAATAATACATATAGAATAAGCTGTATTTTTCTCTTGATTATTCATTTATCTTTGGATTGCGTCACTTTTTTTTTTTAAAAAAAAGGGATGCATCATACTTTTTGAACATGATTACTATGCATTTTTTATTGTTTTTTTATAATAACTTTATACAAGGAAAACATGCAAAAAGTTTGAATATATCTCGAATGCATATATGTATATTTTTTAAAAAGTATACTAAATTATTAAAATGTTTGATAATATTTAAATTATTTAAAACTATACAAATAAACTTTAAATTATTTTTTTCGATGAATGAAAAACTTATTACTCCCTCCGTCCCTGCTGAATTGTCCCGGTGACTTTGGGCACAATAACCAAGGAGTGTGAGTGTAAAGTAAGTTGAGTGAAATTAATATTTTATTGTTGAGTGTGAAAAAGTTGCCTTTTTAAGTAATGGGACAATTGAGGTGGGACGGACGAAAAAGAAAAGTGGGACAATTGAGGTGGGACGGAGGGAGTATTATATTGTCGGTAATCCAAATTAGTAAATTAAATTTTTTTTATTTAAATGTCCGGTTCGGTATAATAGCTCATTGTGTTTGACAATAAAATTAATTTTTCGTGGATCGAAATAGTTTAAATATCTTTATATAGTTTTAAATAATTTGAATATTTATTAAAATATTTTAATAATTTAGAATAAATTTAAAAAATTTGTCCCATATATTTTTGAAACTTTTGCCGAAAATTATCGTAGTACTCATTAATAGAGCTTTGTAGAACAGTAGTTATTCAGATTTTCAGTAGCTGGAAGGCTAAAACCATGATATTCAATTCAAACAAATGTTTAAGCTTCTGATCCAACACAACGAAAAAACTCGATCATAGAAGGTCAAGAGAGTGAATAGACGCACTAGAGTGAAGCTGAAATGACCTCACCATCTCCACTGCTCCAAGTGGAAGATGGATTTCATCAAGAATTTGTCGAAAAATAGCCTACACAAAAAGCCCACTCCCAATGCTGATTCTATGTAAGATCTCCCTTTCGTTGTGTGTGCGTGTATGGCCTCACATGATTGGCTGCAAATCTTCGTGAGAAATACTGCTCACCAACAGTGAACTCCCACTAAGGTTAATAATGGCCACCACAGAGGTTAATGGTCACCACATTCAGACAATCATCAGGTCCATTTAAATGCTTCGTTTTTTTGTTGGTTTTCAGCTTCAATCATGGCTTCCCATTGGGTTTTAGCCATTCTTTTACCGCTAGTTTTTCAGATTTACTGCTTTCTATCCTCAGCTGCAGCTTCTAGCAATGTGGGCTTTTCATCCCCCTTTTGTATTATGTATTTTTTTTGGTAATGTCTTAAATTTGGGTTGAGGAGAGTTTGATTAGCTATTTTTGTTGCAGGTTCACATAGTTTATATGGGAGCTAGGCTGCATGATGAGCCTGAACTTGTTGAAAACTCCCACCATGAGCTTCTCTCTAGCATTCTTGGAAGGTATGATTGTATATTTTTGTGTTTTTTTACTTTTTATTGCTTCTACTTTGCTTCAATATATAGCATGATTTGTATCTCAGTTGTAGATACATAGAGAAGAAGGCAAGTAGTTCTTGTTTTTCATATTAGTCTTATGATAAGATTAAGGTAGAACTGAATGAACTGTTGTTTGCTAGCCAAGAAGCTTCCATGGGATCCATTTTATACAGTTACAAACACGGATTCTCGGGTTTTGCAGCCGTCTTGACTCGTGCTCAGGCCAGAGCCATAGCAGGTTTCTCATTGAATACTTTCCACAAGAATGTAAGAAGCTATGTGTTTGCAAGAAACTTCTATGGCTTTGCAGGTTTTCCCGGTGTAGTTCGGGTTGTTCCTGATAGAATATATGGTCTGCACACGACTAGGAGTTGGGATTTTCTGCAAGTAAACAATGAATCAAGTGATGGGATTCTCTCAAAAGGTGAATATGGAAGCAATTCCATCATAGGTGTTCTTGATTCAGGTATGCAGAGGTATTGTTACTAGCTAGCTGTGGCTGATGTTTGGGGCAATTGATGAATGCCATTCATGTTTTTTGGTTTAGTGCAGGAATATGGCCAGAGTCCGAAAGCTTCAGAGATGATGGCCTTACTGATATCCCATCTCGTTGGAATGGGATTTGCCAGATGGGGCAGGAGTTCAACCTCTCACACTGCAACAGGTAGCCTCACTAACAAAGAAAATCTTTGTTGCATCTGAATTAGTGATGAATGAATTATGATTGTTGTTGAAGTGTAGTCTCGATATCTAGCTCGAAAAGTAGTTTGTTAGTGAGTTTATGAGATTGGGGATCAATATAATTGTAAGTCGACAAGATAGGGCCAATTGTAGGCCGACGGAAGTAGGTCGACTGAAGTGGGTCGACAGGAATGTGGGTTTATCAAAGTAGGTCGACGGAAGTGGGTCGACAAGACTATGGGTCTATCACAGTGGGCCGATGAAATTGGGTCGAGACTAGAGTCAAAGCAGATCTATAACTCGAGAGCTGCTGGATATGGAAAAGATATGGTACATCTTGTTCCCTAGTATGTCGAGATTTAGTCATATTTTATAGGATCTAGATAGGTATTAATCTATATGATATAAATTAGTATATATATATATATATAATATTTACCATATCAGCAGGGGTGGATGCATATAGTGACTAAGGGGCTCCAGCCCCCCTAGCTTGGTTTTTTTTTTTTGTTTTTATAGTATCGTGATCCGACATTTTCAGGAATAGCCCTCTCGTAATGAAGAAACAATGGATGAAAATAAGAAAAAAAGATATGATACGAAGGGATTGAAATTAAGTGGAGGCAAAAAAAAATTTCAAACCCTTACAAATTTTCTGGAACCTCTTTACCTATAAATACCCCCCACTCTTCTCTTCACCGTAATAAAATCATCACCGTGCTTGAAGGCTTGAAGAGTGGACCTTACGCTCGAACTACTATAATTTTTGTGTCGTTTGTTGTTATTCGTGTGTGTGCAATTGCTTATTTCACAACAATTTCACTGGACAGGAAACTCATCGGTGCTCGTTGGTACATCAAAGGCTATGAAGCTGAGTTTGGGAGTCTGAACACTGATAATGGTGCTGAGTTTTTATCAGCTCGTGATGCAGAAGGCCATGGAACACACACATCATCCATAGCAGCCGGAGCCATGGTCGAAAACGTCGATTTTTCCGGACTGGGACAAGGGCTAGCCAGAGGAGGAGCCCCTTCAGCCAGGCTAGCCGTGTACAAGGTCTGCTGGGCTACAGGAGGCTGCAGCTCAGCTGACATTCTCGCTGCATTCGACGACGCGATACA
The DNA here is from genome assembly GCA_026898455.1 of Plectranthus barbatus. Taxonomy (NCBI): domain Eukaryota; kingdom Viridiplantae; phylum Streptophyta; class Magnoliopsida; order Lamiales; family Lamiaceae; genus Plectranthus; species Plectranthus barbatus. The sequence goes on along the minus strand of JAPKLW010000589.1, from coordinate 266,750 downwards.
CGATGGTGTGGATGTGATCTCCATGTCTCTGGGAGCAATACCTCCACTCGAAACATATGTTGATGATGTGGTGTCTATTGGGTCATTCCACGCTGTGGCTAGAGGGATCTCTGTCGTCTGCTCGGGCGGTAACAGCGGTCCGTTCCCTCAGACGGTGGTGAACACTGCTCCGTGGGTGATCACGGTGGCTGCAAGCAGCATTGACAGATCTTTCCCTGTCTTGTTAACCTTTGGAAACAACCAGACATTCATGGTATTGTCAATTGTGTGAAGGGCTGTAGTAAAAAAAAAAATTGTGTTGGAATGTATTGATCTGATGTGCGTAAATCTTGCATTTTGATAGGGGCAGTCGTTGTATGTGAGCAAAGATGTGGAGAGATTCTACCCGGTTGTGTATGGAGCAGACATCACAGCTACAGATGCTGATGAAAATGATGCAAGGTGAAATGCTTTTTTTTTTTTTTTTTTTGCCTACACACACAAAAATGTGGAAAAAACTAAGGGAAATTTGGGAAATATATCACAATCTTTTATAGATTAGGGAATTTTATCCTGATTTTTTTTCGTTAGGGAATTTTGTCCCATGTCGTTCACTCAACCGTTAAGTGTCACGTGTCAATGATGTGGTACTGACTAACTGCTACATATTTGCTGTGGGTTTTTATCTTTTAAACATTAATTTAATTTTTTAATAATATATTTTATTTTTAAATATTTTTTCATAATTAATGTATTTTTTTATATTTTTACAATGATATTTTTTAAAAATATTTAATAAATAAAACAAAAAAATTTAAAATAATTAAAATGACAAGTGAAAATTATGAAGCAGTGAGTCAGCGCTGTACCGATGTCACATGACATTTAACCGTTGAGTCAGCAGACATGGGATAAAATTCCCTAATAGAAATAAAGTGTGAAAATTGGAATAAAATCTCCTAATTTATTAAAGATTGGGATATATTTTCCTATTTTTCCAAAAACTAATACACATTCTTAAAACAGGAGCTGCAGCTATGGAACCTTGAATGCCTCCTTAGCACAGGGAAAGGTAGTTCTTTGTTTCGAGTCGCGAACTCAACGGTTCGCCGTGGCAGCTGCAATAGCTGTGAAAGAAGCCGGTGGTGTTGGAGTTGTGTTTGCAAGGTTCCCCACAAGAGAGGTCAATCTGTGCGTGGACATCCCTTGTGCCCAAGTCGACCTAACCATAGGCACATCTCTGCTCACCTACATTTCATCAACAAAGTAAACCTCTTTTCTTTTTTTTTTTCCTGCATTTCAAATTCCCATCTCAGAAACATATAGGGTGAGCAACGGTTCGGTTCCGAACCGAACTGCCCAAACCACCAAACCAAAATTTTCGAAAATCCAGACCGAACCGCATGACAGTTTCGTTTTGATTTTCACCCGAAGTTTCTTGCGCATTTTTATAAAATACTTGAATTAAAACATATATTTTAATGTATTAGGTATTAATTTAGGTTTAATTTAGAGACTTACATTAAAATAAAAATTTTATATGTTTTGTTGTTTTCATATTTAAATTATAAATAGATATTAAAAATATATATATATATATGATATGTTCCGTTCGGTTTGGTTTAAACCGAATCGAACCAAAACCATAAAAAATCGATCCGAACCAAAAACCGAAAATTCTAAAAAATTCAGACCAAATCTATTGAATGCACTGAAAAACCGAACCGAAACCGACCAAAACCGTCGGTTGCGCTCGGTTTGGTTTTGCTCACCCCTAGAAACAAATGAGAGAGATTGACCAGAAATCTTTCTTACAGCAATCCTGTCATAAACTTCAATGCTCCAAAGACAGCAGTGGGGCAGGAGGTGTCTCCAAATGTTGCATTGTTTTCATCCCGGGGTCCTAGCTCACTCTCTCCCTCTGTGCTCAAGGTGAACAGCTACTGTCATAGTTTATTTTGTTTTTTTGGTGAATATGCAACCAAATGTGATCCATGTCTGCAGCCTGACATAGCTGCTCCGGGGATCGACATTCTCGCCTCGTGGTCGGCTGCTCCGGCAGCTCAGCCGTACGGCGCCGTGGAGGGAAAGCTTTCTCCATTTAAGTTCAAGTTTGCATCTGGAACTTCCATGGCATGCCCTCATGTATCTGCCATTGTCACTCTTCTCAAAGCCATTCACCCGCACTGGAGCCCTGCAGCGCTTAAGTCCGCCCTCATAACAACAGGTAATATAATAAGCAAGGTCGTAAAACTCGCTAGACGTTAGTCGGACGTCCGAAGCGTCTAGACGGGGTCTAGTTGGAATGTAGGCAGTTTTTAAGTAGTTAATCTAATTTTTTAATTTTTTTTTCATATTTTTCAAATATTCAAGTATCTAACAAAGTAAATTAGTGTCAAACTAAGAAACTATCAATATTTACCCTAACATCTTGAATAAATATTCTAAAGTTTAGTTATATCAGCACAAAATATTCAACAACGCAACAAAATAATACCCTACAAAACAAATAAAAATAATATCGGAGAATATTGGTACAAGTATTCCAATATTTGAAAGTTTAAATCATTACACGACGAAAATAATATCAAAATAAAAGTATAAATTTTGTTATAATATAATTTATATTTTCAAAATATTTATTTATTATTATTATATATTATTTTATTGAAAATCTTAAGATTTTAATTAAATATAATCATTCGTCGAGACTGCCTAATTTGCCGCCCAGATTATCGCCTAATCGGCCTAGGTGGCGAGTAGGCGTCAAGGAAAAATGAGTAAACACCTACGATGCCGACAACAATGATAATAAACAAACAAAATTTGCTTTGATCCAACCTCAAAAACAACCTTGTTCTTGTTGTCTTGCTTCAGACAATGCAGTTAACTCTTATGATGTTTCATGTCTTCTCCTCTAAACTTAGCTTCTTCGATGGATAAGTACGGCGAGGCAGCAATGGCGGAAGCAGCTCCACACAAGCTAGCAGACCCCTTCGACTTCGGGGGCGGCCAGGTTGACCCCAACAGAGCCATGGATCCGGGCCTGATCTTCGACATGGACACGGAAGATCATGCTCGATTCCTATGCGCGACGGGCTACAATGCCACGTCGATCAGCTCGGTCACACGGACCAATGCACCTTGCTCGGAAACAGGCAACTTCATCCTTAACTACAACCTGCCTTCCATCATCATTCCTGAGCTGGAAGGAAGTGTGACGGTGTCGAGAACCGCGACGAATGTGGGACCGGAGTTGTCGATCTACACGGCTAGGATAAAGGCCCCTGCCGGGACAGAAGTGGCCGTGGAGCCCCATATTTTGGTTTTCACTTCTGAAGTGAAGAAGGTGGAGTTCAAGGTCAGGATTTGCTCCAAGGTTAATGCACGAGGGAGTTACTCTTTTGGGAGCTTGATTTGGGAGGATGGATCTCATGTTGTCAAGATTCCTTTGATTGCTCGAACAGTTGTTCAAGATTATTATCTATGAGAATATGTTTATGCATAGGGAAGGTCTCAGGTTAGGCACGCCTAAACGGTTTAGGCGGATTTTATACATTAACCCAAGTCAAACCCATCTAATATATCCTAATTGGGGATTAATAAACCCTATTTGGGATGGGTGAACCCATTTGTGTATGAATAAAATCCGCCTAAACCGTTTAGACGTGTCTAATGCAAGTTTTTGCCTTATGCATATCTTGTCTAAAATCTTATGAAAACTAGTTCAAAAACATGATGCTAAAATGTGGGCAGATATAGGACAAGTCATGAATTCGATTTGACAAAGACTCAAATGAGGCGGTGTGTGTGAGAGAGATAGTGAGACAATAGAAAATGATTCCGAACAGAATTTTTTTTTCTGTACAGAGAATTTCGGTCGGAATGATGCATTATTCCATTTGGAATATGTACAATATGCATTTTCCGATCGGAATATGAATTTCGAACGGAATAATCTAAGTGTAAAGGTGGATTTCGTTCGGAATCTGGTCTACTGTCCCACAAAAGTATACAGTCTTGCATGAAACTGACTCTCATTCGAATTTTACTAATATTTTCTAGATTGAGATAGTATGTGTGCACACCTATACATCTTGCGAAAAAACTTAAGGTAGAACTTCCATTTTATTTTAGTTGTTGAACTACCTTTAAGGAGTTTCGGATAGTTAGCAGCTTGATTGACAAACAATTTATAGAAACTATATCTCAGGTCATTAGTCTCATTTTGACTTGACACAATAATATGAATCAATTTCATTTTTTTATAATCAATCAATGGTTAAAATTAAATCTTATATTTTTTATGATATACATTATACCAAACAATTCATAATCTTATCTCGATTGTTGATTTCATTAATTTAAAAGTACTAAAAATTCATTCTTATTTAATATATAGATTATTATTATTTAGGGCGTTGAATTTGGAAGCATATAATATAGTAGAAGTAAAATAAGGTAAAATAATAAATGTGTGGTGCGTTGGGGCAACTGGCATGATAGCGCAATTGTTGAAGAAAAAATCAGTGTGGGGAAGTCATGCACCCCACTCAGCTACGCATGCACTAACTCACATTCTTCTTCTTTTAATCTTTTTCTTTTTTTAAAAAAATAATTTTATGATAGTCAAATAGTGGTGAATTTAGATTAGTAGGGGATTTATTAAATTTTAAATTATAAAGGAATACAAAGTTGATTAAAATGTGAAATAAAATTTTGACTCATCACATTATCTTTTTATCTCTTATACCTTCTTCTTCATTAATGTTGCAACGAGTGCAAAGTCTTGCATTCTTTTATTTTCATCCATTTTGTTTTGTTTTTTTTTTTGAAGGATTTATCATCTAAAAATATCAAATTATTGTACTATATATAAAATTTTAAAAAATCGTATTTCATTTTTATGCACAGGGGAGGGATCATGTAAAAAAAATACTCTTGTGAGAAAAAAGAATGAATCATGTCCATCAGATCTAAAAAAATCAATGGTTAATATTTAATCAAGCAACAATGCAAACATAATCAAACAACAAAATAATCAAGCAACAACTAAAGCACAATCAAACAACATTGTAATCAAGCAATGACCTGAATACGATGAAGCAATGTCGTGAATGCAATCAAGCATCTTTCTCATTTTCTCACGTTAAGATTTTTCTCACTAGATCCGCTCCCTTTATGCACATATAACCTATTTTGTGACTTACGATTTTCCATTTTTATGCACATATAACTTATGTTGTGACTTAGAAATGTGCAAACTTATTTTTAAGTCCATCAACGAAGAAAACACATCAAAGAAGTCAAAGAACACAAAATTGAAGACAAGTTCTAAGGCAAGCTCTTCGGCCAAGAGTCTTTTAAACCGAACCAATCTTCAAAACGGACCAAGTCGTTCGGCCTAGAAGTAAAATCATGACCGAAGGAGTTGTTCAAAGAATAATGTCAGTGTCTTGGTCAACGGGACGCGATTGTTCGAACGGTAATTTTAGCTGAAAAGTTGTTACTTTTCATTAAAGATTGTATTTTTTGTAATTGATCTCTATAAATAGGACCTCAAAATGATGCATTAAATTCAACAATTAATACACATAAAGCAAGTTCTACAAGCATCAAGTATTACAATTCTTATTATGTCTATTTTTTATCCTATTTTCGAATTATTCTATCAAATATTCTTATAAAAATCGAACCGCAAAGTTTGAGCATTAACAACTTAACCAACAAACATTAAGATCTACACATAATATCGATTTTTAAACATTAATTGATGAAATTCAAACTCACAATATTTTATTTAAATTTTGTATTTTATAAAAAATTTAAAACCAAATATAAAAATAAAGAAAATTGTCGATACAGGACCAAAAAATAGTTTAATTATCAATTAAGACCCCGAAAGATGATCGAAAGATCAAACAATTCTCAATTCAGGATCTGATATTAAAATTCTGGATTAAAAATTATATAATTTTTCGGATCCTGAATCAATAATTAAACTATCTTTCGAGTTCTAGATCGATAAAAGTAAAATATCAGAATTAAAAACTGGTAGCAAAAAGACCAATTTGGCGGCGCCTTGAAATAAGTGCCAACTTTTCCGACTGAGAACCAAAATTTTAAGGGACTTTAAAATTTCAATCAATAATAAAAGAAGAATCAGTTGGGATATTTATAAAAGGCCATCAATCAAGCAAAATTTAAGAACAAAATTTTCAAATGAAAGGAATAAAGTCTTCACACTTCTGAATTATCAAATATCAAAGTTAGGGATGATTATTTAATTTGAATCTGCAAGTTGGATCCGATTAAATTGAGCTAAGAAATTGATATAGATTGAAATATTTTGGCCCAAAAAATATTTAACCCGAAATGATAGAATTGAGCCCAAAAACTGATGGATTGATCCGAATAATACAACTAAATTTTTATTAATATTATTTATTATAATTATGTTACAATAATATACTTATATATTTCAAATTACATTTTAAAATATATTTTCAAGTTATATAATTGTATTTAGTTCACTTAAATTTTGATGAATAATTAAAATATTTATAAAATAAAAAATAATGTATATTTTAATATATATAAATTGATGAATATATGTCATTTGATATGTGTTTGGAATTTTATATAAAAGAGAATAAATATTCATGTTTTATTATTATTTAAAATATTAAAAGAGAAAAATATTTAATAACATAATAAATCTACATAATATCAAAAAATAAAACTAATTGATAAAAAATCGAATGATTAAGGTTAGGGTTAAGGTCTAAATTCTTTAGGTCACAAAAGTTTCAATCCAATTTGATTTTGACCATGTTGGAGTATAATTTGAATAAGCATCTAAGAGGCTCAAAGTGAGGTCTGCCAACACACAGGCCAAACAACGAGCAAGCCCATCCGAAAGCAGTTCGCATACAAAAAAGAGCTCGACAGAAACAGTCGGATCAGCGAGCTGAGTAGTTCGACAAGAATAGAGACCTTGATTCAGAAAGTCGAACCAAGGAGAGCTGCCCTCGTCGAGCTACTCAACGGTCAAAAGGGGTGAAAGGATAAGCTCGTGAGAATCCCGATAAAGGCGGAGGTCGCTACCCAACGGCTTCGGCGGAGATCCAAGAAACCCTAATGCCCCTTGAACTCTTATAAGTAGCTCCTTGTAAGCCGAGTTTCGGCGTCTAGTTCTCCCAGTCAATACTCTTTCTTTTAATCTAATTCTAGTCAAAATGCGCCCACTCGCCGAGCTCGAAACATAGACGGTTGGAGTTCGATTATATTGGTCGTCTCGCTGTAACAAACCTCTTATCATAATACGTTTTTTTTTTACTATTGCTCATTTTCTCTTTATCGCTTTGCCCGCTTTTATTATTCAGTTTATTGCTATTCTCTATTATATTTGGACTTCAAATTTTTGGACCCGTATCCGTACGAAACGAACCTTAACAGACCATTTAACCCATAGTGATTGTCCTTACAAAACCCTAATAAGAAATAAGATGTCCTTTTCCCAAATCAATGAACATTTAATAACCCTCAATCCCAAATTTGATGGACTAAGCTTATTGATATCACTAATGGAAATACCATTCGCGCCAATAACGCATGAAAGTTAAAAAGACATTGATTTTCTCAAATTAATCTAATTATTAAATAAAATAAAACTCTCCGCCTTCTCATATTCTTTCACATTAAATCCAATAACCCATGGCCAACGCAGTTAAGGAATAACTACGAGGTGGCCTTCGATAATTATTATTAATTCTCTTGTTTATCTGAATTTTAATACTCATTTCTGACTTATATTTTATATATATAAATAAAAAAAGGTGAAAAATATGGTCAAAGAGAAATCCATGTGGAGACTGTAGATTCGGTGCTATTAAGTCGAAGAATCCAATCCTTTTCTGCTGTCCAAATTCAGGCAAAATAACTATGAATAGTCAGCCGCTCGTTCATTAAAAATATCGCTCACTGTTACTAATCCCCTGCATTGCGCCTCACCATTATACCCTACACACTCTTTTCAGCATTTGAAGTGAAAATATAGAAATATTAACACTCCCACCAGTTTCGCCCACGAACCAGCCTTCATTTCTGTGCTCGTCTTTTTCTTCTTCCGTCTCTCTCATCCCCCCTCTCTCTCTCTTCTTTCTTTCTGGGCTACTGTGTTCATTCAGGTATATATATTTTATATAAATATGCAGATGAGTTTTAATTTTTTATTGGGCTGCGTGAATTATTGTTGATAAAATCATAAAAACCAAAAAAAAAATTTGTTGGGAATTTTGATTTTATTTCAGTTTTGGAAATATGGAGTGCATTGAGGCAGTGGCGCTGAAGCCGAGTTTCCTGTCGCAAATGGCTATGAAAGCGAATTCTCAGGTCTATTACAACGACGACGTTTGGTGTTTGACCGGAGTTAACAACGTTGTCTCCGACGATTTTCCGGTTGAGGACCTACTCAACCTTGATTTCCCCGAAAAGGATTTCTGTTTCTCTCTAGAAGAAGATGAAGATGTTTCCCAGAAAGGAAATTCGGTTCATTCCGCTTCTTCTTCCTCCACTCTTTCCGGCGCCGACGATTTCGACACCCCCTCCGCCGCCGAACTCGCCGTTCCGGTGATTATTTATATTATTTATTGAATTGATTTTTGTTTTTTTTTATAATTTTAACTTTGTTTTGGATTATAGGTTGAAGACTTGGAGAATTTGGAGTGGTTATCACAATTCGTGGATGATTCAACGTCGGAGGTTTCGTTACTATGCCCCGCCGCCGGGAGTTTCATGGGGCTAACCGGAGCGGTTCTGGTAAACCGGGTGGAACAGGCTAACTGTCCACCGAAGAGAGTACTGGCTCCGGTTTTCCCGTTGCCGGTTCCGGTTAAAGCGAGGAGCAAGCGGTCGAAGTCGAGCGCGCTGCCGTGGTATCTAACGTCTCCGTCGTTGAGTTCCGCCGACTCATCCTCGACGTCCTCGTCGTACGGCTCCTCCACTTTGCCGCCGTTCGTATTCACGAACTCGGTTCATGACGGCGAGTGGTTTACCAGCGTGGAGAAACCGGCGGTGAAGAGACAGAAGCGGAAAACCGACGCCGACAGCGGTCCGGTTTCCGGCCGTAGATGCACGCACTGTCAGGTGCAGAAAACTCCGCAGTGGCGAACCGGGCCGCTCGGTCCGAAGACTTTGTGCAACGCCTGTGGTGTGCGGTTCAAATCCGGCCGGCTTTTTCCCGAGTATAGACCGGCTTTTAGCCCGACTTATTCGAAGGAGATGCATTCTAATAGCCACCGGAAAGTGTTGGAGATGCGCCAGAAGAAGGAGATCCTCACCGCGGCCGAGCCGGGTCTGAGTAATGAAGTGCAGAATCAGTGAAATTTGCGGTTCATGATAGTTTTAGAACCGGGTTAGGCGAACCGGTTGCCGCTGCAATGTGCAATTTTGGCGGTGAATCTTAGAATAGGGAGGTTATGACTTTAGTTCTTGGCTTTCTTTAATGAAATCCTTTTTTTGCAGCGGTTAAATTAAATTATATTTAAATAGCAATTAAATATTCTAAACACCCAGCAAAATTGTGATTTTGAATATTTATTGCATGAATGAGGGATCGTGCACTAGTGAACCCTTAAACATTCCTCCATATGAAGAATAATAATATCTTAGAAGTAAATGTAATTTATTTGAAATTGATTCATATCAATTTATACTATAATAATCTAAGAAAACCAATCTATACATGTAATGAAGTTGTGGACTAAAATCAAATCTAAAATTGGAGTGATTGAAATTTGAATCAAATTGGTCCCCATCTATTTCCTATAATTAATAGGTCTTATCAAGATATGTAGGGGTATATAATAGTGATTATAATGTTGGTGGGAAAAAACAAATAAACATCCAGAAAAAGCAATTATTAGGGGTAAAATCGTGATTTCATTTTTAAAATTTGTTTCAACAAAGTCATGCCTCGCAAGGAAAGCAGTGGAATTGAAGAATTTAAAACGGTTGAGCGGTTTTGGAAAATAGCATTGAATGGATTTACCGTTTTACCCTCGAGAAATTGGTTGATTGAATTTGAAGACAAATGGGCCTACACTCAGCATTTACGTCATTATAGGTGGGTCTGGGACCCACAGCCTTTGCCATTTTGCTGTTGCTCTTCACAACTCACTTTAAAAAAATTTACATAATTACATGGTTAAAAAACTATATAATTATAGTAAAATATTAGCTCTTTTTCTTAATTTTATGTATATTATTATAATTAAAAATAAGTGGGTGCGGTCACGTTGAAAAAGCTCACAATTCTCATAATATATAGTTATTTTACCTCATGATATAAGTTTTTAAAGATTATAGACTTTCAAAGATGTTAATTTATTTTTATTATATTTCATGTCTATGCTTCATGTCACTGTACAACAATATATGCTGTTAGTTGTTATAATCGTATTGTGCAGTTAGAAACAAAATAGAATATGAAATGAGAAGTCTTGTTTGTCTTAAATTAGCTTAATTTTGTATGTTTGCGTTTAAGAGATGCCTCTAAAAACTGTTGGGGGTGAATGGATGATAATAATTAGGTTTTGCTTTCGGCTTACTCATCTCTCTCTCTCTCTCTCTCTCTCTCTCTCTCTCCAATCGATTCAGATTTCTGTCAACCTCTTATTTAAAGTTTAGTCCTGATATATTTGATTTAGACATCATTATTCATTCTACCAAGCCTTTAAATAAACCCTTCGATTTTATATTCTTAAATTTTGTTTTCGTAATATTGAACGTGCTGTTCGTATAAAATATAAAAATTATTTTACTTAATCAAAATATGAAAATAAACAAATAAATAAAATTTATTTCAATATATTGATCAACTTTGAAATTTAACTCAATATTTTATTCTGAATTATAACTCAATGTTTAGTTGATAAATTAGGTTAATTTACCCCAATTATTTTATATTATGAAATTTTACCATAATGTTTACTTTTATTAATTAAAAATACCCTAAGTAATTGACGAGATTAAAAATATTTTGAATCACACATTATTAAAATTGATTAATTCATAAGTATAATTTGTATTTTTACAATGTGTGACTTAGATTATTTTAATATCATGAATCTCTAGGGTATTTTAAACTAATAAACATAAACTTTAGGGTAAAATTCTATAATATGAAAAGATTAGGATAATTTTTTCATATTTGTCAAACACTGGAATATAATTCCTTAACAAAAGAAATTTAGGGTAAATCAAAACACTTAAAACTTTTATTTTACTTTTTGAATAAATGAGGGAAGATCACCTTTAATTTACAATAAAGGCAAAATCCCATTTTGCATTATAAAGAATCCAAATGTTTTAAACAAGCATAATGGCCACTAACCCAAGATCACTTGTCAACCCAATATTTCAGTGGCTAATTAATTAGGCTAATCTCCTTTTTAATGTTATCTAATCTCCATAATTGAATAATTTGGCAATCCACCCCCTCTGTAATGTTTTTATTCTACTTCTCTATTAAGTCATAATCTATGTAGTATAATAGCCACTAATACCTTCTCGCATTTACATTGAAGGTGGGGGGAGAATGGTGGTAGATTGGGACAGTTCAATGCCTTGCTAACAAAATAACTTGTTTTTTTTATGATAATATCATTTTCTAATACTTAATGCAAACAGATTATTCAACATGAGTTGGGATTTTAATTAGACTAATCGATCTTACACTGTAAGCAGAATAGGTGTTTCATATGTTGGTGGCAAAGTTTGAATGGAAGAGAGAGGAAGGACAAGGGTTTATCCAAGTGGCCCTTGCATTGCACACTAGATATAAATGAAAAATTCTTGGTGTTGCATAAAGTTGGAATAAGGCATCTCATGTGGAGAGTAGTTAGGAATCACTAATCAGGTCTTAAATGTCAAAACCTAGCTGGATATTTATTTAGATGAATAGAGGAGGTCAAATCGAACCGTAACTGGCCTGTTGGTTCATGGTTTCGAACCGGAACTGGAACCGTAGTTGGGCGGGCGGTTCAGATTCAAGCAAATAGCCGGAATTGACGGTTCCAAGCTATTGAACAACCAAAATTTTAAATTTAAATAAAAAAATTGAAAAATGGTTCGAATTGGCAGTTCCGGTTCTGAACCGTCTGAATCGTTGAACCGTGACAAATTTTGAAAATTAAAACCGGACAATCAGAGCGCCACATCACTCCGAACCGGCGGTTCAATAAGAGATTTTAAAACTAAAATTAAAAAATAAATTTTTCGAACTGGCAGTTTACGGTTCCGAACCAGAACTGCTACAGTAACGGGCGAGTTAAGGTTCCAATTTTTTGGAACCAGAATTAGAACCGCCAGTTCGGAACAGGAACCGTTTGAACCAGAACCAGCATTTTATGGTTCCGAACTGAAACTGCAATAGTAACGAGTCAATTAAGGTTCAATTTTTTGGAACCGGAATCGTGGCCACCTCTATAGATGAATACGGTTCACTTAAAAAATTTTATAAAAAAAACATTATGAATTTTTAATAAAAACAATGTAGAACTTACTCATGGTGTATATTTTGCTTTTGGTATTAAATTGAGGCTAGCTACTAACCATGCAAGCAGGCTCATAGTCTGAACTCCAGCCTCTCAGCTATAGTTGTGCTGGTGCAGCACCCTTCATGGCTAGCAATGCAGCTCCATAAGCAGCTTCAGTCTGCAGCGCCCTACGCACGGGCAGACCGAGAACCCGCTCCCGGATCTCAATCCATTTCTCGTTTCTCGACCCCCCTCCCGCTGTGAAGACTTCATCAACAGGGGTAGCTCCTAGTTCCTTCAACAAGCTGTACCCCTTTGCCTAACAACATTTACATGTAGGCTCATTTGCATTAGTAGAATAACAGAGGTCAAATAAAAAAATGATTTACCTCAATCCGAGCAATGGACTCCAAAATGCCATGTAGGTATTCAACGTCATTTTCTGGGCGAGGGTGCAACCTGAAACACCAGTTATAGTAAACAAGAATTCAGCATTTCTTATTATTCATTCAAAAACATAGTTGAGCACCTCGGTTCCATTTTCGGGTCAGCTGTAGGGAACCTCTCCCCAATATCTACCAGGGGATAATAGTCGAGAGGAGAGGCTTCTGCAGTGTTTATCTTCTTGCTCAGTTCTTGTAGCTGATCATCAGTGAAGATTTTCCTTAAAACGGCTCCTCCGGTGTTTGAAGCTCCTCCAACGAGCCATTTATCATCAAGCCGGTGGCTATACACACCATAACGTGCATCTTCCACTCTCTTAGTGCTTAATAGTTTGATAGCAAGAGTTGAACCCAAAGATGTGACCTGATCGTTAAACAAGATTTTCAGCTACAAGTTTAGTCAATGTGACAATATGAAATAGAGGGCTGACTAGAAACAAGAGAACTAAAGGAAATATAACTTGATGAGTATAAAACAATAGTAGGGGGATGCAAGCACTACGAATGCACAGAGGAGATATATATGTCACCAAGATCTTACAGATTTTCCGGGTTGATCAGCGCGTGCTGCAAGGAAAGCTGCGATACTATCAGTCGTCCCTGTGCAGATAACACAATCCTTCGGGAAACCTAACAACAATCAGCAGAATTTACCAAGTTTTCTCAATATATGATATATCTACATGTAGCAGCAAGCATACCATAACTTGTTCTGATGTTCTCTTTCATAGAGCCAATTGTGGTTCCAGGAGCTTGTACACTAGGCAAAAGTTTAGAATATGGTTGAGAGAGCAGCCATGGAGGATACGACTCAACTTCAGGATCATAACCAACCTGCCACAGTTTACATGGTGAATCCTTATCACATCAAATAGTCACAACAATCTACGAAAAGATGATGAAGTAAATAAATTTGATTGTAAAATATACTTTCAAAGCATTGTTGTAATCAGATATTCCGAGCTTTCCATGGAGAAGCCACAGCAACCAGTCTGCTTGATGCAGCAGCACTGCTGAAGTTTTAGGCGTATTACAAGAACACCACCATGAGACAAGCTTGCACAGCGTGGAAGATCCGGAGCAAACAGTGTGGTTAGGTGGAGCAATTTCCTTCACCATTGGCAAAGCTTCCAGGCAACTCTGGTTGTAGAGGAAAGGCTTGCACAAGGATTCACCTGTATTGCTGAAGTAACAATCAAAGCTAATCATAATGTTGAAAATGAAAACTTCAAATAGAAAAAGGGGAAAAACTAGTACAGCCCAACCTATCAACAATCATCGTTGTTGCAGAAGTGCCATCAATGGAGATGGACGTGATGGATGGACGAAGGCTGGCCGGAATATCTTCCAAGAGACCGAACAGTGTTGCTTTCCAAGATTTAACCCAATCTACTGTTTCATCACTCTTTCTAGAAAAAACAAACAAGCTTGCAAACTCATCTTACCAAAAGTATGACACATAATTGTAAGCAACTCCCACTATGAAATAATCAACAGCAAAATTCTCGAAATCAAGCTAATGGCAACTAAATGGGAATGTACCATGTACAAGGGGTACTCTCTCTTTCCCTCAGCACGAATTTCGCCTTCCTTGTTGATCAGGGCATAACGAGCACCAGATGTGCCAAAGTCCATTCCGAGATACAGTTTTTCCCCCTTTTCAAAATCAACATCCATATTCCCTTTTCCAGCTCTCAAACTAGTGATTCTAGGTTCTTCTTTACTGAGTGCATTATGTATTGAAATTGATTTTCTCACACTAAATTGATTACCTGTAACATGTAGAGGAAAACTGAAAATCATTAACAAATAGTCTCATAACTTGATCTAATATTTTCATTCACTGCATTATTTTCCACATCCTCCGACTAGTAATTCCACCAGACAACCAGCCTTCATAGATGCCTTTCTATATTAACATAACATGGATAACCTCTCTCTCTCTCTCTAGAAATGCAATTCATGCTAGAATCATAGCAATACATGATACAATACAATGAATCCTTCAGACGCCTTAAACGCAACTACAGTGATGATACAATTATAAGTAGAATCCATGAGCTACGATCGATTTTCAAACAAACAAAATGATGAAGCAACTGTGATTATGCAAATGTTTGAATTTAAGCAATAAATAACTTACTATGAGACTTTGGGGAGATAGTGTGGTGAAGAAGCAACGAGCATGCGCAGCTGAAAACTGAGGCCACCATATCTTCCGCAATGCTCCAACAACGGATAACGAACATCCCCACAACATTTTATTTCTCTCTCTCTCTCTCTCTCTCTCTCTCTCTCTCTCTCTAAATTAAAAGTCGCTAGATTTAAGTTGTAGCTTCGAAAATAAATCGCTTCAAAACTAGAAAATATGTATTTGGGCCTTTAAACATATTATTATTTTATCGTCTTTCTACTTGGGCCTCAATATTTTTTCTTATTTCTCGGCTTTTAAAAAAAAAAAAAATTTGTCCAAAAAAACATTTTTCTTGAGATTCTCAATTTAAAAAAAAAAAAAAAAAACTCCAGCATGATTTAACAACGTAATTTTTGGGAGTAAATTTATATCTGCTAAATTATCCCACATGACTAGCCTTACTAACTAGTGACTTAGTGTTTATGGCCGACGTGGAACATTCAAAACACCCCTCTCACTCGAGCTTTACGGGGATCTCATCATCGAGATAAATCGGAAGTCTCATTATCGGGATAAATCGGATCCCACATCGAACCGAACCGAGCTCTGATACCATGTAAAGTTTCTCATTTCTCCCTACAAAACCGACGTATAAGGAGATGAGACCTCCACCATTATATAGCGGTATACTCTCAGGTCCATGATCGATGTGGGACATTCAACAGTTACATGGATCATAATTCTCCAATGTTCATCCACCTGGGAAAAAAAAAAAAAGAGAGAGAGAGATAGGGAGAAGGGCAGGGCACCATTCTTTGAGTAATTAACCTGCATGTAATTTCATCATAGCTATTATTGTTCACGTCGAAGACGATGACAGAGTAAGCTCCATGGACAACCTCTGACCGCAGGAAGAAACATAATTGTCTCATTTTATTATTATTATTATTATTATTATTATTATTATTATTTTACATGTCTCATTTTATTGATGGAACTTTCATACAAAGAAAAGAAAAGAATGAAATTTAATTTTCAGCTGACTTACTTTTTAGTATTGTTTTATCCTCTGTCACGGATGGGTTGTGATGAGTATTTATTCGATGTGGGTGAGAGAGTTAATATATGCTCCAAATTGAAGATTTATTTTCAGACCAAATGCTGGTGGTACCCGTGCCTCCATTATTGCCGGATGTAATTTGAAATATTGCAATATATCATGACATTTGAAATTTTTTGTAATTATAGCACAAACAAAAAAATAAATAAATCTAATTTTATGTTATAATTGCTCTGATTTTAAAAATATGTTATGATCGAGATTCCGGCTTCTTGTCTTAACATCATTCAAAAATAATGAATTTGAATTTTGTTGTGTTAAATCTGAATTTTGAATTTTGTTGTGTTCAACGAATACAATGGATTACAGTCAGAAGATCAGCCCGGCGGTTATCCAGCTCGATAGATTATGTGAGCACAACATACGGTGCGAACTCTAAGATCAAAAGGCTAACTTAATTGTGAGACACATGAATAGATGCCGAGAATCAGCTTACAATAGGTTATAAATAGGGGTTTGGAATCGTTAGAGTTCCTTGGATTTTCGCCCCATCTGTTGGGGTTTAGGGTTTAGGGTTACTACTTATTTTAAATTGCTTCCCGCCGGGATGGATTACTACTCGGCCTGCGAGAATGATGGTGGGCCTCTTAGATGGACGGATTTTTATTATACCCCAACAAGCGATGATGAGAAATAGGCTTTCATATTTGAGTTGGTCTCCTGAGAGACGATCTTACCATTTTTTTATTGTGAGACGGACCTTAATACATCATTTCAATAAGTTAAATACATCATTTTATTTTTAAAAATTACATTATTTGTAATAAAGAAATACATCATTTGCAATAAAAAAACACATCATTTCATTAAATTCGTCTTGCAATAAAAATGATGAAACATCATTTGCAATAAAGAAAGACATCATTTCATTAAATTTGTCTGATAATAAAAAGATAGACCATCTCACTGAGAATTTGCCTTTTATGAGATTAATTTCATTTAACAGTCGTTAAACCCAAAAAACGTCACTATATTACAGTAGCAAGTAGCAATTCAAAACAATAATCAAATTGCAACGGGTGGAATATAATCATGGAATAGGATGTGGTCGTGCTTCAAATGATGAAATAATGTTAGAAAATGAAATGCGAGTGATGTTGCCATTTTACCAAACTTATACAAGAATTGATAGGATTTAAATAAAAAAATTATTTGTGAATAGATAAAATATGATTGGAAGAAGCCACCCCCCCCCCCCCCCCCTCCCCATCACTCACTCATCAGCTCCGCAGCGTAATCATTAATGAATTTGTCGGCTCTCATGAATTAGGAGAGGCTGCCCAATTGCAATCACTCTGGCCTTACCAAAACAATCTTGATTTCTTGTTGGCCAGCAATCAGCATTTAACCTACTCCTTACCAACTTTAACTATACATATACACAAACTAAATTTGTCACCGATTTGTTCCTTCGCTCGGGGTGTAGTAGTTAAAGCACTTTGTCTGTGGCTAAGAGCTCACAAGTTCGAGCTTTCACGGGGACATTTGGATATATGAGTGTGTGTGTTTAAGATTATTGTAAACTTATTCAAATAAATAAAAATTTGTCACCGATTTCAAATCATAGTAATTTTATCTATGATTAATAGGTAATTTCTCCTCTATTTAAATTGTTACTCAAATTTAAAAAAGAAAAAAAAGTAAATTTAGTATTAAAATTCAATTTATGATTTATGTCAAATAAAAAAAATATCACTTTTGATCTAATTAATAGGTTAGACTAAACTTATTAGTAATTTTATTTTTCATAAATGTTCAAAATATATTATATATGTTGTCAAGTTTATTGTTTATATTCCACTCATATTTAAACTTTATTTTAAACACCCGAATCTTATTTATATTATTATACACTCAATGCTAGAATAAACTTTATATTAAATAGAATATAATAAGTGGAAAAATAAAACAAAAGTAGGGGTAGGGATTTTTTTAATAAATATATTTATTTAAACTCATGCTCCAAATATTTTCATAAGTTTTGAATAACAACTTTTTGGAGTATTCTCGATTCAGGATCTCAATGTCAGGTCTTGGATTCAAAATTATAAGATCTTTCAGGTCTTGGATTGAGAAATAATCTTATAAATCTTGAATCGATAATTAAACTATTTTTTGAGTCCTAAATCGATAATTCTCCCAATTTTATTTGTTACGGGTAAGATGCTTTTATAAATGTTGGTCCGTTAGGTGAGGAGAGTATGGATTTCATTGATGGTAGAATAAGCAGAAACTCAAATTAGAAATAAAGAATTTTAATTTAATCTTAGATACTTTGAAAAAAAAAGGGCAAGTGAAAAATAATAATACTCCCTCCGTCCTACCTCAATTGTCCAACTTTCCTTTTTCGTCCGTCCCACCTCAATTGTCCTATTAGTTAATGTTACGAAATTCGAGTTACAACAATCTTCAATGGCGGATGAAAGAAAAGAACACAAAACTTTTATTACTTTCTTGAATCGAGTACATAAATGAGAGAAGAAAATCTCAATACTACCTCACTAATTTTTTTTTCTCTCTCTAGCTTTTCTCATACAATCTAAAACTTCTGTCTTTCACATTTTATACTACGACTCAAACATAATAACAGATGAAGAACAAACAAGAAAGTTCTATCATAACTGCTCAACAACTATAACAAATTCAAATAACCACGCATTGACACGTGTCAGTCACCCAACTAACCCACTAAGTAGAATAACAATTCTATTATCTGTTGAGTCTCCCAGCATTTGCTGAGTCCAGCATCGGACTTCAGCATCCGCACACACATGTCTTTAATGTTGAGCAAACACCATCTTGCTAAGCAAACATACATCCTTGCTTAGCAAACAGTCTCAACATATTTCTCCAGCAAACATGTCTCAGCAGACATGACTCAGCAAATTGCTAATTCTCAGCAGAATGCTAACCCTTAGCATAATGCTAACTCTGAGCAGAATGCTGACTCTTAGCATACGAAAATAATCTCAGCAATCTCCCTTAGCAGATTGCTGCCATAACCCAGCATACTCACGATTTGCTGAATCCTCATTTTCTCAATCACTAAGTCAGCATATCAACAGTTAAAAAGACAATTTTTCACACTCAATAATAATATATTAATTCCACTCAACTTACTTTATACTCAAATTCCTTGATTATTGTGCCCGGTCAACATGAGACAATTCAGCCGGAACCGATGGAGTAATAATGCAAAAACTAAATACTCCCTCCGTCCCGGCTAAATTGTCCCGGTGACTTTGGGCACAATAACCAATGAGTGTGAGTGTAAAGTAAGTTGAGTGGAATTAATATTTTATTATTGATTGTGAAAAAGTTGTCTTTTTAAGTAATGAGACAATTGAGGTGGGACGGACGAAAAAGAAATGTGGGACAATTGAAGTGGGACGGACGAAAAAGAAAAGTGGGACAATTGAGGTCGGAGGGAACATCATTTTATCTATGCAGTTTATAATTATTATACTGCATTTATGAAGATATTAAACAGCAGGTGGGACCCGATATGAAGAGAGTGCGGCCCACATTCAGCAAAACCAGCTGTGAAGTTAGAGATCTCTCTCTCTCTCTCATGTTCTTTCACTCCTACTCGTTGAATTTTATCTTCCATTGCCAAGATCTGGTTTTTGCATCACACACACTCAAGAACAGATTTGGGGGGATATGTTTTCCTTATGTGCATTTCTCCTCTTATCTTGAATGCGACGTTTCATATCGGCGGAGACTTCATTTGACTCTTGAAAAGATAAGAGATTGATTGATCGCGTGAGATCTGAGACGCTCTAGTCAGGTTAGCTTCTCGAAAAATTTGAGGCGAGAGTCAATGTGTTTACTCTAACATTGTACGAATCTTGGATCGGTGAGTGGTTTTTTGTTGAAATTTGTTGTGATTTTAGTTATGGGTGGAAGTTGAGAAGACTGCTTCGTGTTGGTTTCTTGCTAGATTAGATTCATGGATGGGGTTTTTAGTGTAATATCGTATGGGTTTTAGAATAATGACAATGAGTGATCTTTCTTGAAATTCTGTTTTTTGAGTTCAGATAAATTATATTCAAGAATATTTTTTTTTTTTTTGGGTGCAAGATTTCATGAATCTTAGAAGAATGAGTGATGTTTCCTGATATTCATACTCTTCTTGAGTTGTGAAGCAACAATTTTGAAATGGGTTTCTAGGAATTTGTGAGTTCTTGCATCTGTAAGAAATGCTGTTGTGGAACTACATATAAAAATGGAGGTCAATGCGTTTACCTTTCATATCTTGACAAGATAAATGCTGTATTCCAATAAAACTTGGGTAGTTAGATTTGATTATCTACTCTTGAAACATAGATTTTAAATTTAATCTGAAATGGGATATGAATTTTGTTTAAAAAATCTGGTTTTTTTCTCTCAAGATCTTTGTATATATATGTATATGGTAAAAAAATTAAAGCTTAAATATTTGAGATTATTAAGTTGGATTGTTTTGCACACTTGGAATGCAGATAGGGGCAATTGAGGAATGATAGATGGGTAGAAAAGGAAACTGGCTGTCTTCTGTTAAGAAAGTCTTCAGCCCAAATTCTAAGAAATCCAAGGTATGCAAAGCTGATTTATTTTGTTGTTGTGATTGAAGAATCGTGTATTGATAGTTTGCTAATCTGCAGAAGGCCAGTAGATCGAAAAGCATTTCATTTGAGAACGAAAAGCCGGTAGTTCCTGACTCTCCGAAGCCAGAAACAGTTGATGTATCTCCTCCTTTGGAAGATGTAAAATTCTCTGAGGAGGTGGAGGGTGAGCAGAAGAAACATGCTTACTCTGTTGCAGTTGCTTCGGCTGCAGCTGCTGAAGCTGCGGTGGCAGCAGCGCAGGCCACAGCAGAGGTGGTACGACTGACCACAGTGTCTAAATATGCTGGAAAATCTGCAGAGGAAGTGGCTGCAATCAAAATCCAGACTGCTTTCCGTGGTTACCTGGTATTGTAGTTTTCTGGTTTTTTCGGTTTCTTTCGTTCAAGATTTCTGAGAATTCATGGCTTGAGTTTCCTTTTATTTCAATGAAAAAGCAAACATGGTTCATGCCTTTTATTTATGAAAATTGGGGCTTGACAGAGCTGCACAGTTACATAATCATCAATAAGACTAGTAGAGTAGTCCCATTTACCTTTCTTGACAGATTACTTGACAACTTAACTTTTTTTTTTTTGAGTTGATTGTTTTGTTTTACTGAAGATAAGTCTATGTTCCGGGATCTATGCATTATAACTGTTGGCTTGCAATGGTCACTCCTGTTTCTCAGGCGAGAAGGGCGTTACGAGCTCTAAGAGGGCTGGTCAGATTGAAATCACTCGTTGATGGACCAACTGTCAAACGCCAAACTGGAAATACTCTAAAATCCATGCAGACTTTATCTCGCGTGCAGACTCAGATTCAATCAAGAAGACTCAGGATGTTGGAGGAGAACCGGGCACTCCAGAGGCAGCTCCTGCAGAAACGCGCAAAAGAACTGGAGTGTTTGAGGGTTAGTTCTTTGCTAATGCCATTACTATATTCGCGAAACTTCCAAACCCAACGAATGATATCCTGCCATTCGATTAGCTTAGACATTTTTCCCTAGTAATTTTTCTGCAACACAATGCCATTTCTTGTGCTGCAACATTTCTTGTTCCCTTCCCTGGCCTACTAGTTGGGAATTGGGAGCTTTTTTTAATTTATTTCGAGTTTTACTTCGTATTGATTGGGGGAAGCTTGCTTAATGGGGAACATAAACTAGCTGTAAAAATTTCTTGGACTTCATCATTTACCTCTTCTTGCATTTGCAAATGTTCTGCTATGGCTGTTCACCCATGGAAGCTTCAATTGCAGATGGGAGAGGAATGGGATGATAGTGCACAATCGAAAGAACAGGTTGAGGCGAATATGCTGCACAAATACGAAGCTGCAATGAGGCGTGAACGAGCACTAGCCTATTCATACACTCATCAGGTACATACTGAACTGTCTCCAATCACAATGCACATATTCACCTTCTATGGTTCAGCTCTGGCGCATTCTTTACCCGTATCCCAATCCGAATGGCATTTGTTTGGTTCTTCGTTTTGGTTTGATTGAAATCATTTGAGCTTCACAGCAAACATGGAAGAAATCAGCAAGGTCTCCCAACTTGTTGTTCATGGACCCTACTAATCCTCACTGGGGATGGAGTTGGTTGGAGCGTTGGATGGCTGCACGGCCATGGGAGAATCCGAGCACAGCCGATAAAGATCCGAACAGCGACCGTTTATCAATCAAAAGTGCTGGAATGGGGACTGTTGGAGAAATCACTAAGTCTTTCGCTCGTCACCAGCTCAACTTCGATTTGCCATCCTCACCAGCCGGCCAGAAACCTCCTCCCACTCCCAGCCATCATTCCCCAGCAACTCCGGCAAAGTCCACATCTTCCGTAGCTGCCAGGAAACTGAAACCGGCAAGTCCAAGAGGGAGTGCAGTCAGCCAAGATGAAGACTCGAGGAGCACCTTCAGTGTACAGTCTAGGAGGCACAGCATTGCTGGTTCATCAGTCAGAGACGACGAGAGCTTGGCGAGTTCCCCATCCGTGCCAAGCTACATGGCTGCCACTAAGTCAGCTAAAGCCAAGTCGAGGTTGCCTAGTCCGTTAGGGTTGGAGAATGGTGCTGCACCTACACCGGAGAAAGGGTCAGCAGGATCGGCCAAGAAACGCCTCTCGTTTCCACCTTCACCGGCTAGACCAAGGCGACATTCTGGACCCCCCAGGGTTGAAGCCAGCTCCATCGCTGCTGACAATGGAGCCAACGGGGCTCTCGGATGATCGGTGGTTCGCCTCGTCGGGAATGCTGCAGCACATGTATGGATATGGATACACCTTTAACTTGTCATTCTTTCATTTGGAGCTTGGTTTGAGATTAATTTGTTTCAGGCTTGAGTGATTTTAACTTTTTTTTTTTTTTCTTCATATTCTTCCATGTATTTGCATTTGTTATTGTCTCAAATGTTGGTCAAGATTTACCATTCTTGAGAATTGTTATAGGAAAAGACATTATTACTGTTGGTTTGATTGAATCTTTGTGAGAATTTGTTTTAATTTGTTTGATTGAAGCTTGAGTTTAAACTTAGGGTCAAACTCGACTCGATCGAACTCATTTTTTTTTTTAGTTTGTTTTAAAGTTTAATAAAAAATTTAAATTATTTATTACTCCCTCCGTCCCGTTGAAGTAGTCCCACTTCTCATTTTTGTTTGTCCCATAAATTAGTCCCACTTTCCTAAAATGACAAACTTTTTCACACTCACCAATAAAATATTAATTCCACTATACTCACAACTCTTAATTTCCGTGCCGAAAAGAAAAGTGACTAATTATAAGGGACGGAGGGAGTATTAAATACTAAATTTAGGAAAAAAAAAACGTAAACTATATTAAGTTCGATAAGACCCATGAGCTTAGTTCGACTCTGACTCGATTCAAGTTCAAGCTCGATAAGGTTTACGAGCCAATTGAATCGAGTATTATAAAGTTCAAGTTCGACGACTACTCATGTAGCTTGACTCGATTAATATCGAGTTGATTTCGAGTTTTTTCTAGTCAATCATGGGAAGCTTGTGAGTTAGGTTGACAAAATATTTTGAACTCTGATTGAAATTACCTCATAAGAATTAGATACCATAATATTCAACTATGTATACTTTAATTAATTAAATACTTATTATATATATATATATATATATTAATGCAAAAAAAAAATATTAATAATCCATCCAACAAAATCTATCTGTTAGAATTATATAATAGTGGATATATTTTCAGGAAAATTATGAAAAATATCTTAGAGTATTGATCAATTATGAAAAGTATTATAACATTTTTTTTTCTTGAATTATACCATAATATTTCATTTTTTCTACTAAAAAAATCCTCTACTATGAAAAATATCCTAAAGTTTCTCATATCACTACCATAATATTTAATTTTGTTGATTTAAAATACCCTACATCGCTAACGGTGTTAAAACTTTGATGAATCATACATTAATTTTAATAAAATATATGCCGCATATATACCAAAAAGTTAAATATCATGCATTATTTAATGTACAATTCATCCAAATTTTAACATCATTAAGATTGAAGGTTTTTTTAAATTGATAAAATCAAACATTAAGGTATAATTTAGTGATAAGAAAAACATTATCATATTTTTTTATAGTAAAAGATATTTTTAATTGATAAAATAAAATATTAGGATCTAATTCAAAAATAAAAAATAGATTATTTTTTCATAATTAATCAATATTTTAAAGTATTTTTCATTACTTTTGCTTTTAACTCATTAGCGTGACTAAGGATGTCAATTTAGCCCGGGACCGACGGGTTGGCCCGAATAACCCGAGCCAAACACCGGGTTAGGGTTGAAAATTTCTTAACCGATAAGAAATTAGGCTAAATGGTCCGGACTAAATGGTTTGCGGGTTAAACGGGCTAGACCCGCCGGGCTACGGGTTGATATAATTACATTTTTTAAATATTAGGAAATTAAATATCAACTATTTTATACTAGACTTATTTTATATTTAAATTGAAGTGTTTAAGTAAATTTTATGTCACACAAATGATATACCTATATTTTTACTACTAAGAAATAATATTTTAAATAAATGATTTAAAAGAATACTTAAGAAACAATTGATTTCTAAAATATCAATTATTATTTAAATAAATTAAATTCTAAGAGTTTTTTAGATTCACAAACTTATAAAATTATTTAGTAAAATTGGAATATCTTGTTATATAAATAATTATTACAGTTCACCTTATGTCATAGCAAATTATTTAACATATATTGTAAGACCTCATCAAATTTTAAGATATATATATATATTGCAATATAATATATCATGTATTTTGTAATTAATATACTTAATATGATTATTTAATTTATCTAATGTCTTAATATACAACATTTTATGTTTAGTATTCAATAATAAAAATAATTATATATATATAACTAATTTTATTAATAAAACAAATAAATATAAAAAAATTATAATTTGTCAGCCCAACGGGCTAGTCCGCAAACCGAAGGGTTAAGGTTAGGGTTGAGAATTTTCAACCCGACAAAATTTGCGCCTGTTTAGCCCGAACCGATTAACCCGCAGTCCGACAGGGCTGATCCAAAATTCAACGGGTTGGCCCGTTTGACATCCCTAAGCGTGACCTAGATGGCGAGATACAAAAAACTTTAAAAAAAAAAAAAAAAAACCCTAATCGAGTAGAAATAGTCTATATTTTCTTAAAGAGGAAAAAAATAGTAACAGTTTATATATAAATCGATTATCGAGTCGCATAAAACCCTATTCGCGTAGAAAACGAAAGAAACCAACGCCCACATTACCTACGGCAACAATGGCGGGAGGCAAAGTCAGGAAAGAGAAGCCGCAGAAAGGCGGCGGCAGCGCTCACTTTCAAGGCGGAATCCCGTTCCACAAGTCGAAAGGCCAGCACATACTGAAAAACCCTCTCTTGGTCGACTCAATTATCCAAAAATCCGGCATCAAACCCACCGACACCATACTCGAGATCGGTCCGGGTACCGGAAACCTCACAAAGAAGCTTCTCGAAGCTGGAAAGTCCGTCGTCGCTGTCGAGCTTGATCCGCGCATGGTTCTCGAGCTTCAACGCCGTTTTCAGGGAACTCCTTACTCCAATCGGTTGAAGGTCATCCAAGGAGACGTTCTCAAATGCGATCTCCCCTACTTCGACATCTGCGTCGCCAACATTCCTTACCAAATCTCCTCGCCGCTTACATTCAAATTGCTGTCTCACCGCCCGTTGTTCAGATGCGCGGTGATAATGTTTCAACGGGAGTTCGCGATGAGGCTTGTTGCTCAACCGGGCGACAATCTTTATTGCCGCCTCTCGGTTAATACACAGTTATTAGCTAGGGTTAATCACTTGCTTAAAGTTGGGCGAAACAATTTCAGGCCGCCGCCGAAGGTCGATTCTTCCGTTGTGAGAATTGAGCCACGGAAGCCGCTCCCACCGGTGAGTTTCAAAGAGTGGGACGGGTTGGTGCGCATTTGCTTCAATCGGAAGAACAAAACATTGGGTGCTATTTTTAAGCAAAAGAATGTCCTCAAATTACTGGAGAAGAATTTCAAGACTTTGCAAGCGTTGGAACTCACGACAGAAGGGTTTGATCACGATGCCGAAATGGCACGGAGTTTATCTGCTTTGGGAGATACTTTAGGAGATATGAGCATTGACACGGATGAAGGTAAAGACGACGATGACGAAGACAACGATATGGAGATGGATGAAGGAGATGAGAAGGGCTCTGATTTTAAAGATAAGGTTGTGGGCGTGTTGAAGTTGGGGGATTTTGCTGATAAGAGGGCATCAAAGCTTACTCAAGCAGATTTTATGCATCTGCTTTCTTTGTTTAATAAAGCTGGAATTCATTTTTCGTAGGAGGAATTTCGGCTGTGTGTTGTTATTTTGGATCCTATTTGGTTATCAATACAGTTTTGGTGTTGGTTAAAGAAGATTGATCTGATACAAAGTTATAGATCTCTAATTTTGAAATTGGAGCATCCCTTAGTTCATCTCGATTACTACATATAATCATGGGGCTCTGAGTTTGATTTTATATTGGTGTTGTATTTACATGAAATGTTTATCATGTTGTCGTTTTAAAGAATCTTTATTTTTGGGCTATTGAAGAATGTCAACATTTTTGGTAATTTCCATACTAATTATTTTACTCATGGTATTTGAACCTAATTGTGATGCTAACATTGAAGGTGTTGGTGTATGTTGTTTTTTGTAACAGGTTTTTCAATGGAATAATCAACAGCTAAATTAGTTGTCCTTTTGTAGACTTGGTTGTGGTTTCAAATTTCTTGCTCCTAGTACAAACTAATCTGGTGTATGGAGGGTTTTGTCGTTACAGATCTTCTGCTTTGTTCATCTCCATACTGTTATCATATGATCTTGAGGAAGACTCTGAATAATTGGCATGGTGTGTGGTGTGTGCTTTTAATGTTTTCTCTTCACTTTGACTATGCCATTTCGAGGTCTGATCACCTCTGAGATTTTAATTATATATGTGCCTCTGGCAATAATGTGTGTTGTTTGATTCATATTCAATTCATTCTTTGCCGTGGTTTCTGTTGGATTATTATGTTAACTAATTACGTTCTTTCAGATTTGTGACTTCCATTTTTTGCTTAGAATTTGTTCAATTTAACTTTCAGATCGGAATATTTGTGTAGTGTTGATATTTAGGCTTACATGGATCGATGATGTTAATATCACACAGTTGATTTTGGCCGCTAACTTCAGACGTCCTGTTTTGTTTTAGGTGTTTATTGTGAGAGCATTTATTTCCAGGGAAGATAGTAAAACTGAGCCTTCTTGTCAAACTTTGCTATGAAGTTTCAAAACTTGTCATGGATAGAAGTTGTGACATTTCATGGGAGCGGAGGTGCTCAGGTACTCAAGAATGAGAAATTGTAAATGTTTTGATTCTTGTACATGTGGATGAAAAGTTGTATGTTGAATTGAGAAAGGCTAGTCACTAGTCATTTTCAATCTTATTTGGAGTATTAGTGGCTTGAACAAATGAAGAAAATACTCTAGCTGCCATCAGAAAATGAACCTTTCCACTTAGATATGCTTGAGAGGACAAAAGTGTTTTGGCGTGTTGGTCGTTATCGTGTCGTGTCTTATCATATCATGTTTGAGCTTAACGGGTTTGTGTCGTGTTCAATCTCATTATTATTGCGCGTGTGTGTCGTATAAAAAAATTTTAGTCCTAAGTGTAAAGCTGACCATTTTAGTGAGATTGATTTTTATCGTGTCGGATCGTTTTTGTGTCGTGTCGTTATCGTATTTGAGCTTAATGGGTTTGTGTCGTGTTCGTGTTTGTGCTCAACAGGTTCGTGCGGGTTCATATCGTGTCATGTAAAAAATTGTCAGCCCTGATGCAAGAATTCTGTTCAAGTCATTAGAATGCCCTATTATGTTACACAACACATAGTGGGGAGAAAGGACTAAAGAATGGGAAAAAACCTAATAAACTTGGAATAACTGGTGGAGACTTTCCTTCCTCTATTCGTTTTCACCATAATTGTCTGAATATGTTTACTGATTGAGACCTGACTTCTGGGATAGCAAAACCATCTATGTCCCTAAACCCTTTCTACCTCATTTGAATTTTACAACTTCTTTTGATGAGAAAACTTGAGGTGCAGCTGGATTCTTCATCTGAAAAAGATGAGACCTGTTCATCATCCTGCAAGTTCATCAAAGACCAATAGATTAAACTATTGACTGACTTTGGAAGCTATTAGTATAAAAGCTGTATCTAAACTACCAACTTACAGTTATTTGTCTGATTCAATCATTGGATGATATATACGATATAAACAGTATATAAGCAAACCTTACAGAAAACCATAATGGGATGAAGGATCCAGTAAATCTTCGACATGCCAACCGGGCGATGTCTCCATTAAGTACTCTGACATGCTACTAGTCGACTCCGAAGCTTGTTCACCAATTCGTAGGCTATCCCTCACAGGATTTGATGATGCCACCAAACAGTTTGCATTTGAGTTTGCCTGCTTATGAACTTCATTAGGGACTGAATTCCTGATCTCTGTTTCAGGTTGCGATCCACTGGAAGAAAGCTTGAGCCCGGTTAGAAGAAACCTATTATGCTTTCCGGTGAGTTCATTGGCTTTGTGTATTGGTACATCACAATCTCTACAGAGTAAGATCCTGTCCTCTTGACAGAACAGCAACGCTCGTCTTTCCTGTATTACAAATACTCATATATCAAATCATCAATCAGTATGTTTAAAGATTGTGCTCGGGTTCAAAATCTTAACATTGATGTGGTGACATGAAACATGTTGCAAAGCTTGTTTTGAATTCAACCTGGCAAATGTCGCAGCGTGGGGATTCTTTGAATTGAGGATTAAGAAGGGAGAAACGGGGGTGCTTGCTTGCAAGCTTATTAGCATTATGGACTCGGTTGTCGCAGTTCTTGCAGAGGGCAGCTTCATCTGCAGTGCAGAATACATCCGCTGATTCTTTCCCACACACATCACACTGAATCTTCATCATGGCAGCTTCTGTAAGTCAAGTTTGTTGTGTACTAGATGAGAGAGAGAGAGAATATCTAGGTGAATTGTAATGCATAAAGAGAAGGGTGGTTACTTGAATGAGGAAGGAGAGAACTTTAATGGGCATATGGGGAAGGGAGGGAGGAATTTATTTCCCCTGTGGCTTGAATGGAAAGATCTGGAGAAAATATGATTTAAAATGGCCATATTCTTGTATCTGTCTTGTCTGCCTATTCAAGTGAAAAAAATCTAGTTGGGTTGGGGTGTGATTTTAATGTTCATACAAGAATCTCGTATGCAAATGATTCACTGTCTGACTTGTGTGTTGGGAAATGATGTGAGGCACAGCTGTATGGGGGCTGTAAGTATTCTGCTGTGCAATTGGTCCATTGTGTGAGAGAAAGTAAGTGTTGAGTCATGGCATGGCATGGGCAACCAAAACAGGTTGCTTTCACTTTAAAGTGCCTTATTGTTTTTATTTATTACTTCCAACCTACTAACTCTTCCATCATCATTTGTTTTTATGTATTTCCAAAATTCTCTACCCAAAATATAGGACTACCACCTCTTCATAGGACTAGTGAGTTTCTAGCAAATATGTTTTGCCCACAAAAGAAAAAAAACATACAGAGAAACACAATCTAGTATACAAGCTAATGGAAGATTGGTTAAGTAATGCTTGATTCAACTTCTGGACGCATTCTGTGTCTTATCCATTGTTCTCTTGGCAAGAAATGTCGCGGAGAGAATCTTTTCCTTAGTATCATTGCGCTGCAGTTTAAAGATCAAAATGAGTTAACAGATGATAGCAAATCCAACGATATACAATCCACAATAGAAGATAACTAAAGCACTCCCCACTTTATAAGAGTTGGACACAATTTCTCAGCATAGTTAGGCATATTGCACATGAAACAACAAAGACAAAACATATACAGAAAAAAAAAAAAAAAAAGAACCACTTCAAAGAGCGAGCCTCATAGGTGTATACAAAGATAATAAATTGAAATGTACAAATGTAAATTCATATTACCACTCGTTTGCTGATGTAAGGCTGTACTGGAATAAGCTCCTCCGATTGATTATCATCCTCCTGCGTTGCTTTGTTTTCCATCAGGTATTCTTTTCTAGAATCTTTTCTCGTGCCAGACTGCCACACTCTACCAAAATTGGGGAGCCAATTAGAATCAAAGATGCTACTATTAAGTCGCTCCCCTCTCCTTTCCATCTCTAACTCAAGTTTTCGTCTGTCTGCCCATGCAGCTCCAACACGTTTTGGGTTCAACTTTGACTTCCCTAATCTTGAAGTAACAGATCCCCTCAATTCAGGACTCTGTGCTGGATCAATATCTCCTTTTGTTGGATCAAACCACGGTGGAGGTGCTCCAGTGTGAACATTTCCTTCCAAAATAACTTTAAATGTAGAAGAATTTTGCATCAAATTTACCAACTCTGCACAAAAAGAAAGTTGAGAAGAAAATCAGTTCAATAATAGCTCTAGAAAGTGGTATACACTGAATTAAGTAGCACAGGAGATTTGGAGGTGAGTTAAGGTGGGAAAGATAAGCTTAACGCAAATTAACATATTACCTGGAGATGTCACTTCATTACTTAATCTTACTCCTGAGTAGTCCTGCTAGAGAAACATTAAATGGTAACAAAGATAATTTATGCTATTTCAACACAAAAGACTGGAGTGATAATTAGGATTCTATCAAACAAAAGTAAACTTACAGATCTATTATTTGAATAAACATAAGACGAGCATTCGCTAGCAAGAGAGTTGGAGCAATGTTGACTATGAATAAAACCTGGTAAACACATGACAAAATATATTAGAAACATTATCAGTATTGTTCAGGAGACATAAAATTGCTGTAACTATACATTTATATATATGAAAACCTGTTGAATATTGGGCATCTTGTACTAGGCTGCCTCCAGATATATTATGTGATCAAGGGCCAATTTCAGAGGCCGAAGATGATAATGCCGAACTGGGTGATAGATTTCTCTCATTCGTATAGCTATGTAAAGGTACAACATAATTTGGAACGCAAGTTTTAAGAGAATCAAAATATTTTTTGCTAGAACTAGTAGCAGATTCAGCATTATGTTCAGTGTGGATATTATTCAGAGGTCCAACAGACTGTGTTTTAGAAGCTTCCATCTTCAATGACTTGCACTTCTTCTTCCACTGCATGCCAAATAACAAAAAGCAATATATACCATCATATAATTGAACAGATATAACACAACCAATGATCTAACATGATCAGTGAAACAAGAAGCTGATGTAGAAAGTCAAGTAATTATATCATTCATTGAACAATTCAAAAACACACCAATGGAATGAAACGAGAAAACTAAACCCTTCAATGGAATAAAAGTATGTCTTCTCTTTCAAAGTAATAAAAAGATTGTATACCAAAACTGAATAACCAAACTAATTTAATAAGCATTCTTAAAAAACAGAGGATGCAAAGGAAACACAGATCAACAATGCAAAAATTTCAGAAAGTACCTTTGCACGATCCACCTCAGTTATGCGGAAGGAATCAAAATGGTCTATTCCACTTCCGTATTTCCACATGAAACCCTTCACTTTCTTGCAGTGGTCCTCGCCGGCCAAATGCTCGATCGTATGGCCACTGGAAACCTCAAAAAATAAAACACGCACGCCCACGCACACACACACAAAAACAAGACAAATAAATTGCAGCATAAAAATGCAAAACTCTAGAGTAACCAACCAAGCGAATTGGCTATCAAGCTCGAGAATATCACAATTGCAGAAGACGCAATAGAAGCGGTTCTGGTGCGCGTGTTCCGGGAGGATCAGCATGGGAGTTTTGAGGAAGAATTTGACGTCGGAAAGTTTAGATTGGAAGCGAGTGAGGAAGTTGGAGAGTGAGTTCTTGTGCCTGGGGAAGAAATTATGGCGGCGGCCGTGGTTGTGGTTCAATCTACAAACCTCGCAGAACTCGAATTGTTGCTGCTCATTGTCGATCTTCCTCTTCTTCTTCATGTCGGTTAGGGCTCGCGTATTTGAGAATTTTGAGGATGATCAGCAACAATTCAAATTTTTAATTAAGAATATTAGACAAAATCTTTTTTTTTTAAATTAAAAAAAAATTCAAAATTTGAAGTGGGCAATCCAAAATAAAATCCAGTAAGAAAGAGAGAGTCGCTGAATGTGGTTACGCGACTCTTGTGAATGAACCGCCTCCTGCCACGCCTTACCGAATGCGCGTATGAATGAACCGATAAGCAAAATCCGAGGCTGCGGCGCTCAAATACCCATGCGAATTGCTGATTCTTTCTTAGCTAAATTATAGTGAAAAAATGGCAACTGGTAGCATATGTTTCTTCGGCCCAACTTCCCATATTTGCTCGGTATCTCTCTCCATCTCTCTTCTCTCTTGCGTGTGTTCTTGGGAGGTTTTTATGTTCTTGATTCACCATGAAGGGGCGCATTTGCTTTTGCTTTTGCTTTTGTTCATGTGTGTACGGCTAATAGAAATAGCTAATATCTTTTATTCAAGTTTTTTTCAGTGTAGGAGATGGAGGCTTGGACAGATGAAATTTACTTCCTTGAATTTAGTTGGATGGAAGCAGAGGTATTCCCATCTTCTTCCCTTTTTTT
This sequence comes from Plectranthus barbatus, assembly GCA_026898455.1. Lineage (NCBI taxonomy): Eukaryota > Viridiplantae > Streptophyta > Magnoliopsida > Lamiales > Lamiaceae > Plectranthus > Plectranthus barbatus. Next base: position 233,768 of record JAPKLW010000589.1, on the reverse strand, counting down.
TAAGTAATCATTTTGGATGATCAACAGTCTTTGCCTAATTTCAATGATACTAGTAAATTTTCAGTTTTACTTGTTTTTGGATTGATATCTACGAAAAAGATTCATGGTTGAATTACATGTCAATTGTGTTTGTTCAGCTGAGAAAATGATGTGATTTTTGTATAGATGTATTTAAGCTCCTAATTACAAGAGCTCAGTGAGAGGCAATGTGTTTTCATGGCATGGAAACTGTTATATATCTGGTGTGTATTACTTGCATGGTACATTCAGATGTTGATGAAGATTGATTGTGATTCTTAATCTCACATTCTCTAAAAGTGAGTCATTCATATTGAGTCATGACAAGACATTAGTTGTACCTAAAGGCAATCAAAGAAACAAGAAAGCCTACTTGAAACCACATTAATATTGTATTTATTCTTCCAGATTACGGTATCGAATGTTTCTATTTGGTGTCGTATTAATTGTCACGTTCTTGCTTGGGTTTAATAAGCAGGAGAACTTTGATCTATGCAGTCAATAAGGATGCTGAAAAAGCATTTAAAAAGACTGTCGAGGTAGACCGATTAATAGACTTGCTGAGGGATGCAGATGACAAACAAGTAAGTAGGTCTTTCCAGTGTTGATAAACTCAATAGTGTCTCATGCAACAATATAGGTTGAGTTTTTTCAAGTCTCATGTCCTTGCAATGAATTCTTGAAAAAGCTTAATTTGTTACAAAGTTTGAGCTCTGTTCCTCAAGACTCTACGGAATGATTCTCCTCATGACCTGGCAAAGAAAATATGCTTGCTATTTTATGAATATGATGAATATAATTACCTCAGACTTAACACAATGCATTGCTGATAAGTTCCTATATGCTAGTCTAGTACCATCTGATATTATTTTAATCCCATTTATTGTCTTTTTATCTTATGTTATTTATTTGAAGCATGATGTTTGTTCCTTTTTCCGGAATGATCTCTTTTGACTGTTTTTTATTGGGAGTAGCTTCAGCAGCTTGTTGTGGAGAATGTTCTTGCTTTCAATGAGGGGTTTTGGATACGACTTGCAGCGAGATCAGAAACATGTAAATCTGAAGATGATAAGGCATAATTCTGGATTTAGTTGGGTTTTATTTGCATACACTCTGGGCTTACTGTCTATACTCCTTCATATCGTTTTCATTGTCATTCTAATTCACAGAAAGACTACGAGGAATTGGCTGCAGTAGTTATGAGTGTGGTGGATTGTCTCGTCCACAAAACAAAGGTACGGATGGATACACTCCCACTCCAAATTTTTGCATAGGCACTATAGCTTTATTTTTGGAAGGTTCTAGTGCAGAACTTTATGAATATGGCTTTCCAACAACTGCTTGTTTATTACTTCAGGAAAAGATAGAATCTGCAACCGATGTGCTTAAGGCAATTTTGAAGCCTGTTGTCGATGAAGAGGAAGAGATTACTTGGCCTCCCAGAGACCCAGAGGCTTTAGTTCTCATGCAAAAAGTATGTTCATTGTGTCTGAAAGTGAACAGATTGTTTGTCCCCGATCCTATATCACAAGATGCTTTTGTTGATACGAGTATATTTGTTTCTCACTATTTTTTCATTGCCCATTATCTAGTTTTATCTGAAAGTACATCCTGTCTTTTTCTGTTTTTTCACGTATATCTGGTCATGTTGCTCTAGTTATACATGCTCGACTTTTATAGGAACTAAACCAGAGAGAGCAAGAAGGCCATCTCGATGAGGGCTTCCTTTCAGAAGTTAATGCACAGCTGCGGCAAGTAAGTCTCAGACATGCCTTTATCTCATTAATGGCCCTAGCTATCCCATACTTTGGTTATTTTTATGATTTCCACAAACATATGCATTTTGAGTTCGAAACATGACTTCTTTGGCTGGCGTCGTAAACATACAAAATGACTCCTGGAAATCGAAAAATGAAATATAAATATAAAATACCAAGCTGGAACTTATTGGAAGCTAAGCAAGTGACTGTAGCTAATCTGCAGGCAAAGGAGGATGGGGACAAGCCCGGGCTTGAGGCTATGTTGCAAAAGGTTCTGCAACTGTATGCTTCCAGAGTACTCTCTAAGCGTAGTTATGCAAAAAAAGGTTCGGTGGTGCATGCATGTTCTTATTACAGCAGTATCACATTGAATTGCGGTGGCCAAAGTTTGTGTTTCTGTAATTTTATGTCAGTAAAAATGTTATTTGAGTATCGTCGTTATGACTGTGGATTTTCTGGAGCAATCAGCTGATGCTTTACTATTGTTTCGGTGGGTAGGAAACGAGATCCTGAAAGCGGAGCAGTTTCTTGAAACAATAATCCAAGGTACATCAACTTCTCTAAGCATACAAATTTGGAATGAAGAGATTGTTTTATGATAACCATAATGACTTCTTACAAGTGTGATGAAACACATGGATAGCAACCTGCATATCGATTTTTCTCTTTTTTTTTTTTTTTTTGATTTTCCTTTTCAGTTTCCATCTTATTTCAATGCCTTCTCTTGTCTCAGCATTGGTCCCTCTGCTCTCAATATTCACCACTTTTAAGTGTTTCCATAGCAAGAGCTTGCTTCATTCATCTTCATTGATTGTTTTTATCAAACATTTTCTGATGAATCCTTCTCATTTCTCTTTCTTCTTCAGCTCCAGAAACAGAATGGAACAAGCTCTTGCTCGATGGATTGAGTATTGGCAAAGGCGACATTTCCCCCGAAGACTTATATGCTGTTACAAAGAAACGTATGGAGCGCGTGTTGATCAGAACAGTAAGTATATATTTACAGAATGAATTGGCTTCTCTTTGTTAACCACCTCAGATTTTCACCAAAATCTGCTAACCAACTCAGGAGGGTGGATCGTATCAGCAGCGCGTTCTCATCGAGTACCTGAAAGGCATCCAAGCAAGAGCAGAGGAGATTGTTCATGCACTCCAAGGTGGAACTAAGTAGGTTCTTTCCTGCTCTGTCATGGCTGATACTGGAGCTCTCTCTTCGCGAACACGAAGCTCTGCTACACGAAGAACATCACCATTTTTGCCAAAAGTAAGTTTCTGAATGCTATGTTTTTACAGTCCAGACCAAAATGGTAGCAATCAATCTTCACTCATCTTTCTGCATGCAAGATTGCTACCTTATCTCTCTGTCTTTCATTAATTCTTGTAAATTCATTATTCATGTAACGAAATCTGAATTATTTTGATGATCAATCAATTGAATTTACTGAAAATCTGAATAATTTTATGCTTCATACTGTTGGTTTCACTGTTAAATGCCAAGGACCATGCAGGTTCAACTGGTATTATTTTTATTTATTACTCCCTCCGTCCTGTTACAATTGTCGCCTTTCTTTTCGGCACGAAAATTAAGAGTTGTGAGTGTAGAATGAGTTAGTGGGATTAATATTTTATTGTTGAATGTGAAAAAGTTGCCTTTTTTGGAAATGTGACAATTTGGTTGGGACGCCCAATTTGGTAAGTGTGACAATTCAAGTGGGACGGAGGGAGTATTTTTTTTTATGACAAAATTTTCGACCTCCATTTCTTTAAACATCTCACATTGGCTGTCATACTAGAGTATATAATCATATAATGGTGAAGGTTGTCTTTCCTTAAAAGCCGTTTTTTTAGGGAGAGAAATTAATCTTTACACGATATCAAACTCAGTCCAGTTCGATGTGGGACCACTGGCAGATTTACCTATATAATTCAAAAAGTTTTCGATTTTAGTAGTGTATTGATCCGATATTTTTATGCATAACCCCCTTTATATTTGTGATTTATTTGTTAAGAAAAATATAATGAAGTCTCCTTACGATAAATTCCTGGATCCGCCATTGTGTGGGACCCGATTTATCCTAATAATAGAATTCGAATTATTTCGATGATGAGATTCTCATGAAGCTCCATATAGCTTATGCGGGAATATTAGAGATGGCCAAATGGAACTTGAACCGGCCCGACGGTTCACGGTTCCGAACCAGAACCATCCCAAATGGTTCGGAACCGTATTTAGACGGGCCGGTTCAATTTCCACCCCCTAATCGGAACTGGAACCGGCGGTTGAGAACCGCCAGGAAAAAAAAAACTTAATTTTTTTAAAAAAATTGAAATCAACCAATAACAACGTGCAACGTCACCTCGAACTGGTGGTTCCGAACCGGAACTTGAACCGTCCAAGAATCGTGTTGAACCGGAATGAACCGTAATTTCAAGGGTCAGTTCAGGTTTCATTTTTTGGAACTGTCGAACCGACAGTTTTGAACTTAAACCGACTTTGAACCGGTCTTTGGGAATATGTTAAATTCCCACATCAGCTGTGGATCAGGGAGTATACCAAGTTTATTTTTATTACAATATTTCTCTTATTTATATTGACTGGCCACACTCAATTATATGTTACAAGTTGTGTTAAGCCAAAATAAATTACACACGTAAATAATGAAATGTAAAATAAACTTTATTATTATTCTACCACCAGATAATTCATATATTCTTAAAATATTACATAATATACATTTTCTTTCTTTTATCATGACCCATTATTAGTTTATCAGTTCTCATTTTTTTCATTACTTGAATGCATCACGACTTTTCTAACCTTTCTGAAAAAAAAAAAAAAAGTAAAAAAAAGTTGTAATTGGATATACATTATAACAAATTCCCCTACCCTTTCAAATTCGATAGATAATTGAATTACAAATTTTTCTAAAACCTCTAAAATAAATTATGAGTTTTTTAAGATAATTTTTAGATGATACAGTATTAAAACTAGGAGTGCAAATGGTTTTAGCATCTCTCTATGATGGGCTCGAAAAAAAATTATTAATGCAACAATAATAATTATTAATTTATATATTTCAAAAAAATAATTATTAATCTATGATTTTTTTTTAGAAAAATGTATACAATTGTGTATTTGTGTACAAGAGAAAGATGTTTAATTAATTAGTGACAATTTCTTTAATTTGCTATTAAAAATAATTGAGAAAAATATTAATTTATGGATATTAAGAAAAGGACTAATTAGTAATTCTAGTTCGTAAATCTAATCAATTGAAACGGCCACTTATTTCCACGTGGCATATCGATTTCTTTTTAAAATTTAAATTAATTTCAGAGTTTATCAACAGTAACGTTTCATATGCACAAGCTATTCGTAGCGAAGGAAAAAATTCGAAGGGGAGTTTTTTTAATTGGTTCAAATCGAAAGTGAAGATGTTGAGATTTTTGGGGAAAACTACTGCTGCAGCGGCGGGAAGCGGTGGATGCACCGCCATGGGAGTTTGTGGAGGCGAAGAGGGGTTGACGACGTGGGAGATCGTCAGCGCGGCTCACTCCGACGACGAAGACCTATACTCATACGACAGCGAGGATAATGTAAGCACCGGCGACGATTTGGACCCGATTCCGGATGAAGATGACGACGACGATTATGGCGTTGATGTGGATGAGCATGCACCGGCGCCGCTTGATTTTGTTTCTCCGACTCCGAGTGATATAATCGCGATTCAGGCGATGTCAGTCTCTCCGCCGATGAATTTCCCGGTGGATATGGCGCGTGATTGTGTGGCTCATGACTACGCTCAGGAGTATTATGTTGATGAGGATGTGGACGATGAGTATGATGTTGATGATGAATTGGTTCCATGGAAGCTGAAGGGAACGTTTGGGAATCAGAGGATAGTGAAGATGGGGAAGAGGGGAGGTCCGAAGCTTAAAGCGAAAAAGCTGCCGTATTACGATAACAGACCTGGGTTGTCGTATGGAAAGCTTCGTTAATAAGGGTGAAATGGTTGGATTGGATTCTGATGCTGGTTGGGGTGGATGTGCTGGAACACTAGGGTTGGAATTGATCGAATTTGGGGGCTTATTGCTGATGTACAGATTGTTGCTAGTGAAATTAGGTCTTAATTTGCTTTACCCGATAGGTGATGTTATGTATGTGTGACTTATCTTTATCCAATTTCTAATTCAAAACTTCTTGAGTTTGAAATTGTGCATGTTTATGTTATTGGTATTCTGGGATATCCGTATGGTAGGATGCAACTATTTTTCTAATCAAATTTGATGCCACTTCAACGTTTTTGAACTGTTTGATGATATTTTATTGACTCTTACATTTGTATGATTAGAGTTTGGCTTTGGAATTTGAATTTCTCGTAAATTTGAGGGATGTTGGTAATTAATATTGATAATTATCGGCTGTTCATCTTCAATATCAACTTTTATCTCTTGTTTTTAGTGTATTTTCAAGATTTCTTGAGCTTGCAGGTTGTGATGTTGTGATCTCCACCTTATCCCAATACTCATTGGTAAGCTCTCATTTTAGTGTAAATACTCTGGAACTGTTTCCTTATTAATTTAAGTAGCTGTTTACACAGCTCTGGTCCTTCCTGAAACTTAAATATTTAGTTGGGTAAAAAATGTACGGTGATTGTATACTCTAGTTTAAATGTGAGGGTTTAATATTTTTTCTATTGCTGCATTTCTTTGAACGTGAACTTGATGATGTATGATCTTTAGTGGTGGAGCCTTGGATTCATTGAGGCCATTGGGAATTAATACGAGGTAGCAAACTACATACAGTGGGCTAATCTTGATACATATATTGTGGCTACTAGCACTTAGAGTTTTTATCATGGATTTGCTTGTGGAATTCATTTTAGAGTAGACGACTGTTTATTGAAGTACAGCTGCAAATTCTTAATTCCCATTACCTTTTGCGTTGCTTGATATGAGCTTGCAGGCTAATACTATTAACTCATTCATAGCTTGCATGTGGAATTTATTATAGAATGGACCACTTGCTTATTGATGGGTACATGCAAAATCTTATTCTAACTGCTCTGTGATTCCTTTCTTATCATATTGTGACTGCTGGAATTCGTCTGGATATGATAGCAGGTTAGTGCTTTGGTGGCAGGGTATTTTGATTTGATTTGAGGTCGATTTTAGATGATTGAGTAATTGAGTTTTAATTTGTATTCATTGTGTAATCACTTCTGGGAAGCTATATAGAATAATAATGTGGAGAGAGTATAGTACTGAATAAAACTTCAATCACTAGTCTGAGGTACCTCTTAAATGGGGCAGGTTTCAGCCTTACCTCAGACTGATAATTTACATTGAAGAATTCGTTAATTTTCCTACTGATTGTTACTTTCTTTTCTTTTCTTTTTTCAAATTCATTTTTAGACAGAATAAAAAACAGCGCACTCTTGAATCCAATTGGGGTTTGCAGAGGTGGAGGAATTAGGTCTGTAGAAAGATTTGTTCTTGTTGTAAGTAGGTTTACAATGAAAACATCCTGGAATTGAGATATAAGTTTAATGTAGATGTTGCTATTTTAATTAAGTTGCATATGAAGTTGATGAATTGTAATGAGTAGGTTTTAGCAGTTGGTTTATATATCAAGCTAGTGTGAAGATAGAATTCTAGATATGAATATGATCCTCCATTGCTGAGTTGTTTTTTCTTTGGTAAATAATGATGGACGTAACTGTGTAGAGCTACATTTGACATATGGCTATGGCTACATCTTTTATTGAATATTGAAATTGAAATTGATTTTCCCAGAAATGAGGGAGTGGTTCCTGTTTGCTGTGTTGCATTGTGTCAACTAAGCAGATAATATCTTCTATTTGTGCAGGTATCATTCTTGGCTGTCAATTTGACTTAATATCCCTAATTCCGGAGGTATGTATGGCCTACTCTCTCTCTCTCTCTCTCCCTCTCTCTCTCTAGGAAATAACTATGCTGGGGTAATGTTGACGCTGGTTAGGAAATGGATTAGTGTGGTACAGGAAAATGGGGGCGTGAAACTGGGAGTGTGAAGGCGCACTACTTACATACATAATTACTATGGAAGTGATTAAACGCACTTACACCAAACCTACTTAAAAGGACATTTCAGCTGTCACTTGATGCTGAGTTATCACCAAACTCATCTCTCTCCACCTACATTACCCAATTATTCTCTCTCTCTCCCACTCTCCAACTATAAAGGAGAAACCTAATTCATGCAATGAGTATAGATAATATTTGAAAGATCTAAAAATTTCTCAATCAGGTTAGGTCCTAGATAGAAAATCTTGAAATTTTTTCAGATTTTAAATCAATAGTTAAACTATTTTTTAAGGTTGGATTGATAATGCTCTTTGATGGGTTAAGGCTCTCTTGTAGGAAAAAAGATCATATGGAAACTA